>JABFEB020000041.1:3598514-3610225 GCA_019775895.2 Stomatorhinus ivindoensis
GGGGAATAATGTAATTCCCCCCTTTCCCAATCGATTCCCAGTTTCCAGGTCAGATCGAGCTCATCTGTGGACTGAACTGTGGACTCTCCCCGCCCGGCCACGCAGAACCACAGCCCAGCAAACCCTCCGCGAGGCGAGGTACTGTGACAAATTCCGCAGGGGTCCCGGAAGGACCAGCTGGGACCTTGCGCGTGTGTGTTCTGGTTTCCATCAGTCCTCACAGCGAAACGCTGCAAAGAGAAGATGGATAATAAGGTGAGAAAATCCCTGGTCTGGATTTTATCCAGTAACATTTTGGTCTTAACACACTTTCCTCGTCTTTGTTTCCGAGCCAGATTACGGACCATAATAAAAATTATGATAAAGTGATGATGACTAAAATAATAATCCCGGGTAGAATGACATTAGAAAGAGATTTAAATTCTTGATACAAACTCTGTAATATTTAAATGTAAAATGCCACCTATTCAGTATTAGAACATCTGAAGACGATGGTTAACCCTACAATGACAAAGACAAAATACCGTGTTGTTGTTTCTGTTACAATTATCAGCGGTGGAACCGCAACAACCACCCACCTCATACACTCGTGTAACCTGGTTACATATCCATGGCGATTCAGCCCGAATCTTACAGCCCGAACTTTCTATTAGAACAATTTTTAGGACGCTACCCAAATTATATGGGTTCTGTCTGAATAGGTAGAATATACATTTGGAAGAGCAACAACAACGTTCCGACCCTCTGAAATAGTAACACCTTAATATAGACAATTGGAATTTATATTTAAATGTAGGAGTAGTGCTATCTGAAGAGTTATTAACAACAGCAACGACAATTATAGTAGGAGTAATAGCTTAGAAGTAGTCGGCTGAACTTCAGTAATCGGAATTTTATATTTGTGCATGTGGAAACTATACTGAATCGCCATGGATATGTGTGTGTGTGTTGCCATTAATTGCATTTTCTTCTTCGAGGAATTAGAATCACCTAAATCGTTAAAGTAAGTTTCGGGGGGGAAGGGCAATAAACTGATATATCTGAACCGCGTTCTTATTTAATCGAAATGGTCGATTTAATGGAAAAGTTCGGATGTATGCGCGAATCAAAGGAAACGCATCCACAAAATTAAACCGAACCAAAGATTCTTTTACTCCTTTGTCTGCCTGACAATCTCAGAGCTCATTAATCGTGTTTAATAGAATCACAGCACAGCCTGGTAAATTCTTGTATCTATAGTAACATATGAACAATTTTTAATTAACTGAAAGGAGGAAAACTTTCTAACGGAGTTCAGACATTACCCATGCTACATTGTGAGCTCGGTATGAATATTTGCTGATTACAAAATTGTTATTAATAGCCAGTTTTTTTGCTACCGTTTTATATAAAAAAGTTAAACCAGTATAGGCTTCCCAATGAAATTATATCGTTTTTATACATTAAAAATCATTAAATGGTCACGGTTTTTTTATTGATGATAATGTATATTACACAGCTAATCGTCTGCATTACTCCTATTGTGTATATAAATATATGGTTTATGATGAATATAAATAATTCTGCTTGCCGACTTCATGTATAGCAATCTTGTTGCGCATGATAATTTGTAACTCAGTTATGAGATAATTCAGAAAAAAACAACATGAAGCAGAATAACCCATTAGAATATGTTTATAATAAAACTCTGACGAGTGCGCCACGACGTAGAGTTGCTTGCATTAAATTTAATCTCTCTCGCGCTGTTTACCTCAAGCACGCGTTTGTCAGTTGTACCTCCCGTTTGATCTGAGCACTACACCACATCACTAAATTGCCCATACTGTATATTTGTGCGTGTGAGTGTGCGTAGATGTGCTCTGCAATGGACTGGCATCCCGTGTAAGGTCTTCCCCCGCCTTGTCTATGCACCCTGGGTAGGCTCCAGCCCCTCCCCCGCGACCTTGACCAGGACAATCTGTTGGAAGATGGATACATTGACGGACTGATGGATGGATCGAGGGCTGAATATATGGGGCATTATACAACAGTAAATTACAAAGCACAAGCCATGGGGCAGTGTAAAATATCTGCATTGTTTTTTTGTTTAGGTCTAGGTTTCCTGATAAGCACTTTGTTCGTTTGTGTTTTTCAGTTACACTCACGCGGGTGACTATGTTATTTATGTTATATTTAAGAATTGCGCAAATGTAACAACTTTTCTTCGACAGTTGCGGGAACCGAATACGGACCTTGCGGTGCAGTACTTCAGCTTCTCAATATCCGCCGCCCTCTCCCAACTTGACAACTTGTGCGTGCTTTTGAAATACCCTTTAGAATTATATGCCCTCTTCTACAACTCCAAAGAGGATCTTTAGGTTTTATTTGTAGTACACTTGCCAAAGGTGTCAGTGCGCACGTGGGAGCACTTCTTTATTTGTACTGTCCTACACGTGTATGAGAAACCAGCTTTGGTAGGACGACAGAATATAATGTGTATACTGTTATACATGTCCAATTAAGCGATAAACCAACGCTCACCTTTTTGACAAATTGAAAATTAAGTCAATCATTTTCAATACTCAAGATGATGTTGCGTATTAATTTCCTCCTTCTGTATACTTCAAAAGTGCCTGTTACTCCTGAAACCATGATAACGTAGCTTATATCAGATAAATATTCACACACCTCTCTGCCTTGTGTCGATTGGAGAAAAATACTGTAAGCAGACGTCAGAGGAGTGTGCGTGTGAGTGAGAGACGGACCCCGGACCATACAGTGACAGACGCGCGCTGAAAGTCCTTTAAAACGGAAAGGAAGCTGATACCAGCAGATTATATTTGCTAAAAACGTCAATCAGTTTTCCTTGTGGAATTTTAATTGCTGACGGGGCCTGCTTATCGTCCGAAAGGGTTTATTAATAAACTGCTGATAGCGGCGGTTTAAAAACACATTTAGACTCCACTACGAATAGACCTACTCTTCAGACAGTTTTTGTATCGTATTCGATATGATATATATTATACACTGGCCGGTACGGTGGCTCAGTGAGTCTATAGTTGTGAATTAAACTAATGACCCCGGTCTGAGGACAGTTAATTACTTGGGTTGATTACAGTTAATTACTGCGGATTACTTGGCGCAGTCTAAAGACATGCAGTGGAGCTAATTGATGTCTCTAAATTGCCCCTAGTCTGTGAACGCCCGTATGTGCCCTTCGATGGACTGGCATCCAGCCTCGTGACCGGTGCTGTCTATATGATGGTCTCCAGGCCCACGTGATGAAACGTGTCGAATTCTATCTCATCGGCGTGTTTGAATATATCAATGGACTCTCCTTTTATCGTGTCATATTTGCTTTACAACCCTGTAATCCAGTGCGCTTCCCCCCACCCCCACAAATAAATGAAAACGTAAGACCCAATCATTTACCTGTCCCAAAATAAGCACACAGTAACACTTGCCAGTGAACGGAAGTATTTTAATGAACCTAACAGCAAAATCAAAAACTTCTGTTCCGTAGATTTGTCCGCATGGTATAATTTCATTTTTATCTGTTGTGAATTATATAACTTAAGATCAGCCATCGTTTGTTACTGTTTTTCTGTATTTGTGTAAAAAGAGATTCCTTCTTTTTGGTGTGTAGGGCCTGTCGGTCGATAGTATATTTTATTTTTTAATAATAATCGGTAGAATTAGTTAACATGTATTATCAATTCGGTAAATAACCAGTAAATTTATTATGTCAGTTAAACGGTATTTAAATACGCAGACAGTTGAAAAACAACAAAAAACTAAGATAAAACAAACAAGTAAACATGTCATATCACAAAAAATTACATAAAATTGCACTTATAACAGTACGTAACAGTTGGATAACTGGTTTAAACGGTAACTCCTTTGCATAAACTATTTTATTTAGGCATTTACTGCCTAGCTATCAGATTGATAATGTATTTTACTGGGGCCTACTGCAGATGCAATCTTCAAACTAACGATAAAGTAAAATAAACCAGACGGCGTGAGGTCGCAAATATACGTGTTTTTTTATATAAAAGCTTAATCCTTTAAAAACTGGGCACGACGCCCGTATTGGTAATATCGTCAATTAATGCACCTCTCAGGCCAATTTGATTGGGTCAGCACTGAGGGAACTGAGGCAGTGGAGGCGGGATGTGTGTCCCCCGTTCCCCGCGCTCGTTCCAGCTTGTGAGCGGACTGGCCGAACCCCCTGTTACTCCCCGCACTAAACCCGCCCCCAGGTTCGTGACATCAACGAGCAGGAGAAGCTTTGCCCATCCACGGACTCTTAGAACAAAACACTAAGTGGTTGTCAGAAGTAGCACGCTGGACCTGATTTTTGCGCGTGGTAAACAGGCAGGTACAAGGTGATTTTCCGTTTTGTTTTGCTGTGTTTTGGTCGGCTGGGAAATGAACGCACATGTTTGTTCTTCCCATGTTAACTTATTAGACGTATAACTATTTTTATCCTTTGGGGGGACGCATGTTATCTGATTTGCTTTCGGTAGAGTTCGTGTCCTTAATGTAACTGAACAGGACGCTACAATGCTTCCGAGTCCGGTCACTTCCACGCCGTTCTCTGTCAAAGACATACTGAAGTTGGAGCAGCAATCTCGGCAGCACCACTCCCTACATCTCGAGCTACCCCGCGCGCACTTAAGCCAGGATTTGTCACAAGCCCAGCATTTCCAGACGCCTCCCTCCTGCATGCTGAACGCCGGGGAGAGCCCCAGCTTCTCGGACGGAGAGGAAAACATGTCCTATCTTAGCACGTTGTCAGTGCGGGACGGCCCCGGAGAAGCCAGCCTCTCCCCAGACATGTATATTCATTCGGCGCTGGGACACTTGACCGACTCCAAATTAGACGGGGAGATCGACGATCAGGAATCCAGTGAGTTACAAATTCAACCTTCAAGATGTTTTTATACTAGCTCTTGTTTTCGTTGACAAAGCGCCTACGTTAAAGCTGTAACCTTATTCTTTGTGAATGCCCCTGAAGACTCACTTCGAGGGACAACACAACAACGGACAAATTCCTAATACAGCTACGCAAAAAGTCTATGTCTGATGTGTAAAAAATATTTATTCATTAAGATGAATTATATAATGACAGGAAAATATATGGCTTTTAAAAAGCAATACTTGGATAAAATTACATACACGCTATTCAAATTACTGTTCAACTGTAGCATCTCAGCCTAATTTATATTAGTTTTAATATTCGATGTCACGTGGTCTGCAATACGTAGGCCATGTATCAATATATGTCCCAATGAAGTATAACTGGCAAGAAATTAGAACGTTTCATAGAAACGTACGGCGATTTAGGCTAGGTGTAGCTGTATCGCCACTGTTAACGGTGTTATTTTCTTAAAGTCGATGATGAGTTTTCACTTGAATTATAACGAACGTTTCTAAAGCAATAAAGAGCCGAAGTCCACTGCTAAATAGTTTTATGTTTTCGGTCAATAAAAAGTTGAGGGAAAATAAGTAAGCATATTTTAGGAATTACAATTGGTGTATTCCATTAAAGTTTAGTAAACCTGCGTTGTGATAATGATTTAGTTGATTCTTAGAAATGTTCACTTTATACGTCGCGTTCAATGTGAGGAAAGTTTGCACACATACATGCACGATATATGCACCTACGTTTGTCATAATGGTCAATCGGCAACGGGGTATTTTCAGAATATAGACTCTCACTGCTCTGCTTTCACTGTGTCAACAGAGAACTGCGGTATTGATACCAAAACCGATGGATGTGCGGATGGCCGGCACTTAGACTCCGAGAGGCCGCAGAAGCAGCGGACCAGGCGGAAACCGAGGGTGCTCTTCTCGCAGGCCCAGGTGTTCGAGCTGGAGAGGCGCTTCAAGCAGCAGCGGTATCTGTCGGCGCCGGAGCGGGAGCACCTGGCCAGCACGCTGAAACTCACCTCCACGCAGGTCAAAATATGGTTTCAAAACAGAAGGTACAAATGCAAGCGGCAGCGCCAGGACAAGTCGCTGGAAATGGCAGGACACCACCACCCACCTCCACCCAGACGGGTGGCAGTTCCAGTTTTGGTCCGTGATGGCAAACCATGCTTGGCGGGATCGCAGAATTATAACGCACCGTATTGCGGGACAAACCCGTACAATTACAACGGCTATCCGGCTTACAGCTACAACAACCCAACTTATAACAGCAGTTACAGCTGCACTTACTCCGGTATTCCCGCACTACCATCCTCGACGGCTGCTAACGCTTTTATGAACGTGAACCTCGGTAATATCGCGAACCACATCAGCGGCTCACCTCAGCCGCAAACGCACCAAGGAACGGCGGTTTCACCGTGTCAAGGGACGCTGCAGGGAATCCGAGCGTGGTAACTTCAAAACAGGCCACAAGTCGTATATTTCCCGTTTATATCACAATGATGTTACTGATATATCATACCGAAGATTATTAATCATATTCACAAGTTTGTTACATGCCTGCAGTATTACCAAAACAGTGTTTTGTATAATAGCCTAGAAGCATTTATAAAGCGTGGGCTGTAGACTGTGGGAAATCTTGAAAATCCAAGTGTTTACTTTTCTGTCAGTAACAGGCAGGGGTATATTGTGTAACGGTCCCAAAAATGAATCGGGGATCCACAGAAGAATTCAAACAAAATAATGACGCAACAGTCTGCTTTTCTGTTGTTATCTAGGATGAAACTGAGGATTTTCATGTATAAACAAACATGAACTTTATGACCTTTGGAATTAAAGGTCATTAATATGCCAGTACTGTATAAAGATTTCCGGCTAACTTCGTACAAAATTAACAGTGTTAAGTGTTCGAAGGACACCGGTGTGCTTTACTGGAAGAATAAAATAATATATTGATTAATCAATCTAATCGTTAGAATGTCCTGAAGTTTTATCAACGACATTTAAAAAACTTAGAAATATATTTTCGGTCCCAGCTGAAAAAGAATAATATTCTCATAAATATGTAGTTTCTTGGTTAACGTCTAAGGCCATTAAATGCGACTGGATTTAAGAACCGCTCCAAACACCTCACTACAAAGGACTAAGTATGAAAACGTTTTTAATGCTTGTACTGTGTATTTTAAAGCTGAAGTAGGCCATAGATTAAAAATAGGCTGTCACTAAATTATACATCTGTCATTTTTTAAAGATTACTGTCCCAAACCTATTTTACCTAATGGTTGCAAGGCATTGCGTTTCATTCTTCCGGCAAATACGGATAAATTAACAAACATTAAAAACAGCTGGGTGTTTTGTCTACTATTTCCTATAATATATACAAGTATATACAAGTTATGATCATAACGTATTCATAGGTATATGAATAAATGCCACTGATATGGCTACCCATTTCAAGTTTAAAGATTCATTCTAAATCCAACAAATCTAGTCTCCATAGGCCTGTAAAATGCCGGTGAAGAATAGGTTATTGCGCATGTAAATAGAATTTTAGAAAATGTAAATTACATATGATCTGCCCCATGTTGTAAACCACTCCTACTCAGAAGAACAATTAGCGGTATCTAATATATTTTCAGGTGAAATGTTTCAAATATATGGCGCACACACCATTTTATCGACCTAAAAATAGCGGCTAATTTGCGAATTACGGTTATATGTTTTTTACGTTGTTATGTTATAATTTACAGCATTTGTGTGTGTTTATTCATCAGATTAAATACAAAGACGATTGTCACTCTCTCCCGCGTCTTGTGCTTCAGGTAGTGCATTGTGTGTCAGTGGTATCGCTGTGTTTTATATATTTATTGTTCTTGAACAGTAATGCGTGTGAAACGCATGAATGCCAACCGACAGAAGAAAATGTGGTCACAGGGTGTTTTTTTTTCAATAACCAAAAATCTTTTGGGCATTGGTTACAGCGATGTGTCGTTTTCTTTGCCTCTTGCCACTTACGGAACATCTCTTGCTGGAGACAGAAAGGGCAGGCGAGGCACACTCGAATTAATTGTCCAAGTGCCGAATGGTTGTGAAAGGAGGAAGTTTCTCTACATTGCCGAGCCTTAAGGACGCGATTAGGCATCTAAAATACCCTGAAAGAAGCAGCTCGAATTGAGTTGGAGAGTATGAATAATAGTCCTTATTGGATTCATGGACAAAAGGTATGTGGTAGGCAGGCTGGGGACTGGTATGGTGAGAAAGGGCCCGGGCGCTGAGGGATTGACGTTCTAATATTCCGCATTGACGCGGAGGCGGGGAATGTATTTTAGCTGGCTGGCCGTGCAGGGGACGGATGAAAATGTGTTCACTTTTGTTCCTTCCTTTTTGTTCAAAGAGAAAGAGGTTCTGATTAGGAGGTAGCGCCCCAGCCGTGCTCTTGCAGGGGCAGGCGAACTGGGGGTTACAGCGGGAGGCGGGCATCTGAAAGCAAGGCCTTTATTGCTACATGTTTAACCATTTCTCCGTTGAAGAAAAAAAACTGCGAAAAGTGGAGGGGACTATATAGGACAGAAGGGCGAAAATGAATTAGGAAACGGACAATAAACGACTGCCGATTGAACGTGGCTGCCCAATTACTGCTAAATCAACAACCGTTTCAGGCGAATGAGAGTTAGGGGTGTTTTTGTTAAATTTTGCTAAGATTATTTTGCGCCAGCGTTTTATATTTTCTACTAAAAAAAACCTCACACAATTTCCCAACCGCCCCGTATTATAAAACAGCCTTTTGGAAATTACATAACGTTAACCGTTTAACGACTGGATACTATCAGCGACTGTCTTCATATCTCTATATAACTTTTGGAACATATTTAAACAAAACATATATTTCGAATAATAAAAAATCGGAATATTAAAAACACATTAACGCTTAGAAGTAATCGAAATGGATTCTGAGCTTAAACATATCCTATTTTCAAATATTAAACAACAACGAGACTTAAGATTTAGTTAGGAAATAAAGCGAAGAGCATGGGTTAAAACTCAGAAGGGGAGTCGGTATAAACTGTGGGAAACTGCAGAGCCGCATACCAGGCCAGTCAGGGCGAGAGATGGGACGCAGAAAAGAGACAGGCAGAATTTAAACTGAGGCGAAGCAGGCCGATGGATATTAAACAGACAGTCCGCAGGCTTCACGGAGCCCACGGAAGCTGCCGAGGCGAAGCTCTGGGGGAAACGGCTAGAGCCGGGATGCTAATTATCATGAGAGAAAATAAAACACAAAAGCACGTCACAAACACACACACGCGCAAGATACTCACACAGTATG
This sequence comes from Stomatorhinus ivindoensis, assembly GCA_019775895.2. Lineage (NCBI taxonomy): Eukaryota > Metazoa > Chordata > Actinopteri > Osteoglossiformes > Mormyridae > Stomatorhinus > Stomatorhinus ivindoensis. The sequence continues at coordinate 3,607,756 of JABFEB020000041.1, forward strand.
TATCAACAAAACATTTTAATAGCCTATATGTGTAAAACATTCTTAATAGACTATGACGGCCATCCAAAGTAGCAGGAGAATGGCCTGTGCATTTTGTTAACTAAAATAGGTTATATTTTGTTAACTAAAATAGGTTATATTTTGTGATATATCTACCGATAAATATGTAGGCCTAATTAATTTATTGATATAGTTACATACATTTACTAGATATGTATAATTAATACATTGTAACATGTGAACATCATAATTACTATAATAGGTATAATTAGAAGCTTCACGCGTGTATTGTATGTGTATTTTTGTAATTCACATCTTAAAATTGTATATTTCTTTCGTACATACATATATTGAAATGGCGTGTTTCCTCCTTTAGTCTGAAATGGGCCTATTAATGTAACATTCAATGTGCTAATATTAATGGAAACGGTACATTTTCACTTAAGACAAAAGATGAAACATTTTAATCAGTTAATTGCAGTACCTACAAATACACAGAGGTTAATTGCATTACCTACGCATATCAGTGTGATAATATGTGTACAATTATATGAAATATCGCCATCTTGTTAACAGATTTCAGAACAATCTGCCATTGTTACGTTTCGTGATTACTTATAGTCTTCACACCTAGAGATTCATATTCATCGAATTTTGTTCGCGTTATTGCTTGGGAATCTTATCATAAATTACAACCTATGTGGCTATTTTGGGACACGTACGAAACTATCTCAAATTCCTATGCGACTTATTCCTTTAACAACCCTTCGATTTGTATCCACCATTTTTGAAATCACAACATTCTTGTCGCTCCCAGACCATCAGGCGCGCAACTTGGCCAATTCGGCAGAATCGAGTCGCCAAACAAACACCGATTGGATCTAAAGTTTTAACTACTTCATCGATCTTTGCGGCTCAAATATAACTTTAACTACTAATCTCTTGATTGGGTAAAGCCGACTTTAGGGACTACTGGGAATCCCTAATGCACTAGCGCTATTAATGGGGATTAATTTTAATGTAAACAGAGACACACAGAAAGAACAGGGCTTCAGCTGACACCGGTGGTGCACTATACTTTCACGCTAACCGAGCGACATACTTGGTGTCAGTTAAGTGGCCGAGGGTAGTATGTAAATAGAACTGGCGACAGACCGGCGACGCCTGACGAGGCACCTCAGCGCAAAAACGCTTGTCCTGAGTGCAAGGTAGCCCGATTGGGATCTGCGCTGGAGACAGTATTATTTCGGTTCGCGGCCCTTCGAAAGCATCGGCGCAGCTGAGGTTTCGCAGCGCATTCAGTGGAAACTCAGAGCGAGAGGAGACACATCTGGTAAGAAGGAACCCTTAATATACTAACGTTACGGTGCAATTTCATTTAAGTATGATGCTACCATTCATCTGACATGCCATTAAATAGCTATATAACTAAACTAGCATATTTTCTTTGGAAAGGTTTTATGCTGAAACGGGGAAAACAGATGGAAGCCCAAAACCCTGTATGATCTATTTAAACGTTTTTAATTGATGTTCGATTATGATTCAATATTTTAACCCCCATTTATATTTAAGTCACATCCAGTACAAATAACAACAGTGTTTATGCAAACAAAGTAATAAATAGGCCTAGCTATGGCTACTTAAATTTATGAAGAATTAATGCAAGAACTGGAATAATTATTTTAAATTATAGGCTCACGTTCTTGTATCAGTCAGTATAGGCTAAATTTCATTCTGTAACGCAGACGGTTTAAAGTCGAGGATTCTCCGAGACAGCTCAAATCTACCGTCTGTGCTTTCCGAGAAATCTTTTTTCCCCTATATAAAACAGTAAAAAAGTTAGACTATTACCATAAAAACATTACCGATTCTTTCATTTTTTAGAAGAAATATTTAGACATCAGAACCATGACCGCATCACCAGTGTGTTTTTTGTATCCATTTAGAGCGGAGGAAGGTTATGTAAAGGCCGCTGACCTTTGAAACATTATCGGCCATTATCGGCTTTAATATCTCGATGGCTCCCGGAGGGGGGGGGGGGGTTTAGCTATGTAAAAATGCTTTTTTTTTGGAGGGAAGAACACTTTTGACGGGACAGATCTGTTGATGCGGGCTTGGAGTGCATTTCTTTGTTGTGTCATCGGTGGTTTGTGTAATAAAGTGCGTCTCTAAAGTTCACCATCACGATTCAGCGATGTGGATGAGTAAGCGCCTTTTGCCTCGCATCCTCTTCTAAACGGCTGATCTCCCTACTCGACGACAAAGACAATGCGGTCTCCTTCCCGGCATGTCAGCCTTTCCATGACGCTGAGAAATGAAAAAGCCTCGTACGCGGACATGTTTAGACACTGTGTTCTGGGGCGTCCCGGCTTAGACAGGAGTACAAAAACACGGGAACAGAGGATATGATGGGACAAGACGAGGCCGCTTATAGAGATCTGGGTGTGGGTGTGTCAGCATGCAGTGGGGT
>JABFEB020000041.1:3611936-3633819 GCA_019775895.2 Stomatorhinus ivindoensis
CCAGTAAAATTGACACACTGCGATTAAAAACCCAGTAAAATTGACACACTGACACACACTGCGATTAAAAACCCAGTAAAATTGACACACTGACACACACTGCGATTAAAAACCCAGTAAAATTGACACACTGCGATTAAAAACCCAGTAAAATTGACACACTGACACACACTGCGATTAAAAACCCAGTCAAATTGACACACTGACACTAAATCCAGCCAATTTGAAATTGTGCATTTTGGTTAGTTTTAAAGCTTCCATTTATGTGTGTGTATGTGTGTGTCTGCATATTTATAAAAATCGCATAAGATATGGACTAACTGTGTTCTGCAGGCTAAATAATGACATATTCCTCAAGAATGGACCAAGAAAATCCAAAATGTGAATGTCAAGACTCCAAACAAATATAAATTGCATGTTAGTAAATTCTCGGAAAGGGGACACAAGCGGAAGCGTATGAATACTTCTTGCAAGGCAATATCTCCCGATATAAAAAAAGTCATCATGGTAACATGGTCTTTCCCGACGGGTTAAAAGAGATGGATTTGGGGCCATGACTGTAGCAGGCCTGAGACCCAGCTTCGCTATCTCAGCGCTGACAAGCTGCCAGAGCAGTAAGTCTCCCTGACGGCTCCGTGAAGATGAGCCCTCAAAGACGCGCTTTCCCAAGTTTCCCGAAGTCGATACGATAGCACCGGGGACCTCCAGGAAGCAGCCACTGAGTCATTAATCAACCTCAACAATTTCAATATTTATTCTATCCTTGGACTCACTGGAAAACGATTACCGAGGCACGCTATAACAAATGTGTCCTTTTTCCTGGGAAAAACCAGGATGTGGCAATTGGGCCAATGGTAGCCAGTGTCAGATCTTAAATTCTCGTACAAGCAGCATGTTCGACAATAAGCCCAGTAAACAGGGCCAGGCTGTTTACATGCATCTGACAAAAACGACAATAAATTGCTCAACAGCTATCAGTCCAAAAGTTTGCGTGCAAAAAATGTAAATATCCCAGGCCTTCGTGACAACACAGTTCATCCTAAAGGACATTCACATTTCATGGCAATATAATTTAATTATGTCTGTTTGGGCTTTTACTGTTTAAATGCAAAAAAACTCTCAGATACAAACAGTGCATCTGTTTGCTGTTATGTGACTTTTTCATTTAAAATTTATAGCAAAAATGTCATCCCGTATCATAAAGGTTTTCACTAGATACTCCAATTTCCTCCTGCAGTCCAAAGAGCCATGATTAGGATGATTGGCATTTCTTAATTACCCATTCTCTGTGAGTGTATGTGTCCTGTAATGAGCTGGCATCCCATTACATATAGCTCTGTTTTGTGGTCTGTAGTCCACGGAATAGGTGGGGTCCTTCCATGACCCTAACCAGCCTGAGCGAATTGAAGATGGATATCAATGAAATGCATTTCACAGGAATTTCAGCAGTCCGTTGATTTATGGCTGTGGACTCAGAACTAATTATGATCGATTTCTAAATCAACCCAGGCATGCACTCAAATCCCGATTCCAGTTTTTTTCATCTGCACAGCAAGTGACCTTGTCGTCATGAACATTAATGTGCAACGCCGTCTTCCCTTATTCCCTGGACAGCTGAAATACTCTTCAGCAAACTCACATAACATGAATATTTCTGCTGAAATGTCCCACTACACAAATGTATAAAGTAAACTGTAAGTTTCTTTGGATAAATGTACCATCCAAAAGTGTCAACTACAGCTAAAGCAACATTAAATGTATATATTACTGTAGAAAATAATTTTGACTTTGAGCTGTTTCAGTGTACTATTTTGAGTATATTTAACTTGAGTTCATTGAAATTGTTATGCACTGTAAAAAATTGACAAGCTAAAAAAATCGTTACCGTGCCTTAAAATTTTAAGAAACCTTGAAATTTCAAATTTGGTCAACAGAAATGTAAGGTTATTTTGACAATAGTGTGTCACGACAACTTATTCCTTAAATTATGTTGACTAACTTCATTAAGTATTAGATTAAGTAAGATTAGCTCAAACTAAAAAGCAAGTATGCCATACCAAATACTTTGTGGTGTCAACTTGATTTCATTGTTAAAATTCATTTAAATTCTAACCTAATTTTAAAATAATTATTGTTAAGTAAAATTAATCTGTGTGTTTAACTAAAAGCATGAATAGGAAGTACATTTTTGTTGTGTAATTTTTTGATCTACCTTTTGATTTAAACCCAGTATTCCTGTCTGATTACTGAAAAGACTCTCAGATGATAAAAAAATATTTAAAAACACCGTAGTGGTGCAGTTTAGGCTCAAACTGCATGAATGTACCCCAATGGTACAAAAATATTCCTAAGAGTCCACATTTGTACCTTAAAAGGTACATTTACCTACAGCTAAGAGTATAGTTGGCAGACTGTTGAGGGTACAGCCCCAGTGAGAAGTAATTGTGCCCTCAAAGGTACAGATTGGCACTTTGTTCTGACAGTGTAGTGAGGTAAGATAAATGTACTGCATTATAAAAGATGTAAGAACTTTCTTTTGCAGATTGTTATTCCAAATTGACAAAAAAATTGCCCAATAAAAATATACTTCCTATTCACATTTGTAGTTAATCACACAGTTTAGTTAATCCACTGCAGTGGTGCTGATTAGGACAAGAGTACAAACACCCCCAGATATAGATAAATATGTTTACTGCTGACTGCAGCCACTGCACTGGGTCTTGAGGGGATCTACCCTTGTGGATGTGTGAGGCTTTGCCCTCCCTGGGGGGGGGGGGGAGTCTCCTGGAGCTGTTCACCTAGTCCTAGGGGGAGGTTTCTGACTGGGAGGAGAGATGGGCAGGTGCCGTGGTTGGAGTGAAGGACATGAACTCAGTCACTATCATGTGTCTCCTCCCTCCCCAGGAAAAAAATACATCAAGTGATGCTACCATTAACTCTGATGCCCCTCATGCACTGAGTCCTTCACAAGTTCTTCGTAGTTACACACCTACAAGTGCCACCGCAGCACTAAAGCCAAGGGGCCAACTGGTATACACGTTGTTTTGGTATACACGTTATTTTGGTATACACGTTGTTTTGGTATACACGTTATTTTGGTATACAAAATAATTAACTCAGGCAAGGCAAAAGTCCCTAAAAGACAACCAGCAATAAAGTGTGGTGGAGACTAATATCTGTGACATACCATTGCAGTGGGTTTCTAAATATTAAGCCTGATAAAAATATGATATTAAATGAGCAAAATGATTTGATTTGTTCTTCTGTGCCAAGTTCAACGCAAAGATGCCGCCGCCCGTTATATCTGCTCTGGGGCAAATGCACTCCTATAGCCACTAGGGGAGCTCTCGCCTTCTCTCAGCCCTGCTAAATGTTATGCGGTCTAGCAATCTTTACAATCTTTGTCAATGTTCACTGCTTTTACAGTGACACCTCTGCTAAGTTGGCATTTTGATTACCAGTCTTGGGCTTCTGGTTAAGAAGATATGACCAATTGCAACAGATGTTTAACAGTAAATTCTCACTGTTTTATTATATTCCCCGAGACTCATAAAATAAATTTTGTTCACTTTAATGCCATAGGTGTTTGTGAGGTGGGCAAATTTAAGTTATCAATATTTCACGGCAGCCTGGTTGAAACATTGATTTTGCAGCACAGAGCAATGCTCTGAAATACACTCAAAATAATACAGTGAAACAAATGAAAGTCAAAATTATTTTTACGCTGGAATTCTGTTTCCAACTCCGCATTTACACACACCTCCGTACAGAACTATAGTGGTTATCACGCCACTAAAAGCCATATTATTATTTTTCTCTCCCCCCCCCTGCTCAGGTGACGATGTCGCTGGCTTCCACTACCCTTCAGCTTGCGCATGGAACCATAAAAACGTTGTTTTTCTGCGCATGTATCTCAGTTCAGGGCCGTGACCAGTTCACACCGGAACCTGATACACAGGCTTGCAGTGCGAACGTAGCCTTCGTAGAGTAAATTTGATGTATTTTTCATTTCAAGTCCTTTATACTCAAGACATTGATTTGAAACAACTCGTATTTTTGAGGCAGCTAGGTATCTCGTTTTTCTAAGTTGAACTTATTTCTTTACCGTAAAGCTGGATCAGTGACTGATATTAGCGCGGGAATTTTACGCCATCTACCTTGTTATGTGGGAATTACAATTAAAGCTCTATATTATAGGTCAGGAGCCCATACTGGATGCAATAGGCCTGTTACCAGTAACAAATTTAATGGCGAAACAGATTAAAGATCAAGTACTATAAGAGAGGGTTTCACGAAAGAGACATGAGATTAAGTGAAAGTCATATGTATATACTAACCTATTTACTCTTCAAATAAAGACATAAGTAAAAGTTTTGGATATATTTGTTATCTTTCATTAGTATAATATTCCCTGTAATCCTGTCCAGGATGTACCCCTGCCTTGCGCCCAATGCTGCCAGGGGCACACTCCAACACCCACTTCCACTGACCAGTAAACGGGACGTGACCTTGGCCACCCAGTGGAGGTACTGAGGTTGCGACAAACTGAACATCTATTAAAGTTACAAATCATATTGTGTATTACAGCCTGTGAAATTTGATGGCTGTAACACTCACTGAAGAAGTGGCTAAGAGTGACAGAAATGCGTATAATACCAGAGGAGCTCATAACAGCTCATAACTGACTTTCACCTCTATTCTCAGCTTGTAAAGCTATGTTTTAAACAACAAACTTTTTAAATGGCTTTAAACACATTTAAAAAATAATTCTTACACATTTAGAGAATGTTTACAGTATTATTTTGTGTTTATAAAAGGTGTTTATTGTACATTTTTCTTATATGTCTTTTATTATCATTTCACAACCCAAACTTGCCCTTTAGCCGACCTCTAAAGCAAAGTGTAGCTGTTTTCAAACATCTAGATATATTGCTGGAGGAATAAGCTGTGTTTGTCACAGATTCAAAAAAGTTACCATAGCGGACCAGTAACACCTGGTTACATTCTGGGGTCAAAAACTGGGCCGGCACCAGCTGTCCTGAAAATAAACATCGTTATTTTTTCCATATAAACCAGGGCTGTGCAGAGAGACAATATGTTGCCATTACACATTATAAACCACTGAAATTCACAGGTTATTGTAAATTTCGTTTTTTTGCTTATATCGGCCAATTCTTATAAATAAACAAGAACAGACTGTGATTTCACTGTACTGGCACTTTTCTTATATATCTTATTTAAAATTATGCATTTTAATTATTGTTCAACTATTAAAGAAGCAGACATGCAGTCACACCCCATGCGTGTTTAATGATTCATGGCCAGGAAGGATTACTGATGATATTCCGTAACTTTTAATTTCCGTTGCGCAGCCGCATTACAGGAGCGTGGTCATAGTGCGCGCTCTAAGTGGCATTTTTATACGCGTTGACGAGGCACGCAGCGGTAGTATGCGTTTCCTGCTTGTTGTAATGCTCTGGCGTAAAGATATAGATGCGTTATGAGAAAGTTCGATAAGTAGGTGGTTGAAGGATGAAAACCGATTATCCATTTCACGCGAATTTGGCTTAAAACCAAATTAAAGTTCTTTCATGGTGTGTCGTACCTGGTCGCCTATGTGCCAGCCTTTTTTTTGTTAATCCCACTAGGCTAACGCCTACCCAGGGTGGGTACTGTGTATTTTTGCTATGTAGTCTAGAAATGCCCTGACCTATTAAATTACAAGTCACGTGAGTATATTTCAATTCATGCCAGCAGTTCAAATAGCTGCTAAGTGAATCGACCTTCTCTAAAAGAGGGTGTGGGCGGTCACTGGGCACATCCGTCCATCCATACATACATTTTATATGCCCGTTTATAATAAACCAGTTAATGTAAATTCCCCGTTAACGCGAATGAAGATTGAGGAATCTGAAATCTAAGGGTAATGTTGAATTCAGACGTTTTGAAAACATTTTCAAACTACTACAACAACAACATAATAATAATTATAATAGTGATGATGATAATAATAATAATAACAATAATGCGTCTCAGGTTTAATACATTTTTGAATACTTTTAAGTTGAAAAAATACCCCCGTTCAAAACTGATTCGGCTCAGTTATTCGCTCTATCGTTAGTGTAGCACTTCAGACGCTGTAAACGGAAGAGCCATCCCATCTATAACCATGTCATAAGGGATGGGGGGTAACATTACTATGGAGAGGTGCAGGTGAAGTGCACTGTACTGTTCGGGAAATCGTCAGAATTGCGTGGGACAGAGCAAAAGCTGTCAGCGCCGGGAGAGAGGAATCTGCGGGGCCGGAACTGCAAAATATGGAATACGAGTGGGAATTTCGATTTCAAGGTAGCACTTATGTTTGCCAGCCAGAGAATGATGCTTTAGGTGTTTAAACTGCAGCTAGAGCTGTCGGGGTATATATGGCAGAGTTGGGCAGGCGTCGGTGCAGGTTCTTTACGTTTCTCCTTTAAAAAAAAGACTGTAGCCTATATATTTTTTGTTTATCAAAATTATAATCATATTCGATTTAAATATTATTAATCTGCGATTTAAATATTGGAACGAGACTTGAGGTGCGTATATAGCCGACATATCGTAAATGAATCGCTTAATTTTTAAAATAACTTCACAGAGGGCAAACAACCAGTGGAAATTTTGCGGTGAAGACAGTTCTTTCCAGAAGCCAGCCTCGAGCATTTTCCAGAGTGCCCCTTTTCACGGGCTGGACTTCGAAATTCGAAAGAAACACCGTTTGCGAGTGCACTCCATTATACTCTCCGAAATGAGATACCGAATCTTTCCGCTAACAGCACACCTACACACTAACGGCAAAGTGAGGCGAGGAATAGCGCAGAGTCTCTCCAGTGAATTAACACTGCTGTGACAATTATCTTCCAAACAAACCAGTATCACCAAAACTATTTGCAGGAAACATCTATTTTTGTATTATGACAATGTTGCTGGGTTAGGCTGAAGATTATACTCCGTTGTAACTAATCACATCACCTGGACATTAAGGATAATTTACGCGGCCAAATGGTATTTCTTGAAATATAACAAAAACCGTGAGTCTGATTTAATTCATTAAAGGGGTATATATGGGGCCAAAGCAGTGTTTAGTGGGATATGTATACATTATGCAGGGGTTCTGGTGTATCTGTGTATACACACACACACACACACACACACATTTCATTGCAGTTAATAGGCCTACGTTTTATGTCTCGTGAGGAAAACTGAGATGCTGTTACATCCCTGGTGCCGCTCAAATCCCTCCTGAACAATTTCTGTTTCAGGATGGTTGCATTAAAAGCTGAAATGAGACTTACGTTTCACATTGACTGTATGGGACGTTTAATACACGTCATTGTCATTATAAAATAATTCATATGAAAATTTGGATAAATAGGACTACTGCAGTGGCGCGTCTAACCGTATATAAAATAATAGAATAAAATAGAATAGAATATATACATTTGTCTGTTTTTGTCTTTTGATATACGTGTTTAGTAAAATCGTTAACACAATATTATCATTGTCTTTTGTGCTAGTGTATGATTGTTGCAAATGTTATGGTTTTCTTGTCACTGTTTAATTTATTTTCATTTTTGCTATTTTTAAAATAAAAAATAGCCTGCGTTCACAGTAATATACAACTGGCAATCCTCTATTTTATACTAATATATACATAATTATACCATTTTTATTTCTGAGAAGCTAGCTCGCTTATGTCCTTTATTGAATCACAGCAGTTACAATTCCATGTTAATAAATAGGTCAGAAATATAAAGTAAATTTATATAATTTTAAAAAGTATTTTAATTAAATATTTGAACACATACATTCATTATGTGTTAAGTGTATTTAGCTTGAAAGTGATATATTTCCAGTATCTTCGTATTTGTATATTTTATATTTGAAACAGGCGAACAGTACTGCACGAGTTATATACGGTTTGTAAGCACATTGAAGATCGTAAAATCAGAGGCTAACTGGCACGTGTACGTGCACGTGATTTATTACCACTACAAACGAAACGATGTGAGCGTCACGTGCCAAGCTGATGTCAATTTGTAAGCAGTTTATACTGTTTATTTAAATATTATTTATAGAGTTCATACTATCAAAAATATAGTCTAAGTTTGATTTAAAAAAAAACCTAGTGACAGATAAAGCTTAGAAGAATAAAGGGTGCACGTGATTTTATGAAACAATCAAAAGGAGCACCAGTTATCTCCGGAATTGGTTTTCAACTACTGCGCAGCTACTTTAAGGGATTCGCATTAAAAGATAGTTTAGTTATATCTGTACCTTGTTTGCAAACATGTAAATATCCCTACGTACTTTTCAGGCAAATAAACAAAAACATTTTTTTTGCACATCATAACTCTAAAACATATAGCCTTTTTATGCGATTTGGTCCCGTTGCCTTAATTTTAGTGGTTTTCATCGTGGAGGAACATCGTTTGTAGATTTACAGTAAACTTCATTATTTTACGAACATAATTAACTGCATGTCGACTGAACCCATACTTACTATTAATTGCTACAAAATCCCGAAAAAAACGCGGAGAACCAGTGCCAAACCAATTCATTGTAGAGAAATGATTTCAAAGGAAAATACAGCAGTTTTATCCTATTACACAGACAGTTATTTCAGTGCAGTAATTCTAGATTTAGTAACTTGCTCAAAGATACCGTAAATGTGGAATTGCAGTTACTTTTCAAGTAACAATGGGCTGCCGTACCCCTTACCACCCTACTATGTCATGCTACTCGTTAAACGCAATCATGAACACACATATACACAGTACGAGTACAAACTGCTTTAAAACGAAACAAATAGTTGTTTTACGGTATTTTATTTTATTTTTTCCACCCGGGTGGCATGGAAGATCACGCGCCATTACGTCTTTATCTGTTAACAGCCCCGATTTCTCCTCACTTTCCCCGGATCAGGAGAGCCTGCCTCGGCTTGCCAGCCACACAAAACGGCAGTAATCTGAGGGTCATTGTCAGGCTGCTGGAAGCGGCTCCCGCGCCGCTGCTGACGGATATCGTACTTCAGACATGGTAAATTCCTTTCCGAATCCAATTTTTACACACCCGTGTTATGGGTGTTTTCTTATAAAAATGACTTGGACTGACTCCTAACTATATGTATAGAAGTAAACAAATGTACTATGTAAACTAACTTATTGGAAATATGAGTAAAAATACTAAAAAAGTAAAAAAAACTTTGGTCACGGACTATGGTAAACATGAAAAACTGGTCCTGACCACATCGTTCAAAGTGACGTCTCATGACGTTTGGTATGTAGATCGTGCGGTGCTATTATTGAATTTAACAAAGACTCCCCAGATTCAGATTACAAACCAGTCACATTTTCATTAAAGGCGGAGAGTCGGAGTGCTTAACATTAACCAATAAATCGTACATGTAGCCGCATGCAGTCATGCAGATGTTTACAATATAAATAAAACGTAGTATTTATCACGGGCAATGGGGGCAAATTGCGCCGTATCGCCTCCTAAATGTTTCCGTCAGCTGATCACATCATAGTACCATGTAGGGCGGCCTGTGGTCCCGGGACTGACGTGTCTGCAGCTGTGAAGGTGAGGGTCCATGTTAGTGTTTTGGTAGGCTGGTTGCTGAGGCATGCCACTGCAAGGTCCCAGAGAGAAAATCCGGAATGGAGGTGAGTGACCGTTAATCCCTTTGTTTGGAAACAGCGGAAGTTTCCTCTGACTCACAGCCTCTCCTGCTCAATCTGAGCTTCAGAGCTACCATGGCCAACTCAACACATGGGTCCGTCACGCAAGCCATTATGAGGGGAGGCCCCAGCCAGCTTACCCTTATGCTGGTTGGAATTTAGTAGAATATTGCACTGCATCGTGCTAATGTTAAAATATCATATTAATCACATTACGCTTCTACAGGACCCAGTTAAATCACGACGCAGTCTAGGTATTTAGTGATGAAATAAATGAATGTTAGTTTCAGCTCCAGCAAGAATGGCTGTTGCAGGTGTGAGCAAACTCCTTAACCGGCATTGTCCCATACAGTGTACAGCACAACGTCCAGCTGAATGGACAGGTAACACTGTGACTATTCGATAACCGTAATGAAAACAGAGATCCTCCTTTCACTGATTAACGCATTTTTTTTTCACGCACTGAGGCGTTGAAGGAAACATTGATAGAGTGGCAGAACCTTTGACCCGCACTTCCCAAAGCGCCACAGAGAAGCAAACGCAAGATTAGGAAAGTTGACCTCAGCAAACAGGGCCCACCCAGGCTGTGCGGGGACCAGTGCTATATAAGAAGGTGGAGACAAAGAAAAGCAGTTATATACCACAGGGTGGCCTCAGGGCTTCTATTTGGGGAATGAAACACACGATGTTAGGGATCAGACAACATTTTATGTAAACAGCCATTTTAAATTCTGGAAATCTCACTCAGAAGAAAGCAAATATGGTAATAATCTTGATTTTGCTTTCAGGGCAGGTGACACACCGTTCAAGTAATGAATAATGTGTGTGGGGGGGTTGACATGGAGCCTATTCCAGGGAGCACAAGGCTGGGGTACACCCTGGATGAGATGCCAAAATTACAGATGCAAGATCTTTATTATTCAAGCATTGCAATCCTTGTCCAACCATACTTGGTTAGAAAGAGACTAAACACAGTGTCAAACAATACAGGCAGTGTAAAACAATACAAGACTAAAATTAGACAATGACATAAAGACGCACAGGTGCCACGAATGCGGACGCTGCCTTGTGTCTGCTGGTATAGAGACACTGCAGAGACGTCCAGAAGGTCTGGAGCTGGAGTCAGAGGATGCATTTTGTGGTGCAGATGTTCTCAGGCTGGTTAGCCCTGAGAGCCTGAGGCTGCTGTAGCTGTGCAGCTTCAACTGACGTGTTTACAGAAGTTCTGTTACTTTAAAGGAGAGTAGGGAGGCTAGAGGGGGCAGTCAGCATGGCTGTGTGGAGTGTGGGGAGAGTTTGCCTTGGCAGACCTTGGTGGATTTCCCCACACGCTGCCAGCCTTCGATGGCCAGTCTCAAACCAGCTAAACTGGCACAGTTACTGCGCCTGATGTCGTTATTCTCCATCCATGGCTAACCTTCTCATACCCATGGCCGCTGTCCTAGGGCTCCACCAACATCTTTCCAGTTTTTTTTTCTTTTTTTGATTTCATCCTACAGCAAGGAGCAGCCCGTTGCATCCCGTCATTGCTGGGACTGTATCAATACTTAGACTCCTTCTGTTTACGAAAGACTCAACTTGGCACCCGTCTTCCAAGTGGGAAATGTGTCCATCTCTCATTTTTAGGTACAGCTGGGAGCGCGCGACTGAGTCCCCAGGAAGAACGTAAAAATGAAAGGGTGCCCAAACAAGGTATGCGAAGGACATGGTAAACGGCTGCATGCCACTGATTTCATACTGATTTCACACTGATTTCACACTGATTTCCAGCTGTGTTCCAGCTTGCTCTCAAGCCTGGTTCCTGATAGGCCGGCTCTCCTGATGCCCCCCATTTTTGATCAGATAAAGCAGCGTTTCCCAAACCGGTCCTCAGGGACCCACAGACACTCCATGTTTTTGGTCCTTAGTACCTCCTAGTTCCCTACCAGACGATCCCCAGGAGCTGGGAGGGAGCAAAAACATGGACTGTGTGCGTGTCCTTCAAGGACTGGGATGGGAAACACTGAGATAAAGGTTCCATTCTTCACTCCACAAATGCCATCGGAGAAAAAAAGGAAAGGTTGTGGTTACGTCGGCATCAAAACAGAGTTAAAGGCGTAGCGAGGGAGCTGAAAGGGGAAGACTGAAGGAAGCCCAACTGTGCCTCAAGGACGGCTCTGTTTGCAACAGTGTATCACTCTAAGCGAACATGATGTAACTGTGAACTGTTTGATCCAGCACTGACAGAATCACAATGCACAATTGCCAAGTACAAAATAGGAATTTGTTTTGATGCAGGTGGAACAATGACATGTACAATTTAAACATAGTATCAAGACATGAACACACAAAACAATAAACAGAATTAAAATAATCAGAGAAGAAATAAAGATGTCTTATCAATAAACACGTAGATGTATAAATAAAGGTAAGACATCCAGATGTAAGGAACAAACTTTTAAAGACAATAATTGTGTAAAATACAGTGGGCGACTGGCCTGCACTCTTTGTTTTTAGATATTCTGTTCTGTGAGCACTTGGGGAAGACTGAAGATGAATGTTTTACCTTGTAAAATGCCCATCCACCCATTTTCCATACCAGTTACACACCAATAAAATGCTGTATTTATTTTGCACCTCTGAGATTTACTGTTCCCCCCCCCCACACATCCACTGTGTTTATACATATTCACGCGGCGCACAGAGTGGGTGAAGTCAGTCGAAACTTCTCACCTTCAAATTCCACGTATATTACAATACACATGCTGCCGCCGGGTATCATTTATCGCTGGGCCGCGGGATGGGGGGGGTTTGGATGAGGGGTTGGCTCATATACAGAATTACACTAAATATTTTCAAGGCAACAAACTGATTTTAAGTATGGTACCATTTATACTGTGGAAACTTAAATGTCAGTGCATCTGAGATTTGTTACAGTGGAAGTTACCGAACAAGCTATGGCTTTGACAGTTTTCCTATTTTCAGGGCCATCGAAAACCTTGGACACCCCTAATTTACACAACAGTATTTAATCTTCATGCTCCTAGTAAAGCAGAACAAAGATCAGCTTTTCAGTCCCCCCAGCGTCTGTGCCTTTTTGTGCTGGGGGGCTTGTTCCATCTTTGACTGACACCCCAGCCATGAGTCCTTTGAGGCTCCAGTTCAAAGAGCAGGGGGGACTAAGCGATTTGCCAGCCCAAATAGCACCTGTTTTGCACAGCCATACCTGTTGAGCCATGTCCCCCCCCCCCCCCACAAAAAAAATAACATCATACCTGAGGGTGAGTGACTTCTCAAGAGTGTGGCAGCATCTGTGTATGACTTTACACATGGATGGGGGGGGGGGGTGATTATGTTGTTTTTTCAGAAAGCCTTTAGTGAGGTCTATTCTACGGCACCCAGAACATTTTGGAAATTCACCTTGTGGACAAACGGGGGGGGGGGGGGTGTAGGTGCTTGCTAGAGCACACCTGTATCCCCTACCCCAAATCCCACCTAAGGGACTTAACTCCTCGGTGTCCAGGAGGGGGTACCGTTGGTACTGATTCGGTGGCAAGTACTGATCACAAAATGACTGAAAACATTGCGTTTTAGAGCATACTTCTAATACACAGCTGTAGTCGAAAACACACACACACACACACACAGTTCAGGAAATTGATAGTTACGCAAAATGACAGCCAGGTTCACACCTTAAAATGAGCGACACACATCCCCTTAACACATCTCCCAGCAGGCCTGCCATTAAAGCATAAAATTAAAAATACACATGCAAATATAGGCCGCCAGTCCACCACAGACACACTTATGGGCAATTTAGAGTAGCCAGGTGACCTAATCTGCATGCTTGCAGCAAACCCACGCATGCACGGGGAGAACATGCAAACCCCACACAGAAAGGCACCCTGGGTGACCCCAGGGATCGAACCCAGGACCTCCTCGCTGTGAGGCGACAATGTGAACCACCGCACCACCATGCCGCCCAATTCATCCTACTCAAGCAATGCAATAAAATTAGTTTTTGGTTATATAATTTTACAGTCTGCCTTGTGCCCGTAGCCTCTGGGATGGGCTCCGGACCTCTGTGACCCGGAACAGGATAAGCAGTTTCAGAAAATGGATGGATGGATGGATGGATTTTACAGTCTGTTCAGGTACAGACTGCTAAACACAGCTAGACTGTAAGTGATGTGTTATATGTACCTACCGGCCTGTTCGTTGTATTTTGGTGATTTTTGGGTGTTAGGTGATGGCCTGCATCTTATTTAGCTTTGGTTTGTATGTCTTATGTGGGTTTTTTTTCCTGCACCCCGAAGACACAAGCTGCGCTCCATCTGAACTCGGGAGTCAGAGTTTCTGAGTTCCTGGTTGGAAATTTCAACTGGAACACCCCCTGAAGTCAGAAAGTCAGAGGACCCTCTGTAACCCAACTTTAGAATTCAACATGGCTGCACCATTTATCAACAGGAGTTAAAACTGTAATTTTATACTGTCTATTACCATTTATGTCTTATCTGTGTTTCAGTTAAATCGGTCATGCACACACCGTACTGGCCAACTGCACTGTGGACGCATTGCTACAGTGTTTGCCTGCACAAAATACCGCCTAATATGTTATCATCAACTGCTATTGCTAACAATGGCTAACAATCACCCGGACGAGAACTGGGGCCCGTTTCCGAAAGCAGGATTTCTTGCTTAGCCGGATAACTACTGAGAATTGGATGACAGCATTCTCAAAAATGCCTTGAATTTGTGAAATTTGACAGTAGTAGTAGTAGATCCTTTCTGCCACGTGGATGAAGGACATTAACATGGGTGCTGACATAAACAGTTCAGATGTCCGCTGACTCTTCCATGCAGAGCACCTTTCAATGTTTTTCTCTATTTAACCAACAGGAAAATTTTGTGGAATATTTCATGTACAATTAGTCCCTTAAAAGATCTCCAGGGCTGTGGACCATCAAGCTTCAGTTGATGTCTATGACTTTAACGGTGACACTACAGCCTGAAGTCAAAACAAAACGGAAACACAGCCCCCCCCCCCGCTCTGTGGCACAGTCGGCTGTCTGGGAGGTCTTTACGGGTCACCTTTTGGCAGTGCACACTCATCGCCGTACCCTCAGCAACGGAGACCATTAGCAGTGTCAGAGCAGTATAAACAGCAGGATTTATGCAGGACCGGCTACATCTTTTTGTGGCGATTCAGCTCGATTTTCCAGTTTCAGATAAACAGTGTGCGTTGGGACAGATTCACAGGGAACTTTCCAGAAGCTTTTCTTATGACAAATGATGCTGTCCCGCGGTGGAGTTTGGCGTTACTAATGGCCTTGCGGCCTGCGGAAGTTCACACACTCACATGCTTGCCTGGGTGGGTGCATATGAACGAGTGTCAGACTAATGTTAAAAGATTCTTTTCGTAGTTAGACAAGCATCCTATTTCCCATAATATCGGAGGATTCCAGCATCCAGTTACTGTATTGGTTCATGGACCTGGTTCCTCCCATGGGGGGGGATAATACCCCCCCATAAGATCACCTGTCACATTCATAGTATATTTAAATACATTTCTGCAGCTAAAGAGCAGCTGTGGTTTCCATGGCAATGTTCCAGGCACCTCAGCCAATCAGCAGCGCTTAGGCGCTGGTTGTTCCAATCCCCTTTCCTCTGTATTTACCAGAAACCACCAATCAGCACTGGCGTCTAAGTCCTGCCCAGCAGTCAAGTTTCTTTTTCCTTCTTTTTTTCATGTGGGACCTCTAAACATTCTGAACATCTGCAACATGACAAAAAAACACATTGTGGCTCGTCCCACTGGGGGCAGCCAGTCATTATGGTTTAATTCAGACGAGAGCTGAGGATCCAGCCTCGGAAGGTACCTTTCAGGAAGGATCAGGGACGGGTCAAGAGTGGGTCAGGGAGAGGTGAGGTTTGGGTCTACAGAAGTTCAGGAGAAGGTCAGGCTGGGAATCTCCCACCAAGCGTCAACCAACAAGGGTAGAGCTGGCAGCAACTACTGGCCGCCATTTTTACACAGCTGTAACCCCCCCCCAGGATGAGACTAAGCAGATGCAGTGAAGTGGAAATGCTGCCACGGAAGTTCAGGATTTGTGTCCTTCAGAATGAAGGAAGAGCCTCACATAATCTCCCGTAAGTTGAGTCCCAGCTGATGCCTTCATGTCACTGAGGTCCAGGAGCTCAGATGAAAAGCTCCAGTTTCTAATGGGACGAGGAAAGCATGTCATTTCTTCAGGAAAGAGGCAATATACATAAGCTTAAGGACATTAAAATAAGTGAAGTAAATTAAAACTGTAAAGTGTTTCACTGTGAAAGCCTTCTAGACACACCCACATCACTGTGTAGGCATTTTTCAACACCCTCCACATCACTGTGAAGGCCGCCTCAATAGCCTCCACAACACCGCAAAGGCCTTTCATTACTTTACACATCACCATGAAGGCCTTCTCAATACACTCTCACATCACTATGAAGGCCTTCTCAATTTCCACCATACCACCGTGAATGTGTTCTTAATACCCTCTCATATCACTGTGATGGTCTTGTAGACATTCTGCAGGTCATTGTCAGAATGATCTAGACACACACCATGTCACTGTGAATGTGATCCTGTGATGGCCTCTCACCTGTGGCCTTCACGGTACACAGGCTAACACTGTGCTCCTGATGTGCACCATGGACCCATGAAGACAGGCTCACACGGCGGGAATCTGGGACTTCTGACATCTCCCGAAGTCCTCGACCCAGCCGTCGCACACAAAAGGGTAAAAAGAGGCAAATCGACCAAAACTGGGTATCCTCTATGTGCCAAGTTCACTGCGTCTTTGTTTAACGGACATTCCTTAAAGTCGAGGTCGCCCTGACGGAAAGGCCAGCCTGGAACACACAAATCCAGCTGTTTGCTGACAGCCCAAGAGCAAACGGCACATCAACGGAGTCTGTCTGACCGGGCTGGACAGTGTCAGACGCTATGGGCTGCAACTGCCTTAGCGACTACTGATCTAGCCCCTCTGCCTGAAAGGCCGCTCATCCAAGTGCCGGGAAGCTCTAATTTTAACATCACCTCGCACTGTTTAGTTTTAAAAAGCTCTTATAAACATGTAAACCATTCAGTAGCTTATTTAAGCCTCTTTTGCTAATCTTCTAATCAACCGCATTGAGCCACACAGGAGAGGATCTGGCTGTATTGTCAGAGCAGGATTACAGCTGGCTGCGGCATCTGAGATTAACCCCCAGAAGGCTCCCGCAGATAGCTGTGGGCAAGCTGGCTGACAGCATCAGTGATGACGTGTCAGACAAAGCTGGATAAAAAGACAGCCTGTCTGAGACCGTCGGCCCTTTGTGGCGTGACTCACACACCTAACCGTGTTCCGAGGGAACCAGGAACCCATCTGGGTTCGCATTTCTGCGCTGGGAACCACAAACTTCAGCCTCTGTGAATCTGCACTGGCAGGTCTGTGAAATCTCAGCAGAGTTAAGGACTGGGTACGAGCCCCATCTGAAAAGATCTGGGTTCATAATGGTTACATGTACAGTGCCAGTCAAAAGTCTGGATACACCTGCTGTTAAATGTATTTATCACTATTTTAGATTATGGTAAAAGGACTCGAGGCAATGATGTAATGCATATCAAATACTGCAATGACCAAGAGAAGTCTCAAAAAATTTTCACATTTCAAAACAGCCCCTTTTGCTCCAATGAAAGCATTGTAGACTCCTGGCATTCTTTCAACCAACTACCAAATGTGGGCTCCTGAGATGCTTCTCTGACAGTCCTGAAGGAACTTTCACAAGTTCTGGAGACAAGTTGAGTTCCGTGCTCTTACTCTTTGATCCGACTCATCTCAAACTCTATAGGGTTTAGGTGGGGGGCATCGTGAGGGCCAGGTCATCCGTCAAAGAACGCCATCTCTATCCTTATAATAATAGGATACTAATACAGTACTTATATAACCTTCAGATGTGCTTGAGTTTGTTATCTTGTTGAAAAACAAATGATTTTCAGTAGGTGTGTTGGCAGTCTTTTGACCGGTCCTGTGCATCCTTTGTGATCCTGTCCATCCATTCACATGACCAAACGCAGCAGCATTCTGCTGTGGCACCCTCAGCCATGATTACATGATCGCAGAAGCTCCTGGAGCCAACCAACATCTGCCATAACGACCAATAGGATGCACTGGTGGAAAATGCGCAGAGGGCTCCACAGCTGCTCACTTAAGCCAATCTGCAGCAGTATAAACCGGTAAGTGCACAGTCATACGACGCACGTATAAGCCTGATTCATATAAGCAAACGAGCGCAACCTGCTGCAGTCCCACCGGATCACTCCACCTGGCTGTCAGCATCAAGGTGTTGTGTCTGAAAAACCGGTGGCAAGTAACTGACAGGGCGCTAGAGCAGGTGCACTATTTGGTGACTGTCCAGCCCCCCTGGGGGGGCTGGGGGGGTTGGGAGCGGGAGGCGGGGTCAGATGCCATTGACAAGATGCTTTCCAGGTCAGTCACAGACGAGTGCAGTGGTGCTGGTCCCCCCCCCCCCCAAACAGTGAGCACTCCAGGGCACCTGACACACAAAAAAACGTGTCAGATGCCTTCTGTATGGCTCAGAAAAGGAATGGAACAAGTGCACCCCCTGGCGAAATTGATGGGAAATTCAACGCAGAAGAGCAGAGAACCAAGTATCATTTCTGAATATATCCTATTCTACAGAGTTTCACCTTTTTTAGAGTTTTTTAGATCTCTTGACACACTGCAGCTTAAACATCTGAGTATTAGCACATGGCTTGAAGGTAACGAGCCAGTCAGGTGGGAAGATCAGGGCAGGACAGCTGTTGTACCCTAACCTCCTCCGCTTCCCGAGTCGGTGCTTGGCTGTGGTGGAGGTCAGCTGACAGCCAGGGATGTATGAAGAAGCGGGTGAAGGCAGGTGGCGAGTGTCTGCCAGGGACTCCAGTGAGCTGGAGAACGTCCTGTAGAACTTCGGCAGGACGGTGGCCATGGTGGCCTAAGAGCCACGTGGGGGGGGGGAATTGCATGTCTGTGGAAACTGAGAGGACAGGGCCCCCGTATTCATGGATAGCTAGGGAGGCGCAGCTGCAGTAAAACACCCCCTGTGCCCTCTTTTCAACCCCCCACCATATGGTCCAAAGCCCCTGAGATGCGCTGCGCACCTGCGTCTGGTCCTTGGCCACAGGGGCGGCGACACCCAGGAGACGGCGGGCAAGGCTGCGTTCGGCCACGTGACACGGGAGGAAGGGAAGCTTCAAAAACACAGCTGGCCCATCAAGTCCAGCCAAAACACGTGGGATTCTGGAAGCGAAAACGAGGCGCTTTAAAGAGAAAGCTCCGGAAGACCCGGTGTCCTCGGACTCAGCCACCAGGGGACCACTTTGGGATTTTCACGTAGACAGATGAAACCCGCCGCTGCCGGAAACGGCGAGCTCCCCAAGAGCTGGGAGGTGTGAGGTGCGGCAGACCGGACGAGAGATACACGCCTGGGACCTTTCTCTTCCCTGGGGGACCCCAATTATTTGGACTCAGTCTCCCCCCCACCCGCCGCCTGCCCTCAAACAGGTGGCGGGGCTCCGCTTTGGGAGGGGCCCATCCTTAACAGGAGACGGACATGTCACGTCATCATTAACCCCCCCGTCCCCCATCAGGGATTCCTGCACCTGTGCCTGAGGTTGCCAGGCGACATCAGAGTCCCAGAGGGCCGAGGGGCGTACAGTAACATTACCCAGAATTCCCAGAATTCCCAGAAACACGAGCTGGTCGGGTCACAAGACCACTAAAGACAATTTGTTAAATGTTACAAATATGCAGGTTAACATTTCCATTGCATTGTTTTTTGGCTAACATCATTACTGTTATCAATTCGGAAGACATTTCTAATGCAATTATCAGCAGAATTTATCACTAAGCGAGAGACACTCTGTGACAATCATCTGTAAGTAACTAAACTGTCTGTGAATTCTTCCGCTAGCAGGAAGGGATTTGCTGAAGTCAGCCCTCAGGAGATTGCCTGTAAGCAGAATCCTGACACTACACACATCAGTCATGTACGACAGCCAAGCCTGATGTCCTTCATGTTCCCGTTGTTGAGCAACATGGTGATGCATCCAGCCAAGGGGGGGGGGTCAGGCCCGGTATAATGACATGAGGACACTTTAAAGAACCAAACCAGAGAAGAAACTTTTCCCAAAACAAGCTGGTGCAGCTCTAGAATTTGCTGCTTCTAAATATCATGGCACACAGTTTTGGGATCTTTGTATGCATGAGAAACCAAATTTAATGTGCTAAGAAGATCTTCTTGCAGCAGACTGCCCTAAGTCATATGGCACTTCTATGCAGGAGAGGGAGAGCGGTGAATCAGAAGAGCATTGCTGACATCTAGTGTGCGGAAAATGCAATTACATGAATCGGCAGGAAAGGGGTCAAAAAAAATAAATAAAATGAGGAAGATTAAATCGCCTCCAGGTGTCAGTTAATTTGGGGTAAGCAGCATCCATTTTGATAAACGGAGCCTCCCAGCTGGAGTGGTCACACAGCGTACTGAAACTCTAGATGTGAGGAAGACAGATGAAGGGAAACCAGAGAGAACAGAGGAGTTCAAGCCCACAAGAAATATGGGAGCCAGACATGGTGCATTCTGGGAATTTTCACCCATCAGATTATGAAAGACCAAAGAACCTACCTAGTCTTTGCTCACCGTTTGTGCACTGCAGAAGCACAGCTGTGTCTTACAGCAACAGCTGACATGACACAGCTGAGATAAGGGCAACTCACTGGGTGCAGACCTACCAAAAGAACATAACCTTGACCTAATTGGTCCTTGTTTTTGTGTGTGTGTCTGTTTGCCTGTTACATCATGTTAGATCAATAAGGAAGTGGTTGTGGGAGTCTGCACATCCAGGTCAGCGTGAACTACCCGAAATCTGTCACACGGTGAGCGATAATCACTCAGATAAACTGCAGGATGGGAGCTTCTGAGGGCGGGACAAGCTGACAAGGCAGCCGATTGGACGCGACCCAAATGTAAACCAGAGCATTTCACTGGTTAATGATTCCTGGCTTTTATGTAGCAAGGAACACACACATACACACACACACACACACAGGTTTGTAATTATATCTATATGGGGACTTCATTCATTTCTATGTGGAAAATTCTAGTCCCAACATAAAGACCTTAACCCCAGCCCAGCCGTAACCTTAACAATAAGTAACCAAGTAACCAAACAAAATATGAGACTTTTGGCATTTTTAGTTTTTTGATTGCATTCACAGTTCTTTGTGGGGACCTGAAAAATGGTCCCCACAATGTCAAAGCAACAGGTTTTAATCACATTGTGGGGCAGCATTTGGTCCCCACAAAGTAATATAAACTTAATTCACACACACACAGGCCAGCTCTGCATGGACGCTGATCTCTGATAGATGCCCTGGCAGTCAAGAGCCCAATTAACACCACAAGATAGGAAAGGGCAGCTTTTTGGAGTCCAAAGGCAAAAAGCCACAGTGGGTCATTTGCCGGTGACCGGGCCGGCGGCCATGACTGCCAGACTGTGGACGAGCCACCAGACACCCTCTGCCCTCATGATGTGACAGTCTGTGGACGGAGACCCCCTACATGTCTGATTGGCCCCAAGAGTGACACACCCCCCATAGTCACTCACTAATTTAAAGATATATATTCAATTATGGGGAACAGAGCAAAAAGAACAGGGTGTGTTAGATGATTAGATGTGTCCTGCAGGCCCGCGGTACCTCCATCAGCCAGCATGATTACAGACACTTTCTAAACATATAGAAAACATGCCAGACATGAAACTCACAGCACAGGACATGACACACCCTCGGGCCACAATGTAATGGCCAGCAGAGGGCGTCGTGGTTAACGATTGGAGACCGTCACAAGAAAATCCATGCTGTCGTGAACCAGACCACAGCTATACCAACAAGTAGCCAAGAATGACGTCCGACCGAACTAAAATATCGAAAGGGGTGGAAAATGACCAACCAGCCTCTGGTGGAAACATTTTTTGCAGTGTTACTTAATGTTGTGAAAGCAGATGTCAAAATGGTGAAAGCAGATGTGGGCAGATGACTATTAGCTTAGCGCTAACCTTTGCCCGGCGCTGGGGGGGGGGGGGGGGGCCAAAAAAAGAAGTA
>JABFEB020000041.1:3633919-3644789 GCA_019775895.2 Stomatorhinus ivindoensis
TCTAAACATGGCCGCCTGCCCCTTCAGATTCCCGCCAAAACAAGAAGTCAGCAAGAGTGTTGGCACAGTCGCGAGGGGGACGTTTCACCGTAAGCCGCCGCGTTCCTTCGTGGGGACTGACGTCAGAGGTGTTATTCTCGTGGCCGGGGGTCACTCGTACGGTACGTTTTAGAACAGTACGATACTTTATTGGTCTCCAACGACGCCTAAACTACATCATTAGCCAGCCGGTCCTAACTACTTACTGTGGCACTGCAGCTGGCAGGGAAGCGCCATCGTGCTGAGCTCCCGCCGGCAGTAACAGACGGTGCAGACACGCACCGAGGCAGGGCCATCCAGCCTGGCGGCTGCACCAGCCATTACTCTCCATTAGAAACCAGATTCTTGTTTTCCTTGTTATTACTATTATTCGTGGTGGCGTGGGGGGGGCAAAACCTCACCCCACATGTGGCCAGTAATCATTCATTTTAGGGGCCGTGCGTGGAAGGAAATTAGGCTTGACGAAAACCTCCATGTGAAGGATTTGTTTTCCAGGATGAATGTTTGTTAAACAACATGTCGCCTCTTAGGATGCAAATCTTACAAAACAGAAAGAAGATTTCAATCCATTCCTTTATTTTTGAGCCACGTATCTCTGTCAGGGTCATGCAGGGGCTTTGAGTCTGTCCTAAGATAGGCAGCTGTTGCACCCTTTACAGGATGCCAGGGTACAGCCAGGCAATGTTATTGTTTTCAGGGAAATCTCAACAGCAATTTAAGATTCACTTTCAGATTAAGACAACTAGAAATTTCTACATAATTCACATTAAGTATGTTATCTTGTACACCGATGACCTTCCTTTCCAAAATGTAAACCGGTGACCGTTCAGGTTGAAGAAGCCCACAGTGCCACCTGCTGCCTCATAATAATAATGAGTTAGCTACTTATTTTAAATTTTAATTTTTTTTCAAAGCTAGTCTTAGCCTGGAAATTCAAACTGCAACATTATGGCAAAATTCCTCTACTGCTTGTCTTGTTTTTCTTTTGCTACATAAGCAAGAGATCTGTTTATTAAACATGCCCCTTGAAACGAAACACTTGTGGTAAATAATTACAGTTCAGTGTTTTTAGAGGGCAGATTATACGGCTCACTTGTAAGTGGGTCATGCTAAGTAAATTATATCTTATTTAAATATTTAATATCTTTTAACTCTGGTAATTTGCTAAGCGGAGCATATGAGATTAGACTGCCCGCCTTCAAATTTCAGAGCCTGCATTTATAGTAAACACTGTTCACCCTTTGACTGTATCATTATCGTGGATTTATAAAAGGGGCGCTCGGAATTCAAAGACCATTACTGAAACTAATTCGCAGCTCGCCAGCTCTGGGGCGTTTACACACAGGAGTATCCGAGCTGATCCACCACAGCGGCTGGACTGAATGAGACGGGCTGTAGGATTGAAGGTTTCAAGTTATTTGGCCACAACGCACAGCAAGCAAACGTTTCTCGACCAGAAACCACAACAAGCAAAACAATTTAAGTGAGCGACAAATGCATACCCTTCATACTAGTCTTGTTAAAAATCTACCTGGAAGAAAACCACGAATTAATGATAACAGAAATGGGGCACCTGAGAGATTAAAATGATTGATTTTTTAAAAGATTCGGTCGTTCGGGTCAGTCAAAACCTTGCATCATAGTGACACCTGGTGGGCAAATGGAGATCAATCAAGCCAATAATCGATATTAAAACGGAGTGTAAATGAAGTAGAAAATGTAATATATGCAATAAATCATTTGGGCTAAAAATATATTTTGAACAAGCATGCCTTCGTTTTGTTGTATTTTCTCTCAGCAAGTAAAAGATGACGTCATGCAACAGACCTGCATCATTTTGTAGCTCTTTGCATGACATGAAGTGAAATTGATTAGTTCTCATTGTTGACATACCACAACCACAAATGTGCCCTCTGCATTCAACCCATATGTGACAACATGACACAGCAGGGAGAGCTAATTCAGAACCCGGGGAGCAGCGCTTGGGGGCGGTACTTCGCTGACCAGGGATTCAAACCAGCAAACTTACGACTACATGCCCTAACCATCAGGCCACCACCGCTGGGATGGCAATCGCGAGCACAGGTTATTCTGCAAAACAAAAGCACTAAAAAAAAAATCAAGCTCAGTGTTCAGGCAGAGGCTCAAACAGGAGTTACCAGGGTACCTATTAGGCAGACGCTGGGACAAATACAGGAACCAGCTGGGTAAGACAGGACACAGTAATGTCAGTGGTTGGAATGGACTATGGCAAGATTTAGCAAAGAACTAAAGTCTAGACAGGCTTTAAATAACTTTGGGAAGCTGTCTAATTGGCTGGACATGGATGGGATGGCGATGTTTGAGGTGGAAACAGGATTCCTTACATACTCTACAAATAGCACAATAATAAATGTATAAAGAGAGGCAACTGAACAGCAGGCTTACACAAAATAAAGGTGCACTTTGGTCAGTTTGGCAAAGAGATAATAGGTTGATGTTGCCAACAAGATAAGAGACTGATTTTATAAACCATGTTCATTACGTTAATGGATATGGAATTTGGTTGACTCACGCTAGTGGATGGGATCTCTTGAGAGATACTAGCATGGAGTATATCTCTCTTGGTAAGCAGTCTGCGTTTGCATGGGTTGCAATCTTATAGGCAGCGCATTAAGGGGTCAGTACTCACCGGTACGCAGTCCTGGTGCCACACTGTCTTCCCGGAGTGCCCGGCCTGTTTGCGTAGCGCCACCTGGTACAGTGTCAGTGAAGTACTGGCATCTGTTTTCCCCCATTACAAGCACTGCTCATGACTGGAAGACTAATCATGTCACCGATGGGAACCAAATGTACAGCTGAAGTGTATTGTTACTGGCTATATCACTGTGGCCGGTAGGTGTCAGAATTACTGACTTTTGACTTAATTTAGCAGATTAGCGAAACGCTGCGAGAGAGGTTAATATATAGGCGATCTGGCTGTAACTCTATTACACCCACAGATTGAAGGTAATATTAGCTCAGACAATTTACCTTAACCAAACTTAACTATGCCAAACTGAATTATGTACGTAAACATCCATCCATCTTCTCACCACTTACCCTGATCAGGGGCCTGTATTACCAAATCGGATTTCGTCCTTAGCCGAATAGCTTATCATATTTTAGGTAATCTTGGCTAAATGTAGGCTTAAAAGAACGAAAATAATGTCCATTTCAACTATGGTATCTTATATACGAGACATTATTTGGCTAAGCAAGATATCCTGCTCCGTGGCACAGGCTCCAGAGCCGCCTGTCCCATGCATCACAGGGCTCAAGGTTGGGGTATAGCTCGGGTGGGATGGTATCTGAGCATCTTTTAATATAACGTTTTGTTCAGCAATTGTGTATTCCTGGGACGGAATGAACTAGATACAGTCTATAAGATTTCACCATTTGAACCTAAACCTTACAATATATTTTCCATTTTACTTACGTTGAATTTGATATGTAGTTGCTTATTACTAGAATCGTAGGTTTTATTTTGTTGTATTTTAAGGAACAGTATGCTGCATAACTCAGCTCCGCGTCGGACGGACAGTAGCACAGCCCGGCCGCGTTATAACACACGTGGCCACATGAATGGGGCGCTCTCACGCCGCCGGCGTCTCGCGACAGTGCTGCGGTCCCCTTGATGACGTGGCGCCGTATTGCGTCACAAGCGAGTCGCTGACTATGGCGTCGGCGGCGCTGAGACGGGGCGGCGTGCGGGAGCGATAGCGGCGACATGAGTGACTGCGTGTCGCGTTTCTCCGGACCAAACCGGGCGGCAGCGTGGACTCTCCGCCAGCCCGTCTAAGGTACGGGTAATACCCGACTAACGGCGTGTGTGCGGCCTTTACCTACCTCGAATAGCTAACCGGCTAGCTTTATATATGTGGACAAACTAGGTACTTTGGGGGGGCTTTACCATATAAATACACATTTAGGCGATCAGACAGTTCAGGTTTAATTTAGCGTTAGAAAACTGTCTGGTGATGTAGGGAATAATATTAGTTGATCAGTTTATTAGTACATTTAAGGTCAGCTAACGGTTTTGTGGTGAATGCGGAAGCCACTTTCAGTCTAAGTTTTGCGGTTTTTATCGAAGCTCGCCATCCTAATAGGAGCAGTTGTTATTGGGTTAGTCATTTTTCTGCCTGTTGTCATTATTACCGAGTGGACACTGGGGTAAATATGTATCTCTGTCTGACTGATCTTGTCTTACCTCTTGCGCGGCGCTCAGAAGACCACAGGGTCCAGGCGTCACGTGACCATGAGAAGGTGACAGCCGCTGCCGGACCCATGGCCAGGTAGCCCATAAACGAAAATGTGACTGCTTCTCCGGGCTCGTTGTGTCGGTGATTTTGCCAAAATTAATGCGTTTTTGAAACGTGGTTCACACTGATTGTGGATATGAAAATGCAATAGCTGAATGAAGTGTTGATGTATGCCTCTGTGCGTGTTAGACCACGTTGTCAGTTCCTTACGCCGACTGGCAGTGTCAGAGCGCGATGTCTGGGTTGAGCCCTGCCAAGCGGACTGGGACTAACGGTGTCCCCGCTGCCTCTCCAGGTTGAGTCTCTCCTGCCGTCTTCCGGCCTCCTGGCATTTCAGCCTGTCACTCCTGTCCCTGGGATGCCTGCCTCGACAGCGCCTCTTCTGGCCAGTTCTTGTCACATGCCTGCTGCTGCTTCTCCTGGGCCTGTACCAGACGGAGCACTGGAAGCCTGCTCAGCGGGCAGGACACGTGAATAAGTAAGCAGAGTGGGAGAACATCGGTTATCTCACATGTGATAACGGTGCAGATAGGTGCATGTTAACAGCACAGGCTGTTGTGACTGAATGACCATTGGCCCCAGTTCCTGGAGAGTTGCACTGGTTGTGTTTCATAGATGGCCTTTGTTCAGGTTTAACCATCTCTCTGGCAGGTATTTGTCCTTCCTGGAGCACATGGAGGCGACTGACGTGACAAACCGTGCACTGAACTACGGCATCGTGGTCGACTGCGGAAGCAGCGGCTCGCGTGTCTTCGTCTACTACTGGCCCCCCCACAACGGCAACCCCCACTCGCTGCTGGACATACGTCAGATGCGGGACCACGACCGCACCCCCGTGGTCAAGAAGATAAAGCCAGGTGTGGGGGGCTAATTCATCTAGGGGGAGTTGGGTGGGAGAGAATGGGAGCAGTGATTTTCGCGTTCTAGAGGTGGACAAAATGACGCTTCATGAACCATTTGCAGTATTTTTTGACGCCACTAGATGGTGCTCTGTTTAAAAAAGGCCACCATGCATGCCCCAAAACAACCCAAGAGCACCGTCTAGTGGGGTCAAAAAATATACAACAAACATTTGCCCATCACTACTGCGTTCCATTTGAACTCTGAAGTCGGGAACTTCCGAGTTCATAGTTGGAAATTTGAAGTGGAACACATTGGAGGAACCTCTTCAGCCCCGACCACGGAATTCAAGGTGGCGGCACCCAACCTCAGGAGAAGTTTCAGCTGTAGTTATATGATGTTCATTAGCACTTGCATCTGATTTGTGGCTCATTAAAATGGGTTATCAACACAGTGCCGTCAAGCCGATATCTGGGCACATGTTGCTGGGTAAATGGAACACGGCATAAGTTGTGGTCTCGGGGGGACGGCACCTTATCTGTGATTTTGAAACGTGGAACATGGCCACCTGATATTAAAACACATGTTATGGAAGGCGCATTCCCAGGCTTTTCGGTCTTATCAGTAATTACTCAAGTTTTCCATGATGTTAGGGAAAAAAAATCTTACTTAACGAGTAAGTGTCTTCTGCTGATGTTGCCCCATCGCCCATATTTTCTAAATTGTTTGCACACCCAGGTTTCGCATGCAATTTTTAAAAAACATTTCGTTTGGTAATATTTAAGTAAAAATAGAGTCTTTTATGAAGAAATCCAATGCCTTATTCAGGTATTTCTGTTGTATTTCGCTATATTCATGGTGTCTAAACTGCTGACTGATCCATGAGTCAGGAAACAAAACCAAACGTGATCATTTTAGCTCAAGAAAATATAGATTCTTACTACAGAAAGTGTGACAAAATATACATTTGTTTGGGTTTGGTGGAGTGTGCCGCTTGCCTTAACCTAGAGGGTCCTCTGTCTTGTCGGTGGAGTTAGGGCCTGCATTACACTTTCTGTTTGTGAGACCTTTCAGCATTGGTGGAGATCTGTATCAGGTTACCCCCACCCCACATTGGCTGGCTGGCGTCATGTGACTTTCTGCTATCTTTCAGGCATATCCACCCTGGCGCTCATGCCCGACAAGGCCAGCGACTACCTGCAGCCCCTGCTCAGCTTCGCGTCAGCTCGCATCCCTAGGGAGAAGCACCGGGAGACACCCCTGTACATTCTATGCACGGCTGGCATGAGGCTGCTGCCCGAGAGGTGGGCCACCCGTCCGTCTGCCATCCTGGGGCCCGCGCCAGCTCCACCGCCCACGGTGCCGCAGATGGCGGGGCGAATGTGCAGGTTTCCGTGCTTGTGTGTGTCAGCCAGAAGCCCGGCAGCGAAGAAGCCTATTCGCATTCTGCTGTTTACGGTTGTTTCTTTGTTTTGCATGCTCGCATTCTGCACTGCAGATGTGGAGCCGAGACCGTAGTGCATTGGGCCTCTACATGTCTGATAGATGGACTGCGCTGTTGTCGTTCCAGCCAGCAGGTGGCGATATTGGAAGACCTGGCGAGAGACGTGCCCGCAGAGTTCGACTTCCTGTTCTCCAGCTCCCAGGCGGAAGTGATCTCCGGGAAACAGGAAGGTATGAGAGGGCAACTGCTTTGCCGTGCTCCTGGGCTTCCCGTCCTCAGACTGCAGCACCCGCAGCTTCACATGGCGTGTGCATTATCGTGTCGTCAAAGACGTGCTTTGCTTTTTCTCACTGCAGGAGTTTATGCATGGATTGGCATTAATTTTGTGCTTGGCCGCTTCGACCACGCCGATGAAGGTGAGTGCGAGCTTAAAGAGTGGCCCCGTTCGCCCAAATTAGAGCGCCGCCTGCACGCTGTACTGACTTCGCATGTCTCTCGTGGCATGGCGATGAGAGATGGACTGCGGAGAAGCGTGGTGTTGAAAAGCAGGCTTGAAGGAGGATCTTAACCTGACTGTATAACTGTGTGATCTTAGGGAAGACGTTCAGTAATGCTGACTACTTGTTGGTATAATGTTACATGTTGTGTTACATAATGTTACATGCTACATTTCCTCTTTATATTGTGTGAGGTTAATTTTTAGGCTTAAATATTTGCTGGCTGATAAGGATCTGAGGTTGTGAACAGTGCCCACTCCACATTGGGCAGAAATGATAGTTTTTTTGTGGGAAACAGAAGATGAGCAGATCTGCATGAAGGGAAACCACTTTCTGGTGGCGGTTGTCACAACACGATCCAACATGATTGTTGCAGGGGAGGATGCTGTTGTCGAGGTTTCTACTGGAGTGCAGAATCAGGAGCCAATCAGCCGCAGGCGTACGGTCGGCATCATCGACATGGGCGGAGCCTCGCTGCAAATAGCCTATGAAGTGCCCACTGCCGTCGCCTTCAGCTCGCCCGAGCAGGTAATGGCTTCCCCTGTCTTTAAGACATTTTCTCCGTTGTAAACTCCCAAGATGCAGGCTTGTGGAAGTTAACGATGAAGCCTCCGTGTGGGATTATACGATGCCCTCATCTCTCCACCTGCCACTCCAGGAGGAGACAGCCAAGAACTTGCTGGCAGAGTTCAACCTGGGCTGTGACAAGGACCACACCCAGCACGTGTACCGCGTCTATGTCACCACGTTCCTGGGCTACGGGGGCAATATGGCACGGCAGCGTTACGAGGATGACCTAGTCAACAGCACGCTGGCTAGGAGCAGGTGTGTGTGTGTGTGTGTGTGTACCCAATGCACTGCTCATTTTTAGATCATTCATTACTTCTTTAATTAATTTGTATAATGTGACCTGTATAGGTCTCACTTGGAGAGTCTATTTCAATATATGACATAATTAGACTTCCTGGGGATCAAATTGATGTTTACGAATTCGACTTAGATACACTTGGAACTCCCGCTGCCCATGTTGCATTTCAGTCAGTGACTAGATGTGGTCGGCATTTAAGGAGTCGCGATTGTGACCTGTACACCTGCCATGGTGTCAGCTGGACCTCTTTCTGAATGCGGCCACGACCCCCCAGGCTCACGAATGATCAGACAGGCACGGGTGAATCCACGCCCTACCTAGACCCCTGCCTGCCGGCGGGTCTCTCCGACACGGTGCAGCGAAACGGGCAAACTGTCTTCCTGCGGGGGCTGGGCGACTGGCAGCGGTGCCAGGAGGTGGTGAGGCCGCTGCTTGGGCAGCCCAACGGCACGGCCTCCCTGCGCGGTGCCTACCAGGCCCCCATCGACTACCACAACAGCGAGTTCTACGGCTTCTCCGAATTCTACTACTGCACCGAGGACGTGCTGCGCATCAGCGGACATTACGACAGCGGCCGCTTCTCCAGAGCTGCAGCGGTAACCGTCTGACTTACCTGGCCGGACCGCTCTGACTCTCTGCGGGCTTCCCGCTGCCTCGACTTCACTCTGCCTCTCGTCACAGGATTATTGCGCCACCAAGTGGTCGACGTTGAAGCAGCGGCTGGACAGCAAGCTTTTCTCCATACAAGCAGACCTTTCCAGACTAAAGTACGGCCTGGTTCTTTCCAGTATTTTTTTTACTCTTTATACTATCACCCGGTTTGTTATTAATTACATTCCTTCCGGATACCACTAATGAACAACAGCGGTGGGGGTGTATGCTAAGTAACTGGAATTTTCTGTTGTTGCCAACAAGGACACACGTTATGCCCTTGATTTAATAAACATCAGCTGACTCGTGTGGGTTAATGTGCAGTGAAAAAGGTGCAAAGGCCTTTTTACGCTGTGATAGTGTGTAGCTTAGACACTCTGTGTAAATGAGTTTTCGTATTTCTGACAAGGTACCAGTGCTTCAAGTCAGCCTGGATGTTCGAGGTTCTGCACACGGGGTTCCGCTTTCCACGGGAGTACACAGGCCTGAAGACGGCTCAGCTAGTCTATGACAAGGAAGTGCAGTGGACACTAGGGGCCATGCTGTTCAAAACGCGATTCCTGCCGCTCAGGTATGCCATCATCAACCCCCCCCCCCGACACACACACACCCCCCTATCTTTAGTATTTATACCCTTCTGAAATTTAAGGCTAACAGTTTTGGCCTTGCGAACGTGTAGCTCATCTGTTATCCATTTATAGATCTGCAGTGTAGGTTTCTGTTCGCTAATGTGATCCCGTTTTAGTGTCTATCTTTAGGGTGTGATAGCAGCCCTTCCTGGATTTTAAGCTGCAGCCTTCAGATGACTAATCCTACATGCTCTCTGCCTCTAGCCTTGTCCCTTAGTGACTTTGCCACTCGATAGTCTGTGAGCCTTAGACCCATATACTTTACTGATCCCGATCTAGTGTTTTATAGTTGCGCAGTTTCAGACCGGTAATGACACAGCTTCCTGCTAATTCGTTGGACTTCCCTGACTTTGCTGCCTCTGCGTGTATGTGTGCATTACCAGGGACCTCCAGCAGGAGTCGCTGCGGCCGTCTCACACCAGCTGGCCACGCGTCGCCTTTGTCTACAACCACTACCTGTTCTTCGCCTGCATGCTGACGGTGCTGCTGGCCATCTTGCTGTACATCCTGCGACTGCGGCGCATTCACCAGCGCGAGCACCGGCAGGCGGAGGCCCTGGACCTGCTGTGGGTGGAGGAGAGTGAAGCCCTGGTGGGGGTCTAAGGGACACGGCAAAGCGGCGGACTCCCACGGCCGGGTTTTCAGGTGGAGATGGGGAGGTGGATGCATATAATCACCACATAGGAGAGACGTAAAGGATTGATGATCAAGGACAGTCCTCAGCAGGAGCGGAGTTTAAGAGGGAGATCTCATTTCTACTCCTCTGTCCTCAAGGGGGCGCTATCCACCCAGCACAAGCGTCTGGCTGGGTCGTCAACGTGGCCATGTTTAGTTTTGTCGGGCATCTCAGGGTCGCCTCGTCCGGGGTCACGGCCGCCGGGAGAGAAGCTGAGCGCGGAAGACTGCCACCTCCTGGCAGGGAAGGGCCCCCCAGCTCCGAGCAGCAATCTGGCCACTGCCAGGAAGCCATAAAATGTTTGTTTAAACAAGGTCCCGGTTCAGCGGAGAGCCACCTCCCCGCAGGACTTTCATGGGGCACTGTCCCTGCAACAAAAGGGGCGTGTCCTAATACTGCCACAATGAGAAATGACAGCATGGCAAATGAACTTTTCTTTTTTTTTTTACGGGGTAGAGTTACGCCGTGTTGCATCAGATGAAGGACGGCACTGATTTCAGTGCTCGCTTACCAGGGGTGGGGGAGGGGCATTAGCACAGATATGAAGCCAGGTGATTCTAAACTTGGGTGACAGTGTCGCTAATTGCCAGCCCGCGGAGACCGATGCAAAGGGCCCGGATTCGCGTTCGTCAGTCTGATTTACGTGGTGACCGAGACCGTCGCCATGGAGACCACCGCTGCCAGGGAAGAAGCTGTGGGTAGGTGTGGGGTGGGTGCTCGCTGCAAATAGAGCGTGGTGACAAATTGAACCCCCGCCTGTCGTTCTCTTTTATGCTGGAAACGTGCCCCCAGCGAGCACTATGCACCCCACCCCACCCCCACCGCTGTAAATATTTTTCTCGTTTTGTGCCAAACCATGTGGACTTTCCCTCGTCGTCTGAGACACTTGTACATCTTGCTCAGTACGTCTGGCATTACTGAAGCCCACCTGGTCCTCAGCTGACTT
>JABFEB020000041.1:3648260-3666942 GCA_019775895.2 Stomatorhinus ivindoensis
CAGCTTCCCTTCCACAGCCAACAACTACAATGAGCAGTGTGAAGTCTATTTTTAGGCACAATGGGATAAAAATATACCCAGGATAAAGGGGGGAGGGGGGGTAACCTAGTGCTCACACACACACACACACAGTTTCATTATAGTGTGTGCTCTCTTTCACGTTTTTACACACACACACACCACATGCACACACAGAACTGTAGCAGCTAGCTTGCGGTGAGCAGCTTGTGGAAAACGTTATATTACCGCTACTGTATCTTAGGGAAATCAAAAGCATAACTACATTCTGTTGGTCACAAACACACACACACGGGAAAGTGGGAATGGAAGGGGTGGCGGGGATGGCCGGGGGGTGGGGGGGCGGGAGTCAGACAGACTGAGTCCCTGTCTGGGGTCTCTTGTCCACCTGCCCTCCAGCGCTGCACTCCAGAATCCTCTCCACAAACTCTCTGGTCCGACCGGCCACCAGGGGACCTGTGGGGATAAAGATGGTGAGAGAACAGCGACCTTGGGGAAGCGGCTGAGCGCCTACGGCATGTTCCCTACGTCGACGTAAACATTTATGCATTAAGGCTTCAGATAACCCACTGAGACGACCACTGATATGCACACAGCTGAAGGTATCTACGGGGGCGTTGCTCACCGGCGGACTCCTTCAGAATGTCCTCCAGCTTCTTTGTCATGCCCACGTCGCCGCACTCGTCGCTGCTCTCCACCCTCTGCCGGATCACCTCCTTGATCCTCAACAGCGCCCCCAACAGGTTGTCTACCCACACAAAAAAAAACAGGTAGGTGGTGGATTAATGGGGTCCCCTTCATACTACAGGGACCTTCATACTGCACCCATGATATTAAGTCCACCATCACCGCTAACGTCAGGCCAGTAGATGCCGCCTGAGGATAGAGATTTGGGCATTCCCCGTCGGCTGAACGGATTAGTCCTCCAGATGAACTAGGATCACAACAGGCCTCGGGGACAAGCAGCACGTCAAAGCTTTCACTGTATTAAATTTCTTATCCCTCAACCTGAACCGCCCCGCCCCCTTCCCCCAGGACACACAAAGCCACAGCTGACGGAGGTGCGGATCCACTCACTGTACTCCTGGTTCAGTCCCCACAGCTTGATCTTGTTGGCTTCGTGCTGGGCTTTCTTCTTCAGGCGACAAGCCCTGCAAGGAGCCCAGAAAGAAACGATGGAGATCCACGTTCACCCCACGCCCCACTGTCCTCAGATGAACTTCTACCCAATTATACAGGACTCTGGGGAATCTGTGTGTCTGGTCTTCATCCCAGCTCTCAACATGGTACTGCACTCTACGCAAACCGTTTTCCAGAGATAGTTTCAACTGTCCTTTTCCACAAGAGGTCAGGGGATAAATTTTATGGTACTCCCACCCCTACGTTACCAGTCCCTTCTGGAAAGCATCACTCTATAAAGCAACGACCATAAATTTATTCTATTACTTAAATGGAGCGACTGTTTGGAGGACATCTTGAGTTTTAGATGTGAACCAGCTGCTGTCTAACGGATACCTCCAAGACGACTAGAGGCCAGTCCCAGACCGGTCGCCCAGTCTCTCTCTCTCTCTCTCTCTCTCGGCATTTCGGTTTCTCCTCTTCTTTACGTCACGGCTCCTACCTGGAGGCTAGCTTGTTCTTCTCCTTGCGGGACCGTGCCCGAGCCAGCACGGGCAGATCATTGACGGGTCCCATGCCGTCAATGGTCACGTTCAGCTTCTGGAGCTGCTCGCCGATGCTGCACAGCTTTTGCGGGTTGGGGGTCAGGTCGCTGGCGTCCGTCTTGCGGGCCTTGCGGCGCCCTTTCTTGCCTAAAGTGGCGGGTGGGGATTTAGCCAGTTAATCGTTAAACTCTGCCATATAATTCATCAACCTGCAACTCGTAGTCTACAAACATGGCTTCTAAGTGGTGAATTCCCCACCCAAAATCTTTGGGTTTTGACTGCAGTCACATGACTGAAGGCACATTTTTAAAAACCGTATCCAGTGAACAGGATCTCTTTTCTCTGTTTTCTTCCATATTTAGCAGCCTGATTTGTGTGCCCTGCAGATGTGTGAATACAGACTTTTCAGATCCGCAGCCATAGGCATGGATACCCTTAACGCAGGGGTGCTCCTACACATTTTGTGCTCCAGGACGGCATCTCATACTGGGCCTCCAATCCAGATCAATCCAATTATGCTGTCAGTCAGGGGTCCTTGGAATCATCCTAACTGCCCCCACCCCACCATGGCGCCCCTGCCTTAATGTGTTAATGACATTTCTGTGCCCCTCTATAAATAAATGTGTCAGGGAAACATCTCACTCAAGGCTGTGCAGAGTTTGCGTTCTGGTCTGGTTCTTTGGGTAAAATCTGGAAACAAAACTTCGGAACGGCAAATATTTCGATGCCTTTTTACATTCCCTTCATTCATATTTCAGGATGAAATAGAAGAATTATATCGTTTGCGCTCCCATCCTTGGTTAAAGTTCTGCTCTGAGGATCAATTTGCATTTTTGGCCACATAAACGCAGCTCTAGCGTTACATATTTGACCGAAAACCAGGCAGCAGTCAGCACCAAACATTCCACCGTGCGTGCAAAGGTCGTCCGATGAAGCCTAACCGTTGCCGGACGTCCCGTCTCTCCGGTAGAGGGTGCTGGGCAGGGTACTGGAGCTCCAGGACAGCGGCCACCTCACCGCGACCCTCTTGCTCCCCAGGTCGCGCCCGTGGCTGTACTCCCAGAAGCACCTGCGCTTGGCCGGCCTCTCGCCCGCACGGCCGTCTGCGAACGTCAGAGCGCGGCCCGCGTGCGTCACGCCTCACTTTTTCCACAGTAACAGTCAGCGCACGTTTATCAGTGCACACGTGTGACCATCCGGCCCGGAGTTTCCATTACCCACATGCTGCTCTAATTGCTTTTAACGGGGAGGAAAACGGAGCTGGCGCTTCCACGTCCTGCACTGCGAATTAAGACTGCGTGGAATATTCAAGAAGAACTCAGGGATATCCGAGCCAGCCAAGTATAAATTAGGAAAGAAAAAAAATTCCAGAGAACCGAGACTAAACTTATACACATGTATTTATATATTCATACACACACACACACACACACACACACATATATATGTGTCTATAAATATGTCTATAAATAGTCTCCACTGAAAGCCTAAACAGAATCGGACTTGAATTCAAGGCTGAGGTGCCGTCAGACCACGGTGGGAAGAGGGGAGGAGGAAGATGACCCCGCGGCTCTCACCACATTCTGTTCCAGAGCAGCTCGGGTCACCAGGCTCTGCTGTTCCTTCCTCTTCCTCCTCCCCTTCCTCATCCTCAGTGTCTGCCGTCTCGCTGTCAGAGCCCTGGCTGGATGCGGAGCCTCGGTCGGCCTGCAGAGAGTAGTTGTGCTCCTCACTGTGGAGCTCCAGTGCACTGGGAGACAGTGAGGCCGCGGCCTCCGGCTGCTGAAACACTTCCACTGGAGTGGCTTCAGTAACCGCCTGACCCTGAGCGTCTTCCTGCTCCCCTTCTTCCTCTTCCTCCACTGCCTCTGGAGCCGCACCCCCCAGTGTCAAAGTACTCTCCTGCCTGTCAGATGCGGACGACTTGGCGAGGCTGGGCTCTGGGGTTGGATCGGGCTCGTCCCGGACCCGGGTGCCCAACCCGGACCCCGCCTGCTTCTCCGTGGATTCCTCCCTACTGCCCCACTTGCCGATCAGCATCACCTCCGAGCTTGCCAGCTCCCCCTCCAGGCTGCCTTTGGTGTAGCGCGTGATGTCATCCAGCGCAGAAATGTCCCAGCGTTCGTGGTGCAGGTCCTCACCGAAGCCGTCGTCCACCAGATCGCTCAGCAGCTCGAAGGGCCGCTTGCGAGGCGCTGCTGGGGAACCCAGCATCAGGACCACGTTCTGCGAGGCAATGAGTCGTTACCACAGACGATTCAACGAAAACAATCCTGCGATTATAAAAAGCCGTAACCCTTTCTTACATTATCTAATTGACGAAGGTCTATCCTTTACACTTTTATTGGCTTTTAAATTCCGCAGATGTCCTTCCCCACAACGCAACTGGTGAGGGCCATGTAAAGCGATCTTTAACTTGATCCAAGTTTTACTCACCTCTATCTTTTACACTTTAACTTATGGGTTATTCACGCACAGATCAGCAGGCTGGCTCCGCTCTCACCTGGTCGCAGTCGGTCCTGCCCCCCAGCGGAGACCCCGCTAAGGGGTACGGCGTCAGCAGGCACCGGTGGCTCCCATACGCCTCGCCAAATATCGGTTCCATCCCGTTCATGCCTGGCTGCAGACACAGGAAGGCAGAAACGGCCTTAATCCCCTCCTGCCAGAATCATTCCTCAAATAGCTACCGCTCTTGAAATAACTGCTTACTATTCAAACCAGTCAATCACAGTTGGGCACAAAGATAGGGAAACAATGTTTCCTGTCAGCGTTCGGTTATACCTGGTTATAAACACGATGCCGTTCATGCCTACCGTGGTAAATAAGAATGCAGACAGGCAGGAAGGGGCAGAGAAACCAACCTGAGGCATGCCCAAGGCTTTGCTGGATGGAGGTTGTCACACCTTCAGCGGTCACAGGACGCCTCTTCCAAGCGAGACCAACAGCAGACCATTCGCACGTTGTGAAGCCGTCAATTCAGGGTTCACACCACCTGTCACACGACAAGCCGCTAATTGCCGCTGCTTGATTACAACTCATAACTACATACAAGTATGTTTGGCTGTATCCTCCATGCATTTCCACCACACCATGTAGAATGAGGCGTTGCAGGTGTGGCTACGTCAACAAACACCCTGGGCTCAAGAGCGGGGTGAAAGATGCTGAACCCATAAGGCAAAACGTTAGCACCTTTTCACAGTGCACCTTTGTCTGAAACCACATAATTACATAAAAGGCTGACATATTGGGCCCACAGCTGTAAGTGGAACCAGGAGAGACATTCATGTTCAGAGGGGGTATTTCCACAAGAGCAAAAAAAATTGGCACCTCGCTGGAAGATCACCTGAGTTCGGTTCTCGAGCGATTTGTTAACAACACCGAACGGCAATTCAGCCAGCACCCCATTCACGGGGCCCCTATGATTGAATTCACACGGTGAGAATCTCATCCTGATTAACAGCCAGGGATTTACAAATGCATTTACCTCCATTAGCAAAAACACACAGACACATACACAAACGGCACTCGATTTCACCTGTGTGGCCTTCCTTTTATCAGCACGCGTGGAAAAAAGGTTACAGATACTCAATATCTGCTTTAATTTGGCAAAATACGCAAAAACAGCAGCACAGTGAATTCAGGCTGGCCGCGGATCCTCGGCTCGCAATTTCAGTAGCGTGAGGTCTAGGTGGACCGTTCAGCTGACATCCCCAGAGAGCTGCGGGGGAGGCTGCAAATTCAATTTCGGGATTCAAGAGGCAGATTTGATAAATAGCAAAAAAAAAAAAAAAACTGGAGTTAAGAGAAAGCGCCTTTCCGAGCAACAAAACGACATTCCTGCTTATAGCCGGCAATGTGACCCACGTCGGATTAAACTCGGGAGGGAAAAATAAGACAAATGGCACAGAAATTTCTTTATTGTCCACGACACCCGGGATAGAACCGATGGACCTGGAGCCGGACATGGCAGAGTTGTCAAATATAAAACAAGCCGTGCAGTCGGCTGAAGTCGGCGCTCAGGGACGGCGTTTCTTTTTTGGTTAAAAAAAATCCACCTAGACAGCGTCCACTCCCCGGCACTGTCTAAATCGCGACAACAACAAAAAAAAAGACATTTAATGCTCCTTTTGTTCTCTCTTTCCGAAGCACAAGAAAGAAATATGGCATATATTGTTGTCCCCAACATCTCCCCCCGAAGTCCTGCCACAAAGTATTTCTCAAGGAAAACGTGAGATTTAAGGCAGAGTCGAATTATGGGGTAGATTTTTTGCTGGCCGGTGCCCTTACCTCATGGCAGCTCACCCATTCTGCTAGCCAT
Organism: Stomatorhinus ivindoensis; assembly: GCA_019775895.2. Taxonomy (NCBI): domain Eukaryota; kingdom Metazoa; phylum Chordata; class Actinopteri; order Osteoglossiformes; family Mormyridae; genus Stomatorhinus; species Stomatorhinus ivindoensis. Next base: position 3,654,261 of record JABFEB020000041.1, read on the forward strand.
CAAAGGCGGCCGATCATTCGCGAGGGGAGCTGCCCGAAAGGTGCGCAGATGTGTCCCACCTGACACTCGGACCCAAGCCTCTGAGCCCACTACTCCATCTACCGCACGACAGGCTGTCAAAGTTTCTGTTTATCCACTGTAAAAAAAGAAAAAGCCGCCGGGATACGATCGCGGATTTTTACCTTGTCTTCCAACTTGCGATATGTTTCATAATCGTCCGCAGAATTATAAACAAGTCGGGGAACCTCCGGTGCCCTCATCAATGATCCAGTCTGTCCCTATTACACTTCAAAGCAACACACCGGCAACAAATTATGCCGCGGACGTTACGTTACAAAATAAAATTTCGGCTGCAGCTGGAAGCACCGTCGATGTCAATAAATTATTGTCCATTCTTTCCCAAAGCCAGAATAACGGGTGGCGGTGAGGGCAAGTTAAATTAAAGAAAACGCAGACGACCTTCGGCCTTATTTCCAATGTGGTTGGCAAAATATAAAAGGAGACGACAGGCTAAGAAGGAAGTTACCCCTTTTCTTTCCCCTTCTCGTCCTTTTCCACCTGTATGTGCGATCCGGCCAGATCTGGCAGTGACAGTTTTTACGCCGAAAGTTAAACAAACGAGTCGGAGAAATCGCACGCTTTCGGCTGAGCCGCCTTCCCCAAATTGCGATCGGTCCCCGACACTGTCTGCTACACACTCGCAAGAGCGATCAAAACTAATATTCGGCCGAAAAACAAGAAAAGAAAAAGCACATGACGGCTGGCAACTTCTGTAAATTAAACAAGTAAGCTTAGCTACCTTATTCGGTGTCGTCGTGCTCCCCTTGAATGAATTCTTCGGGCAAGTAAAGGGATACACAAATAGAAAATGTCTGCCTTGGCATCCAAATATGAATAATTGGGCAAAACCGAATACAATAAGGGTACGTTAGAGATTACCAACACACAGCAAACAAATTATTTATCCCATATAAAGGAAGTTAGTTTTAAACAGCTGGTATTGAGCTGGTCCATAATTTATAAAAGGGAAATTTAAAATAAATATTAATTAAATAAATATCGGAACGCATGGCGTATCAGGGGATAAACCTGTCTGCAACGATAATACTTAAAATACAACGTGCACCATGCTTTCAGAGGGATACCATTTTGTGTTTTCTACTTGTAATCATTCTTAAGAAATGCACAGGAAAGTAGCTAACCCCCTTACGACAGACATGGTGTCGCCCGCATGACTCAGAATTAAAAGAAAAATTCTTTCTTGTTCGGTGAAATGGTAAAATATTCAGTTACGGTGAGTTTACATGTTACTTTTTTTGTTGAGAGCTATTATTATTTTTTTTTTACCGATTCAGAAAGCCAATGTACCACGCCGGGGAAAAGTCCGTATGTAAAATGGAAACTGTGTCAGCTGTAAACAGCACTGTGTTGGTGAAAAAGGGCAAATGAGTTCACGGCACTTGAAAACGGATATGGCTGAGAACGAGAAAATCCAACGTCAGTGGAAGGGTTCACGTGACCCGTTCCCCCACCCCACCGGGGTCACCGTGGAGGATCTGGGGGCTTTTTTCGCCCGGTCCTGGGAGCAGCTGGCGAAGCGTGTCCCCCGCCCGCAGCCAGATGGGGCCACTTACGAAACAAGCCGCGGCCGGCGACGTCGCGCTGAAATCGGCACCAAACGTGTTACCCAAGAAAACCCCACAGAAGACGGGCGGCGTGTGGATTTTTCTTCTTCTTCCTATTATTATTATTATTAATTATTATCATTGATAATAATTATTATTTATAAGAATAATGATAGTTATAATAATTTTAGAAACGCCCTCTCACACATTGCCCCCCCTCGCCGTCACCACCCCCTCAATGATGCCCAAAGCACATGGACACAAATGTGTGAGGATGTGTAAATGACATCAAACGGAACCACACGAATCTCCGCCGACCATCCCAGCCACGTGAGTTACTACACCGTAGCCTCGATTCAAGATTTTACTTAACGATTTGATAATAAAATTTAATAATATCCTTATTTTATGTTTTGTACATTACAAAAACTATTTCTATGTTTAGACGTGCATAATTCACATTTATGTGAATAAACAGAAATCTCCAACATGTTATTTCATATATTTTTTGCGTTAATCCAAAATGTATTAATTGTAACATATGTTTAAAATTATTAGATTTGCCAAGATTAATTAATTACTGAATAAAATCTCTTGTGTTCCTTTTCTCACTTCACATACATCAAACTGATGACTCAAATACTGAGGAGCATTTGGGAAGCTGTGTAGACCAGTGTTTCTCAGCCCATTCCTCAGGGACCCTCCAACTGTCCACATTTTTGCTCCCACCCAGCTAGTCCACATTTTTGCTCCCTCCCAGCTAGTCCACATTTTTGTTCTACCGGGAGCTGGGAAGGAGCAAAAAAAAAATGGACGATCTGGGGGTCCCCAAGGGCTGGATTGAGAAACACAAGTACAGACCGTTTCTTTTCTCTTGCTATGTGCACACAATGTATCATTGTTCATACAAACACACAGAAGACACCAGTGACCCCTCCAGTACCAGCTGGCCAATGATCCTGGCCATTTACTGTCCCTCAATAAAACTCCTTACAAAATCGCAAAGACTTTTAGTGTGTGGGGCATAGAACGTTAAAAATAGGAGCTAAAAACAATCATTCGTTTTTAAGGCGAGGAGGAATTTCAGGTGGAGGACATACTCCATACATCCGGCTGACACCAAATCTGATATAACACCTCTTACATAATGACCTAGATAGGCCTGGATGCCTTCCATACTCATAAGTTCAGCTGCAGTTGTCTTTGCAACAAAGCTAGTTTATGCTCACTAGATCCTGCACGTAAAAAAAAAGCCAGTTCCAGAATGATATTCAGTACAGATACGCTGACAGAAACAGACAGACAGACACACAGCCATTATCCTTCATAAGGACAGCAGATGCCTGGGCATCTTCACTTTCGTGTTAGAAATATCCAAAGTTTACATTTGCATACAATGTTTTAACTTGAAAGGTTAAAACATTGCTGGGACTCTAAAGCACACACAGTCTCCGCGGCCCTGTCCACACTCACACGCAGAACTGTAACGATAGCCGCCTCGGGGGGGAAAGCTATTCTCCTGCCCCTTTTTTTTAAATTCCTACCGAAGACTGGCAAATTGTAAAGTCCAGACACACTTTGATCAGAGTTTTAAGTTACCTTTCAGGCCCCTGCTAAAATGGAGATGGACCCACCTCGTCCTCATCCATTTGTGGTGCTTCGCTCTCGTCCACGCAGGCTTGAATGCTCCGTGAATCTAGGGAGGTTCTTATTAACACAGATGGCATTTAATTTTAATCTTCCATTTCATCAGCTTTTTTCCTTTTTTTTTCTTCTTTTAGGTCACTTGCATACCACTCAATCACACAGGGTCCCTCGCTCTTGTTTACAAATACTGGGCTTATCTTTCAATGACATAACCTCCCACTCTCACACACGGCAGAAAAGCAGAGAGAGAAAGTGGCACACATTCTGCTAACTGGGTCCCAGCGCGTTACGAGGCGAAGCCACTTGCCAGGAGTCGCATTTGGATATGAGGTGTTAGAATGACAGAGCCGTGCGCTAAGCTAACAAGCCTTTGATAACACGAGCTTAATGCTCACTTTCAGCAATGGGGGGCGATTACGTGATTACACAGGCTCGCTAACAAATAAAGGAATATATAGAAATGAATTCAGGCCTAAAAAGATTATCCTTGACATTTAATGTAAAATGTCAAACAAAATGTGCAATTTGTAACAGAACTAATATAGTTTGACATTGCATGTGAAGTCGCAGAGGGTGAAAGTCTTCACAACCCACTGCCATGCCTCAGCGTCTGGTGTGATGATGCCACACTTCCTGTAGTGTGAAACGCGCTGTTCCGCAGCGCAAAAGGCATGGCGAAGGCAAGGCGAGGCGAGACACACAAAATGACATCTGAGCCTGGAGCTTTCTATGCGGCCCGACCTTTATTCAATGGTTTCAGAAGGACAGGGAAATGACGGAAACATCTACTTATCGAGCATGCGCGCGCGTCACCTCCTAAAGGCACCGACCAAGCTCCAAAATCACTCCACGTCAGGGGAAGGTACATGGTGAACACAGCCGGCACTGTAAGCCTTAAGATGGGACACAGGTGCCTTAGACTGTGAACAATAAAGGTTCAAGAATTGGAAGAGAAACTGCTGATGTACCTTTGGTGAAACAGCCTGAACGCTGAAAGTACATAAAGTTCTGGACAAAGGCATTAAATAAAAAACCATAAAGAAATATGAATCACTGATCATTTTAGCCTATATGCACTGATGACATCACTGTGTTTACAGTTTAATAAAGCAACTAGCCAGTCTCTCTCTCTCTCTCTCTCTCTCTCACACACACACACACTCTCTGGTCAGTTTAAAAACTATATACTCTATGCCTCTAGCCCTAATAATAGCATGCAAACAAAGATGGAAAGCTTCTGGTGGTTAGCCTCTCCAGCAACACTGTAGTCAAACACGCTAAACACTGTTTACAACGACGTGTTGGGATGACAGCAAGGACTGTGCAGCTTTAAGTGACTGTTGGGTTCACCATGGAAACGGGTTTTGGTTAAGTACCCTTCAGGGAAATGGGAGACAAGCGTCTTGCAGTGGAAACACAGAGATGGCTTTGTGAAGTAGGCCTTATTGTCCTCTTATAGATTCTATGACCGGCACTGAATCCTCTTGACTGTGCACATGACTGACACAAACAGATCCCAGTATAGCTGTCATGTCCACAACACTGCTATCCGATATACATTAGAGAACACAAATAAATAAATAAATAAATAAACCAAATCACCAATAAAAAAAATAATAAAAATTCTATAGAGTCAATCCACACACTGCACACACAAAAGAAAAACACGTGACTCGACCGTGTATGAATGGGATTAGACGTCTCACATAAACACAGCACTTTCAGTTTTGAGATAATATTTACAGCCCTCCATGGGCAACCCTTTCCATTCCAGCTATTGGTTAATATTCCAGTAATGTTGTCATATGAAAATTGCAGTGATCAACAAGAACATGGCATCAGTGTCTGCCTATAAATGATGCATTAGAGAGTGTTTACTCAAGCTAGGTCGACACCTCTATCTTTCAGTGCAGGGAAATGCCATAATTTTCAATATCATGAAAAAGACGGGGGGTCACTGCCCTCCTGCGCACTGTAAACAGGAAGTGTTGTGCCTCATATTCTTACTGGGCGTTTTTTGATAAGGGACTGTGGGAAGGAGACTGGAGCTCAGATGTCGTCCTGGGAAGAGCAATGGAAAGGGATGGCCTCTGGCTGGAATTAGACTACAAGAAAATGGAGAGAGAAGGAGGGTTAGGGTTAATGACCATGTTTGTTATGTGCATGGATGCAGGTAAAAGTGCTTAACCTGTGACAGTAACTCTTCAAAGAAAAGTTAAGATTCTTAAGATGTTCAAGTACCGTCAGTGAACGTTCCACTTTAGTGTAATTAATCACTGGAACCTGTGGGCAGTCCGTTTGCTTTGAATACATACAGTACGTAGAACATGGCTTTTGGGGCAGGGTTGCTGTATGCCAGTGGTATGATCACTGCGAGAGTCTGGATAAACATGCAGTGCGAAAGCGAAGTTAGCTGAGCTACGGATTTACCACGATGAGATGTTCACTCCCAGTAATACCGCAGATACCAGATGGTTTCATTCTTCAGCTGAGGTCCAAACAGGGGGTTTGTCTGGGCCACAATTGCTATCAACCAGCTGTAAAATAAAAGTAAGATAAACATTTTGCTTCATAATGTTAAACTCAGCTGGAGTCATTGAAGCAGAAATAATTTTGCCATTTACCCTATAGATTGCACTGAGAATGGAAAAACACACACAGTTTATATATAACAGCTTATGAATATGTAAGGGAACAAAAACGCGTGGGTTTTATCTGCGCTATGCTTTAACACCTTCTCATTTTGTCACCCAAGGGTTTCCCAGGACGGGCTCTGCGGGTGTCCCCCGGCTCTCTAAACCACACATCGTCTTATTTTACTGACAGAGACCCGCTTCCCCATATGAGCAGGTAACCGGGCACCGACGTGCCAGTATGTGACAGTAGGAAATACTCACAACAAGTAGCAACAGACGGCCGTCAATATCAACATCGTGATGACAACCCTGAAAAAAGAGATGAGGGCGGGGATGCGGGACAGAGTTTAGCTAAAAACATATAAAGCAATATTTTTATGCAGCCTATGGTGCATTTAGCCAGCATGGGGCCGAGCAGCTCCGGATGCTGGGAGGCATTTTGAGAGCCGAACTGGGTCTTCGGGACACCGCGTTCCGTTATTAATATCCTGTTAGACAGACAGTATGCACGCTCTTCCGGTTCGACCTTATCTACCGATGCAATTTTGATATTTTCCAAACAGACTGTTATATTAAAATATAAATGAAATGATAGCGTTACATCTGGGTTGCATAAGAAGCAGACGCTTACCCTCGATTAGGTCCCTTGGGCACGAAAAAGGGAGCGACGATACCCACTAGACCCCACAACGTCGTGAAACAGACCATCGGCAACGCCAGGGAGTGATAAACCATGGCTGCGGCTCGGAGAGAACCGGCAGAGCGGGCGGACAGTGACAGCGGAGGATAACCGGAGTAGATCGAGGAAATGTCCGTCCTATTCCTACAGAAACCCGGCTACCTTTACGTCACCGCCCACGAACCAAACCCGCGACTCTATTGGATGAAGGCTTTGACATTCGTTGAAGCAATTGGCCGATAGTCGCCGTTAATCAGGGCGCTTGGGACGGAGAAGATCCGCGATTGGTTTGGGTAGAAAAGGATGGTGCGTTGCGGTCCATAAAACGGAGGAAATGAAGTCACGTACCAATTTGTGCTAGGTAGAGGGGTTTATTTTGAGGCATATTGGTACGGCACTGGTGTGCATTTAATCCCACTGCGGCCATTAACTTGACGTCTTAATAGGTAGAAATAGTACTGTGTCTTTTGCTAAATGTATTCATACACTTAGTGGCTACTTTATTAGTTACTTCTACGTAGCACGAGGTAGGATCCCCTTTTTGTCTCCAGGAACACCTCACGGCTGAGGAGTTGTGTCTTTGGAGATGCCTTTCTGCGCGCCACCTTTGTATTGAGCTGTTTGCATTTGTGGCTCTCCATATAGCCTGATAGCTTTAACAAATCTCGCCTTCCTGTACCTGACCTGTGTCGTTAACAATGTGTTTTCTGATCATTACACTATTCTCTGTAAACCATAGACACTTCGTGAAATTCCCAGGAGGACTGCTGTTTCTGAGATGCTGGGGTCACCACATCTGGCACCAACAATAATATCCAACCTTTAGGTCAGCTGTTCAAACCCAGGTGTGAGGACTCTCCATCCAATCAGTCCTCTAATTAGAATTTTTTAAAAAATGCATACACCCTGGCCCTTTGCGGATAAGATTGCCTGCCCCTGGTCTAGTCTATGTGGTTTTTCACTTTGTTATGTTAATGAGGTACCTTTTATGTTTTTAATAGTATTATTTATTCTTTATGCATTGCTGGCTCGTTAAGAAGTTATGTTATAAAAGTGTTCTCTCTGGCTGGTGTATGGATCTCTTTTCTCTTGATTGATGGATTAAATAATCAGAATTAGCGTTATGTCTTTATTTGTACAGGCATGTACAAGGATCTTGGTCTGCTGTGTGGTCATACATTTTGCACATGTTAATACACATATTGCACATTAAGTCACATTAAGTCATACAACGTAAACAACGTATGCAAGCAGCCTTGAGTTGCCACACAGTACACAGTTATAATATTCTTAAAAATTTGATTTCACTCATATTATTTCCCTATTTTCCTTCTGGCAGCGTCTGGCTCTGTAGGTTTCAATACTGTGCCAGTGACTGGAAGGTTGTTGGTTTAAATTCTGTGACTGGCAGAGTGATTTCACCATTGAGCAAGGCTCCTCACCCCAATTGCTCCCGGGACTGGCTGACTCGCTTCCCAGTTGTATGTTACGGCGGAGTTGGAGAGATAAATTAGTCTGCGCAGGAATGCGACACAGTATCTGCAGTGTTTGAGACGGGAAACTCACGGCAGCTTGAAAGTATAACTTTATTCGCTAAACAAAAAAGCGGTTTATATGGCCTGCAGTTATTAACGGAACTTTCCATCCACTTTTCCTGAATGTTCAACACAAGCAGCTTGTTCAATGGTATGACATAGTATTTACTATAAAAGGTGCCCAGCTGGGTTGCAAAGCTATGTGACATGCTGACCTCAGAGATTTCAATTTGCTGTCATACTGGGGATTTAATGTGATCTGATTATAATAATTATGTAGACATATTTTGCCACAATTTATAAACATACTTTCCAACTGTTGCGATCATATTGGAGGCCAAGGAACCTGTGCACACAAGCTGAAGCTTTTGATGCAGCGGTGTCTGTTTGGAAGCTGTGTGTGTCGACGTTTGCTGAGGTTTTCACCAGGTATGTCACAAGAAGCTGGGAATCTGCAGTAGCTCAATACAGGAAAAACCTCACCAATGACTGGAATAGTGCTCGTCCAAAGGTTAGCGGGACCTGCACAGCTGCAGGACGTCACCAGATAAGTCACTCATTAAGGAAGCCCTTCCACCCTAATCCAAGTGGTGGATGTCAAATGAATAAGCAGAATTGTTTTAGCCATAGAATGGAGAATTTTAGACTGTTCTATATCAGCTGAGGCAGACGATGCACATTGTGTTATGAACAATGGCTATTGAAGTACTTCTGAATTGCTTATAACATATATTGTCATTGATACTACATGTCTGATGCACCCATTGTCAGCTGGAAAAGTCTCACCAACAATAAGCGGCCTTATTACTGCATGGAGATACAACTGAAGTTAACAATGTGTAAATTCAAGTACAAATATAGCAGAATGTAAGAGTGATGGCTCTTCTAGGCCTTTGAAAAGTCCCTTATTTTGTCACACGTCACTTTCACTGTCCTTGAAGTGCATGAGGGAAAGCGAGAGCTCAGATATTTGCATTATTTTTTTCTTGTGAAAGGTGAGCACTTGGAGTGAACCTGGTAGATATTTGCTGAACTCTTAACAGCCCCAATGATAAGTGTGATTTACAGAGCTTTGATTTATCTCATTTTGGTGTGCAACACACCTCAAGCATGTCAAAACCATAAGAAGAACTAATTAAAATCTATCATGGAAATCCACTGACTGGGTGATATAATCTATTATGGGATAAAATCAATCACTGTGTGGTGGTGATGCCAGAGGAAAAAACTGAAAAGAAATTTCTTCATGTATTGAAATGCATACAATTTGATGTAGCTTTTTTCCATGTTTTTTTTTTTATTAATCAATTCGGATTTAAATTTCAAGCTGAACAAAAAAGCTAAACGTATACTTATGGATAACACACTGGGACAGGAAACCTCTGTCTTCATCATCTCAAAAAACTAAAATAATAATGAAAGGAAAATTAAAGAAAATGATTCTACGGCTTAAGGCATGTGCAGCGACGTCTAGGGATTTTGGATGAAACAAAATCAATTCAAGTAAATATGAAAACCTGTATTGTGCAGATGATTGATTTTTGTTTTTGGATAGAAGTCTTCAAACGGAAATGAACAGAAAATGGAATATTACAAAAAAAGGGATTGTATGTCAGGATCTGTAATTTAGAAAGCATATTTAAGGGTGGGGAACCATTTAGACGAAAAATATTATAGGATTCACACACTCCCCCTACCGGCATGCCAGAGATACCAGTTTGCTAACTGCAGAAATTTGGCGCATACATACGTACACACACACACATATATATATGTATGGTATTTGTTTTAAATGAATTGAATTTTAGTCTTTTTTTTCATGAGTAACTGGTAAGAGACTGCCCTCTAGCGGCAGGTCGTCCCTCAGTGAGGTTTTCAATAGCATGTGCATATAAGTATTTCCACCCTTGTACTCTACAGATTAGACTAGACTGTCCACTTACAGCCAGAAACTTCATGAGATGGAGTAAAGGATAAAAAAATGTGAATATATCTAAAATGGGCAGATGATAGGAAAAGTTTAAGCAGCTTGTGTATAATAAAGTAGGCCTATATAAAATTATTTAAAAATAATGCGTCACTAGATAGCGATAAACACCCGTTAGCCTAAATGAAATGACGGAATCCAGCTTCCTACAAAGGCAAACATGCTAGATCTCTGTAAGGCAGAATGTGTAATCATTCCAGGTGACGTGTGCAACATTCCGGATGATATGTGCATCATTGCGAGTGATGTGCGCATTATTGCAGCTGCATAAAGTGTGTATAAAGTGTTCGTTGTTTGGGCGCGTGTCGCAATGACGCGCCCCGCGTTTTCGCGGAGCATCTGATCCCGCACCCTGAGCAATAACTAATAAATGTCCTTACGGCCTAACACTGTCATATGGGTTCGCAGTGTATTCCCTTATACCAGGATAAACAGTGTTGTTTAGTTAAAAGACGTAAGATCCCGTCTGATGATTAATTTACAGTGGGTATGAAAAGTTGCATAGTAATACTACTATATAGTACACAACTAGTAATCAGTAAAATGTGTGTCGAATGGTATGTCTATTAAAGGTAACTAATTGGAAGCGGGGATAATGTGGGTTAGACTTTGATGTTTCGGTGGAGAGTGGACCGTGTGGACGGATACAAGAATTACAGGCGACGTTTCAAGTTTGGAAGATAAGGACTCCACTTTTCATGGGCGAGCTCTTTCCGGTGCCTTCAGTACAAACGATACCATTCATTGGTCATGTAACCAAATAACTGCAATCCAAGGTTGCCATCGCATTTGTAATATTCAAAGCAAATATAGTAGCGTTTTTTGTATATAGCCTACCGTATATTAGCCAGAAAAAAGTTCAATAAAAGTTCAATAAAAAGTTTCACGGCTTTGTTCATGTTGTCTTTCCTGGTGTAAAACTGTTTTAAAGTGAATTAATTCCCTGGCAAAGGAGTTCACACTGTTCATCAAACAGACTATATAAAAAAACTGTGCATTTACGGTTGTTAAAATATTATATTATTTATAGATTTGTTTTTCATGCGGGGCCTTGCGAAAAATAAAGCTAATCTACATTTGACCCATTTCTCATAAGTATTTATCATTTGTAGGTTATGAAGTACAACTCAGATGTATCTTTTTCTGTGCGGGAAGAGGGGTGAGGGTGTTCAAGGTTAAAAGCCAGGCCTTTCTTTGGGGCTGCTGGCTGCCTAAATGGAAACGTTTGTAATGGAAGGTGAATAGATGGATGGATGATGCGACAGAGAGAAAAAATAATCGCAAATGATGTATTTTTTAATTGGATTTTTGAGACCCAGATAGACCAGCCCACTGATTGGACAAAATTACATTGGGTTAACTTGGCCCATCTATTTCAGACATCAAAACGGTGACACCCCCACACTTAGCACCGAAACAACCATAAATACAGTGAAGTCTGTTAAGAATTACACTCAGCCACCAACCTGCATCAATCAAGCCTGGAGAAGATTGAGAGTTTAACTGATTCCAGAACAGTTGTCACAGTGCGTGACAGTGCGCCGGAATAAGGAATGGTGTAGAAATGTACACGATTGCTCAGTTAAAGAGAAAAAATGATGAGCAGTATTATGAGCACACGTGTAGCTTGGGGTAGGAGCTTGAACACATCCTCTGATGTGGCTCGTAATGCAATCTGGCACAAATCTGCTGGTGCAATTTACAGTTACAGCGATTGGTAAGTTCTCAGTAAAAGCTCTGATTTCCCATAACTCTGGAATCCAACTACTGCATGCCACCAAAGGTCCTTACAAGACAGTCCAAGTCCCATAATGCTCTCTGCTTTAATCCCAAGCTAAATTTTTAACACCTGGAATGCAACATTTCATTTGAGTTTCCAGAAACATCTTCCAAACATTTATCCACAATTGAGCCATGGGAAGTTGTCTGCCCGTCTCAGAAAGCAGACGGGCATAAGGCAGGTTACACAGTGGAGTGGTTGCCAGACCTGCACATATGTGTATAAACACACAGTAAGGGTGATTTTAAACACAAACAGTCATCTAAACTTCATGTCTGTGCAATGTAAGAAGAAGCCGACTCAAATGCGAAGCTCTACTCAAGCTCTACACTGACCAAAGAGACACAAATAAGTCAGAAGTCGAGCCCCAACTTGGGAGGTGTGAAGTCACAATACAGTCAATTGAACCTCGTCAGCCTCAATCATGTCACTTGCAAGACCACATCAACTAAAGAGGGACTGAAGGAGCAGTCGTATGTAACAACACTCATGCTATTTATTTAAGATAAGCTGATTAATTATTAATAACAGGCCTAACTGTATACTGGTGTAATGAATAGTGAGTAATGCTCCATTAACATTCTCATGACTTATTTAAAATAAGCTAATTAATTATTAATAACAGGCCTAACTGTATACTGGTGTAATGAATAGTGAGTAATGCCCACTATATACTGTATACTGGTTTAGTGAATAGTGAGTAATGCCCACTATATACTGTATACTGGTGTAATGAATAGTGAGTAATGCCCCATTAACATTCTCATGACTTATTTAAGATAAGCTAATTAAT
>JABFEB020000041.1:3667042-3705940 GCA_019775895.2 Stomatorhinus ivindoensis
CATTCTCATGACTTATTTAAGATAAGCTAATTAATTATTAATAACAGGCCTAACTGTATACTGGTGTAATGAATAGTGAGCAATGCCCACTATATACTGTATACTGGTTTAGTGAATAGTGAGTAATGGCTACTATATACTGTATACTGGTGTAATGAATAGTGAGTAATGCCCCATTAACATTCTCATGACTTATTTTTAAACTGTATCTAGGAGGCCCAAGTTGGGCCTTTAGTTCTTCTCAGTTTACAAGAATCGGACATTTGTGATCAGAGAAACTTTGTTAACATTACATGATAGATACTTCTCCGACTGAAATATCCCTGGAGGTTATTTTAGGGTAGGAGTCCTTTGTCAGAAACTTGCTTATCAATTGTGTCTCCCAAGATCTGGTTGCTATCTTATGAGAGTTTTATACGGATGATCACAGCAGCTAATATTAAGGTGGTGATATAATTCACTTTCCTGAGTAATCAGTTACTGTTAGTCTCCTGCAAACAGAGATGAAATTGGTGAATAGTGAATAGTGCTAGCTCTTCACTTTAATGCCTCTAAAGTTTAATATTCACTAATTTGTGAAACAAATATTGCTATTGTTAGAACCAATAACATATAATTGATATTCCTCTAAGACCAGGAATCATTCTCGTAGCCCTACGTTGCACCCTTTCCAAGGCAGCAATGTCCTTTAAAGGTATGGTGAGCAAACCTGCACACAATATTCTAGGTGGGGTTTTACCAAGGTATTATATAATTGTAGCATCACTTTCCTTGACTTAAACTCCACACACCTAGAGATGTAACCCAACATTCTATTGGCCTTTTTTGTTGCTTCCCCACACTGGCGAGAGTGGGACATGGAAGCATCAACATACACAATGAGATCTTTCTCGTAATCAGCTACCTTTATTTCAATGGAACCCATACAATATCTGTACTAAACACGACCCTGTGATATAGTCAACTTGCGTAGCTCATTGTAAATATGCTGCATATTGTAAAAAAATGCAGTTACAAAAAAAAATCACTTCGTTGTCCAACTTCCTTGGAGACAAGCTTATTCATTAACCTGAACACGATAACAGAATATACAGAATTGAATGCATCTAGCAAATGCAATAATTGCCGCACGCAGACACGTTTAAAAAAACTCGTTAGAAAGTCTGACGCAATCCTTGCTCGGTATGGATAACTCATTGTGTAATATCTTTGTTCAGATCATTTAAAATGCACCAGAAATTCTAAAGCAATTAATAATAATGATATTTACATTATTTATTGCTTAGTCATGCAGATATTTCACCTGTTTAAAACTGATTCATCCGTTCTCACTACAGAGAATACATACACGCACTTAAACATATTTGTCATGCAACCACAGAATAAGGAAGTATCCATAAACCCGACAACCAGGTATTCGTGACTGAAAAAATACTAAGAACTTGAATTATATGGCTGCGTTTCACTTAATGGATCTCATGTAGAGTACACTGTGTATTTGCCTATACGCAATATAAAGTGAAATTAAATCCAAAGCCACAATGTTCAGGTTTTATGTGATCTGTTAGCTATTATGTACTTTAACAGTAATTATGGTGTTTTTAATCTGTAGCTCAAACATTGTTTAACAGCTTTATTGTCGTCGTCGCTGCGACCCGGTCGTGCGTGTCTGTTACGTGCCGCCGACCTGCCGGGGCTGATGGGGTTATGGCCCCTTTAAGACGCGCGTAGGGGTGTCGGCAAAATCCTAATATATACCGACGGTCCACAAAACCGAGGGGAACCATCGAAGTCACCGGAGGCAATTTAAATGCTGAGCCGGTCGCCTGCGCCTCCGAGCGCTCCTGTGTGCTAAATGCACGCATCCGTATATTTATACCTGCACTCGAGTCAATACTGCTGGATGGTGGCGGCCATGAGGTTCACAGAAGACATACGCAGGCTGTTTGGGATTGGGATCGGTGAGTAATCGCCGCATGCAACTTTAGCAACTTTTCCGCCCTGCTTCCCCCGAAGTCTCACTCGCCAAGACTCCCCCCGCTCCTCCTCCTCGCGTCCGTCGGCCGGTAAGTCCCGCGTCCGGCGCGTGCGAGTGCCCGGGAACGACCTAACGCGTCTGTCCCCTAAATCTGTGACATCGGCTGGAATGAGAGCAAAGTTTGGCAGATACTAACAGCTAAGGAGCCGTTGCTCGGGTTCCTTTATCACATCATGCATTCTTTTATTTCGTGGCTTCACAATAGTTTACTTAGGCAAGTGGGCACCGGGGAAATACTTTATTAAATGTCTGTAGCGGAATTCTCACGTATAAATATGCATATGGCTGTTTGTCTCCGTGTCATTCGTGGGCGCTTCCTCCTGGGACCATCTAGGCGTCCCTCGTGATTTCGCTCATACTTTATATTAACACCATAAAGACTAATAACCGGCACCAAATACTAGAAAGTGATTTTAAAAGTTAAACTAGTAGGAAATAAAAGTTTTCAAAAATAATTTGTACGATTGTCATTTAGGACAGCTTTGTATGTTTTTTTTCTTTTCGTTCGTGAAGCTGTTCAGGCATTCTTTCTCTTAACAGAGGAGGTCTTTAAAGCTGCGCTTCTGTAAATTCATGATGTAGAGTGTTTAAATCTCACGTGCCCATATTAAAATTAACAAGGAAATATCAAGGCACATAGGCCTACATAACTAACACAAAGACATGTTTTTCTTTTTCCTTGTGAACGCTGGTTATGTCTTTAAACTTTACTGTAAGTAGCAGAAACTGCGAGGTCAATAGGTAAATGCTGTCTGATGACAGATTATCAACAGGGAAGGGAATTTGATAATCTTAGTATGGGTCTCCAAAACATCCAGTCAAGCCTGGTAAAACCTAGGAAAACCAGTATGTCTGAACTGGGCTGCCATATGACTCATGCTGTTTAAATGTTTGAGGTGCATGAATTAACATATTTAATTAATAGCTATGTAGTTGTCCGGTGAAACCAGGCCACTCAGAGGATTTAGAATGTTACATATTTGATCCTGACTATGTAGTTGAGTAAATGACACATAATTTTTGCTCGTCACTTCATGTGGACTGGATTTTCCATTCGATTAGCACTTTGTGGCTATTTTTTCCTACTACTAATGTACTACAGCCAGGCCCATGGGAACTGTGGGGGAGCGGACCATATCTACCCCTCAGTATTTAATTTGGCTTTATTCATCCACTTAATAAATAGACTTTAAGTTATTACATTGTGCTCTCCCCATATCAAACTCTCTCATTCATCCTTGACAACAGCATAAGTCACACCAGCATGCTTGTGCAAAAGTAGTGTAGTCTAATCTGATATAGTGATTCTAAGAATGATCTCAAGATCTGCATTATAACGCTTAATTTTTAAAACCGTCAAATGCTTTAAGTTCCATCCTATGTTACTAATTATCTGTGAGATGTGGCCATTTGGCTGCTAGTTTTATCACAGTGGTTTCATGTTAAAGAAGGTCAGCAGCACACAGTATTTTTGCAGTGGTCTTTGTTTCATAATCTCCATTCATTTATTTTTTCTAAATTACTCATCCAAACTGTGGTTTCAGCACTTCAGAGTATGTGTTTTATTGAACTTGCTCTATTTGAGATGGATATGTTATATTGCTTCAGACTTCATGTACATAGTCCAACTTAAAGCATTAAATCTTAAATTTTGCATGTTCTTGGTGTGATGTAAAACATGTAGCCGTTGTGAATTTTGTCCACTTGAGTCAGTGTTAGAATAATGGGTTCCCTGCTGCTACGATTCATGCAAATGCATGTATTTGTTACGCTGTGGTGTTTCCCGATGTTTGTTGCTATTTTTCTGGTCAGGAGTGGGAATTTGCAGAGGAGTGAACCAAGATGCATTATGGGTATTCGTGAGAACTGGTATGGCTGCACTAAGGCATTTATAGCATGTCTTAATCAGAGCAACAGATGGCCCGGCTGTAAGCCCAGTTTGCCTAGTGGTTAAGGGTTTGGGCCTTTAACCAGAAGTTTGCTGGATCTCGAACAAGATCATAAATCAGAATTGTTTCAGTGAAATTGACCCTGTTTATGTAGCTGGATAATCATTTAAATTTTGTAAGCTTTATTTATTTTGTAAGTTTCATAGAAAAACACCAGTCATCCTGCATGGTTTTCTCGAGAAAGTTGTTTTGGTAGGTTTTATAGTGTCCCACACGTGGCAAAATCGCTCTTATGATTTTTCTGAAATGCTTTATTATGTATTAAAGAAAATGACATTTGTCTTTCTTATTAAAGAGTTGTGCAATTTGGCCTGTACTGCTTCACAGGACTGTTCTGTTACATCCTCCAACCCCAAACTTAACGGCAGTGACCTCCCGGTTGCACAACTGTGTCACGCGTCTGCTTGTGCTCTGGGCGGCAGGTGAGATATGTCTCCCTCTAACGAGTCTGACCCATGAAACAGCTCTCAGTTCTGCGAGCAGCAGAAGTGGTCACCCTTTATGTTTGCCCTGCTGGGTCCTAGTCAATACTTTCATGGTTCTTTTTTCACTTCTCACATTCCTGGCTCAAAAGTCCTTTGGTTTCTGTGCTGGGGGAGGGTTATTGTAATCATGTAGTAACTCACCATAAAACAGAACTATGGCCAAATTGCTCAAGAACTAGAAGATTAAGATGCCTTTATTGTCACTATAGATAATACAGTGAAATTTCTAATGCCGATCACAGTGGTATTAAACGTACTGTGTCCCACATACAAAAACATAACATAAAAACAAGGCAGGTGGGAACAGAGACATAGAGTAGGAAATGATTATGTTGCATATTTTGGAGTTCTGTGACCAGACATTTTTGCTGTGATAAACCTCCCTCATTGAATCGTCTCGCTTGTCAAGACAAACACTAGGAATGATTTTGATGGTTCCTAATCCTGCATGTTGTATTAGTACTTCCTGTGGTATTAGACTTACTGGTGGGTGAATATGGGCAAAGAAGCTACCAGTTGCCTCTTTTTAAAACTTGATTAAGGTTTAAATAAAGATGTAGCTCATTGCCTGATGTCCGCATTGCAGGTTGACGCACAAGGTGTGTTGATATCTCCCCTCCACATCAGTGCTGAGTTATCAAATTTGTGATGTTAAAGGGAAGTGTATGGGACTTGTGGAAAGCACTCATGGTGCAGTTCACTCTGAATCGTTTGTGGGGGAGGGGAGTTTAATCGCATTTCCTTTGGGCAGTATGATAGCATTTTTATTTGGGAATGGGGGGTGTAAATCGTATCACTTTCTGTCTTCATTTAGATATTGTGAATTGCGTATTATGTGCTGAAATGAATAAAAAAATGAATAGTGAGTTTGGAGAGTGGCCGGATCTCCTGTGACTGGCTGCGGTCTCTGCTGAGCTAGTGATCAGGCCTGTAGTTAGAGGTGGCATGACACGCAGACAGCAGTGGCATTCCCAGATGTTCTTAGCCTATATTTTCGCAATACTTCCGTTTTAGACTTAAAAACCAAAAAAATACACAACATTCCAAACAAGAGAAAGTTACATTTTAAGTCAGCATGGTTTAGGTTGAAGAATGAGTAAATCCAAATATGTTGCCTGCTTTATAAACAGTCATTTGTTTATTTGGTAAAACTTTAAATTAACTGCACCTTCATAATGCATTCATATAACATTCAGTGCACCTTTGTAATGCATTCATAGAACATCCATAAGCAGCATGAAAGTATACATTGACAGCTTTAATATACATTAATAACAATTATAGAATAACAAGCATTACGATCGTACAGTGTTTGTTGTATATTAAAGCTTTTAACGCATTTTGGATGTTAAGGTATACTTGCATGCTGTTTATGAATGTTCTATGGATGCATTATAAAGGCATTATGAAGGTAAGGTTAATGTAAAGAGTTACTGTGTAGTTAGGATTTCTGTGCAAGGAAGCATTAACCATTACTGTTCTAATATTCTGAAAATGTGATGCTTGAAACCCTTTCAGCTCCGTTATTACACTGTGCAGCTGTCCCTCCTGGATGTTTTTGGTCTGTTATCTTTAGTGAGATTAAGGGACTTGCCAGTTGTTCTTGGGTTCTGAACAAAACATAGCATTGTTACACGCAGCTGTGGTTTCACTTGTTGCAGTCTATGGTGTGTCTCAAATGCATTGGAGACAGCTGGGAGTCTGTTTTGTCCTTGTACATCGTTCCCATCTAGCTAGAGAGAAAGCAGCATCATTTTATCACTTTCTGGTTGTGGCATGGTTCGGTAAGTGAGCCAAATTTTGTCCTGCATCTGGATTCCACCTCTGCTTCTCATATCACTAAAGGCACAAACCTAATTTTTTTTTTTTTTTATTGGTAGAACAACTTAGTCTATCACGCGTGAGGTTGGTTTGATAAGGATAGTAATTGCATTTAACAAGGATCTTTTAAAATGGTATTCCCAACTCTAAAATATCTATTGGAATTGCTTCTGTCTGCATTTCAGTTTGAAAGTGATATACAAGAAACTGTAACTCCGGTTGTACAAAATCACTAAGCTTCAATTTTCTTTTTAATGTATGTATTCCAAAAATGTTTCTTCAATAACAAAAGGAAAATTAAGTAATTTTGTCTTAATAAATTAATGTGTGGATGATGGAACCCTGTAAACTCCAGTCTTTATTCTGATGCATTAACATCTACACAAATAGACACCCACTGGTCCCTTGTCTTGCTACTTAGAGCTCTCATTCTGTCTTGGCTGTTCAAACAGAAATGCGCAATACTCTCCTTGGGTCAGTGAGCTGGTTTGTTATAAACGTTTCAACCTGTCCTGCTTTTTCTTCAACGTTGATGATGAATTACAGGATATATTTTTTAAGTAACGTGTGAATGTTAACTCTGCCATCGGAGCAGCATGTGTTTTAGTTTTGAGTTGAAATTGTAAATGTATGTGTGTCACCTTGAAAGTTTTGGGGGATACTGAAAAATGTCCAGAGACCAGAATGGTCTTTGGTGATAGGTCTTCTCAGGAATGCAACCAATTTTTAAGTCTTTCTGGCTGTCAGACCTGTTAACTCCTACCTACCTCAGGAAAATGCACATTCGCACAGCAATGTTTCGCATATTTGCACAGTCTGTTGTTTATATACACCGCCCTGCATCAGCGTTTACCTGTTTCCCTTGCACTGTCATTGTTGTTACATATGACTATATTACTTCCTTCATTTACACCTCCTCCCAAAAAAAATCTAAATTTACTGTCTAGTCTTTATCACTGTCCGAGCTGTTTGATGTCAGAGTCGTCGCAATTTCATCACATGGTTGTAAAACGACAATAAAGCAACGTGACTTTAGCCATATTATAATGTTCTAGTTTTGCCTCTTAGTCTCTGTTTTGGCTAGAGTTACCATGTACGTTCTTCTACATTTTAATTGGGGCTAACGTGCATGGTGTGTGTTTGCGCGTATGCTTTCTGAGTTTATAGGTACTGCATTGACATCCTGAGCAGTTTTTCTCTCCTTCTCTAGCTTGTAAGATTATTTAATATTCAACCACAGTTGATATTGTTATACTGTGACACTGAACTTAGAATTTTTATTATGAGTAAAAATCTATATTTGATTGTATGAAATAGCAATAGATAATTTGACATTTACAAATGGCACACAATAGTTGACTAGACTGACGAGTCAGATTTTAGAGTTGAAAGTCTAAAAGTTTTCCCAGCCCGGTGCTCGGGGACCTCTAGACAATCTATAGAACTGCCTGGCAGGGAGCTGGGAGGGAGCAAAAACGTGGACAGTCTGTGGGTCTCTGAGGACCAGGCTGGGGAAAGCCTGCATGCTCTGGGTCTGACAGAATCCAGTTGTGAAAAAGCTTTTGAACATTTTCCCCTGCATGTTATTCTTAAATGTTTGATGTAAGAGCACAAAAGTAATCAAAATGGCAAATGCTTCCTGACTTGCATGGATTCATCCCAAGCAAACATGAGACTTAAACAAACGCTCCACTGTTTACTTTGTCATTTAGCTTCTCTTAGATGAATCAGACTGACTAAATGGAGGCCCATTCACTTGTTTTAATCATCTCGTCTTTTTACAGCTGTGAATCATAATCAAATGGGTTGTGCGCAGCCTCCTTTTCAGCTCTAGAAGAGAGAATAGATGTTTGGTTTTTTCCTTCAGCATGGTTCCTTCATTGCAAAGAATTGTCATTGTTTTCTTAGGACACTGTGTCTTAGGACATCTATAAAAGATTTTTCCCCTGACCGTTTTCTAAAGATGGTCTCTTAGCATATATTTTACACGGAGAAATTAATGATTCATTCACACGCCTCAGGTTGTGGCGAAGGCGGCTCTGCAGGTGTCGGCATGTTTTGCAGAGAAGTTGTTTTGGTTGGCAGCTGTTTTACAATATCAGAATCCACAAGGCTATTGTGCTTTGCATAACAAATATGGAACTCTACAAATGATATTTTCCCCCTTGACTCAAATCCCAGTATTTTTTTTAGCCTAATAAAAAGGTTTGCTTACTGGCAAAAGAATAGCTTACAGACTTCCAAGTCATTTATCCCTTCTGTTAGTGACCAAACATCCATTTTCAATTATCATAATTCTGGTTAGTCACTGTATCCTCAAGCCAGCCGTACCATAGCAGCACTGTTTATTGCAACATTTCTGCTGCACTGGTCCTGCGTTCTTAATTGAAACATTTCTCATGTTATGATTCTGCTCATAATTTATTTGCAAATACAGAAAACAACTAATTACTTGAGCTCTGCTTATTAAAGTGAGGTTTGAGTTGTCAAGGCTTTGTGCATGACCATCATTTTCCTGTAGCAGAGGGACAGGATTAAATGTATTTGCTTGCATGCATGTATTTCCTCCTCTATCTTTGCATGTTTATTCCTGTCTCTACGCTGCCTCTTTGTATGGCTTTTATTTTCCGTTTTAATACTTTTCTGGAAACATCATTTTATTAAATATCTCTGAGTTCTTGCTCTGAAACTTCTGGGATCGATGCGGTTCTGCTTCACAGTGTTGTGACACTGCCAGTATGTGCCATTATCTTTTTCTTCTGGAAAGGTACTTCTGAGAAAAAGGGAGAGCAGACTGAATGTGGAAGTGCAGAGATCTCCAACCAGAGGGCTGGTGACGCTGCTCTGACTCCGGTATGGCATTAGCTGTTCCTGAACTGTTGACTGTTTCAGCTTGATAAGGGAACAAGGGACATCATGCTCTGTTAAGTGAAGCATTGAGGTTTGGAAAGAGGAGGAAGAGTTTTATCAGGGTAGATTAGGTGCAGAACTTCTTCCTTGGCTGGGGAAGACCCAGGTGGAGGTTGCATCTATATATGGAGTGCAAGTGATTTGTGCTGATCAGTTATGTGCGTCTGCGACAGGACGGCCTTATGGGAGAGGAGGACTTCAGTGAGGAGGAGCGGGCCAGGCGTCGTGCAGAGAGACGCAGAGCCAAGAGGAATGTGAGTGGTGATCTGTGGTTTCCCCGCAAACCCTCCAGCATCATGTCCTATGCTTACAGGAATCCGGAACGGTACTGTGACCCTTAACGTCATTTTGTAGCGACAGCGACAACGGAAGAAGTTGGAACAAGTTGGAAAGAACGAAACTATTGAGCAGGTAGGGGATATGTCACTTACTGTTTGATTTCTGTTGAAGGGAGAGTGGGTTATTTATACCATTTTTCTGTCAGGACGAGGAGGATGAGGATGAGAAGGACTCTGTGCAGCTGGAGTCTGAGGAGAGTGGAAGCGAAAAGGAGGACGAGATGGTGATCTGCAAAGGAGTGCCTATCCAACTGCTGGCAGCTTCAGGGAACAGGGCCCATCACCGTGCATCTTACAGTCCTTGTGAAGAGGTACTACCAAAAGTAGTGAAACTATTGTACTTATAGAAATGAATGGTGTGCTGGCCTAAGTTCTGGTAAGCTTCAGTGTGCTGGAGTAAACCCCAGGGTTGAAGTGGGCCGTTCTGGTCTTTCACTGACTTTGCATACTGTGTCATAAAGAAGGTGCTCAGTTCAGTTAGGATTCTGGCTTGTGTTTGCCTCTGCAGAGTACCAAATCTCTGTATACCATAATCATTTCTGCGGTATGAGAGGTACCCCATAACACACTTCTCAGTCCAAGAATATGTCTTTGGATCAAGATCGGTTCAGTGTCTTTTCTTGGACTAAGCTTTCTTCCTACAGTTACAATGCTCATAGAAAGTCTTGGGATGCTTGCTTAATGCTGTAAAATATTGCAGATTTATTGGGTTCTGTAAACAAATCATTACTTCATTTGTTTACAAAAAATATATATGACATTAGAAGCAACTGGAACCATTAAAGTTGTAATCAATTGAAACTCAAATTATAGTTCTAGAACAGCTGTTTGTTGACAAGCATCACTGGGTGCTTTTTAATTAGTAACACCTTTACAATAACATAAAATGCCAAACATTCGTCTTTAGTGTCCCTTTGGGAGCCAAGTGACTAAAATTGAAATTAATAGCAAAATGGCAAGAACAGAACTGAATGAGTCGGTAAAAAACAAAAAATATGACAATAAAAAGAAAATGTCTGTGCATAACATATCTGCAGATATGCTAAACATTGCTTGTCAATGGGCCTTTGTTATGAAACCAATAATTTGTAACATTATTACAGAATTAATCAAGCTTCCCACGACTTACTGTGAGCGCTGTACACGGAAGGCCGTGACTGGGCCATGAGCAGTGATGCTGGACATTAATGAAGACCGCGCTCAGTCAGCTGTGTGCACCTGTGTCGTCATAGGACCCGGGCTGGGACGTCAGCAGTGCCTTCTACGCAAATGCTGCCAGCCACATCAAGCCGAAGGGCCGCTTGGGCCGGAGTCAGGGCTCAAAGGAGAACAAAGAGAACGAAGCCAGGACCAGGGAGGTGAGTGACCACGTGCTGGAAAATGATCTCCAAGGTGATTTATTCACTAATTCATGACATTCTTCACCCAGAATGCTTTGCAAATAGCTGCATCCTAACCATGTGTAAATAATAGACAAAAAGTCTTAAGCACAGAATCAGTAAATGCTCCTTTTAGATGTCAAATAGGTATATAAAAGCTACTTGTTGATTATTTTAAATATTGAATTCACTTCTATAACTGGAATTTACTTCAGAATTAAGGCTAAGCACAGCACTGAAGAGGTACACTGCAGAAGTCTGGTATTTTGGTTCTCTTTCGAGTTCTATAGACAGCACACCTCTAGCTGCAAAGCCAAAACATGTCTGGTCATGACACTGTACTGTTCGACTCGAGTTGCAAATCGTTTCATGCCTGTTGTTGTGCAAGGACAGCCTGCAGGTATGTAAATTGAGGAAGCACATTTACTGGCTGGTGAGACAGAGGCTGAAGGAAACGCAACTGTGTGTTGAAATTCCTGTTCTGTATTTTTAGCAGAGTTCACAATATTACTTGAAAAGCAAGTTTGAGAGTTCCGTGACTAATATGATGCGATGGTTATAGAGGGTGGGGAAGGATACATTTTAAAAATATTGTAATAGAAAAGACATCAAATTCTCCTTTAACTTCAAATTTTAAGTGATTACCGTGCATTTGGTTGGGGGATGTAGGCAAGTGGGCTACTGAATGTCCTGCTTGTGGCTGTGCTTTCCAGGTGGACCCTGCAGATCTTGCGGCCAAGCGGAGCACCTCATTGGCTGGTGAGCTGCTCGGCCTATCAGAACCAAGACTTAAGCTGCAAAGCTGGCCTCCATGTTGCCAGGGTGGCTGTTACTGTAAAGATAAACGCTAAACCTCAGGCGACGACAGGAGCCTTTTTCACCTCTGGGGAAATGTGGTTTTTGTCTGCCATTTTGGTACCTTATCAGCAAAAGTTGCCCAAGATGGTGAAGTTGCTCATGAGTTTTTTCCTTTTTTTTCCTTTTTTCTCTGAAACCACCTGCAATGAGCTGTTTGTGCTGGTTTAATAGCTACGTTTTGTCATTTCACGGTTCTTTTCATCATACTGGCTTTCTACATAAACTTGAAATCAAGTTTAGCAGCCTCTCTGACTTCCCATGTTAAGCATTCTTGCAATGTCTTGTCTCTTACCTGACCTTTTACCCCCATTACAATTCCCATTTCTTGAAGTTTTGGTCTGATGTCTCATCAGAAAAAGGCATTAAGCTGTGGGAAGAGCAGAAGTACACTCAGGCCGTCAGTATGTTTACAGAAGCTATTCACTGCGATCCCAAAGATCACAGGTACCTGTTCACTGCGATCCCAAAGATTACAGGTACCTATTCACTGCGATCCCAAAGATTACAGGTACCTATTCACTGCAATCCCAAAGATCACAGGTACCTGCCTTGCCTATCAATGCGCCAGCATTCCCTGAGTTTCATCTCCAAGAATGACCTGTTTTTTGGGGCAGGTTCTTTGGGAATCGTTCCAGCTGTTATGAGTGCCTGGGTAACTATACCTTGGCCCTTGGGGATGCTGAGGAGTCAATCCGGCTTGCACCCCACTGGCCCTATGGGTATTTCCGTAAAGGACGGGCACTGATGGGAATGAAGGTCTGCACCTGAATCTTCACCAAATCTTAATTCTGTATTAATGCTGCATTTAATTTTGAGGCCACTTACTGACCCTAACCTCTGCAATCTGCAGCAGTACGACAAGGCAGAAGAGGCCATGGAGCAGGTGCTCAAGTTAGATGCGAACTGCAAGGATGCCTCCTATGACCTGTACAACTGCAAGCTGCAGCAGCTCTTGGTGAATGAACTGAGCTGTGATTAGCTGGCACATATGTAATGAAATGATACACCAGATCTTTTTGATCTAAATGGTGGGGGTAGGGAGCTTGTATTTCATAGCATTTAACTGATATTATCAAATGTGTCTATGCTAGGAAATGGGCTTTCAGGAACCACAGAGCAAACAGCTGCTGGAAAAGTATGCCACAGTGCAAGATGCGGTCACCTCTCCTGAGGCGGCAAGAAGTAAGAACAGCTATCTGGGAGATTTTTTTTCCTCCCATCATATTTGAGGAACCAGTAACTTTTTTTTTCTTCTTTAGCCAGTTGCTTTTCTGTAATCATTACTTTAGCCAGTGTTCAGCTCCATGCATAACTGAAGCAGTTTATATCAAATGGCTGTAATTTACCACAGTAGCTGGGGATTAAGAATGCAACCTGGGCAATGCAACTTGCATCCTTTTGGCCGCAGTTAGTCTTATTTTAAATGCAGCAGCTAACATTGCACTTTAGGTTACAATCCTGGGCAGAGCCTATCCATTGCGGGTCACGCACACTGACAAGCACGCGCATTTGGGGTGCCTGTCCGTCACAGTGAGCGCGTGCACTGGCGGGCCTGTCCATCGTGGCATGCGCACGCACTGATGTGCCTGTCCGTCGCTGGGCACACGCTCACATTTAACACTCTTTGGACTATGGGAGGAAACCAGAATACCTAGAACTGCACACCACACAAAGATGTGGGGGAAGCTATGCAAACTGGAAGTGGAACCCTGGAGGTGTGCGGCAACAGTACTGCCCTCACCCACCAAGAACTTTAATTTGCTCTCAATGCCATTTAATGAATAATGAACAATGGGATATTTTTCAAATTATTGATAGTGCAGTGCCATATCGCAGCAGATGGGGGCAGCAAAGACACCTGTACTATAAATGATACACTAGTCCTTTACATGCTTTACATTTATTGAGTGTGCGCATTTTTAAGTAATTTAAGGTTTGCATTATAAAGACTTATTAGATTTTAGCTAGGTTAATGTCAATAACCTGCTTTGTTGCTTTGGGAAATTAGATATTGGACAACCAAAAGTGCTCATCTTGTTAATTTCTCCGTCCTTAGTACTGGATCTCAATTCTGTACAGAGCCAGTCAGGGTGAGTATGACGTGACTTCAGCAAGCACCCGTGGGCTGTGAAACAACTGAATGATGATGTCACGGAGGAGTGCTCTGACAAAGCTTGTTTCTGTCACCTGTTTGTCCATCTCACAATACATACAGGTCCCCATGCGTATCATTGTGGGTGGGAAATGTCACCACAGATGTCAGCGAGAAGCACCTTTTGAGCCTTTTCAAAACGTAGGGTCAATATTTCTGAGCTGTCACCGGTCTCTGAATAATTAACATACATATGGTGCTTTACATTGCGGTACTTCTGTCCCCCCCACCAGCTTTGGAGAGATTGAGAGCATACGAGTTCTTCATGAACGCTTTTGTGCCTTTGTTAACTTCAGAAACTCCAACATGGCTGCCCTTGCAATGGAGAAGCTACAGGTAGGATTCTTGTAATGTGAAGTTTTCCTTGCTCGAGATGCTAATGATGCCACTGGTCAACTGGATCCAATGGTGCGTGGCTGTTTTATGTCCCCAGTAAGCTGTAGTTCAGTAACTCGTTTTATCGATCATTAATTCCAGGGAGTAGAGATTGAGGACACCAAGCTTGTGATTCGGTATCCAGATCGTCAGAGAGCTGTGCTCTCACCACAGAGGCCCACCTCAGGCACCGTCCCCCTATCATCCCAACTGACCTCAGCTGCTGGGTAATTGATTTGTGGTTGTACTTTGAGGACGAATTCCAATGAAGACTTTGGAATATGACAGGATTAAATGGATTGATTCTATCTTACTCTGCATGATTAAATGCATAGTGATTTAGTCTTGGTCTGTCCACAGATCCAGGCGCAAGGGTCCCATAAATGGGGATGAGTGCTACTTCTGGAGGACCTCCGGTTGCCACTTTGGGGACAAGTGCCGCTACAAGCACATCCCAGAGCAGCGTGGCCGGGACAGGAAGCCCTGGCAGCCATCATAGCCCATTTGCCCCACAAAAGGGAGCGAGAGGACTATAGATCAGCAAGACTGGGATCTCATACCACTTTGGTATAATGCCTGTTAAGACGAACTTCTTATTACCTAAATTATTTTTTGCACAGTTACAGCTGGCTGCACAAGCTACATGTTGTCACAGTGCTAGTCAGTTTGTGAAGACGATGGTACTGGGATGGATGTGGAGACTGTGGTTAATTGATAATTCCATACTTAATGGTCAAGTTGCTTACTAGCGGCAGCAGTTCATATTTGCCATAGTTAGCTTAACCGGTATGCTTTTTGCTCAAATCCAACCACAGGCAGTCGACGGAATGAGCAAGATGTCAAATCCATTTTCTAGTTAAGTCCAACCTTCGTTTCTCCAGTATAGAAACACTGTGGCCCTAAATGCAAGATGCCTCATTTCCTTTGACATTCGAGTAGGAAAGAATAATTGGATGTCACTGGTAGTCCCTTTGAGTGACACCCTTCCCTGTGCCCCTATGTGTCAGTTTACTTTTTTAAAACCATGTTTTACACCATGTTCCGTTTACTATAGAGAAGGAGAAAACATTTTGAAGGAATGGTCCTTTTGCACTTTTTAGGTTCCACTTCCAGGTTCTCTTGAACAGTGGAACGGGTCAACATTTTCTTAAAAAAATGCACACGATCTGTAGTGGCTCTTGACAGCATATCCTTTGTCAAGTCTTCTTTCTGCAGGAAAGGTGGATTTGAAAGGGTGCACTGTAGCTAAGCTATACAAACATAAGTTTCCCTTCAGCATACTTGCCAATGGACTGAGTGTTTGAATGTGGATGAAGGGATGTCATCTGATTTGTATACTGGGTTTCTGTATGCGATCTGGGTTTTATGCGATATTTTTTTTCATCCTCATCCAAAGTGAAAAGAGGGGTTGTTACAGTATTTTATTTTATATGTGCGTCTTCATATTTTAGCTTGGGCTCTTTAGGTTTTGTAGCTAGGAGACTGCACTTAGGGGATTTGTTTTACATTATCACCCTTTGTAATTCTCAGGCCTAAATGCCCTTGCATCCCTCAACCACTAGATGTCAGGTTTTGCACCAGCAGGGATTCAACCTTTAGGTGTTAAACTGTTTACTGTCTTTGATTCTGCCAAGAATTGAGTCGGTTAAATGAGCTGACTTGTCTTGAACAGGTTTATCAGTGTCAGGAGTTTACAAATTTGGAAAATCTAGAGTGTGGTCTCAGGATTAAACACAGTCCAGGCTCACACTGAGGCATTTTGAATGTTAACTGACTTCAAAGTAGAAAGTTTGAATAGACCCTCATCTTTAGTCTGTTCAGTCTTTTACTGACTTGTTGTTTCTGTATCAGAACTCTGAAATTGATTGTTATTGATTACGCAAACATTTTTGTTGTCCTGTGAATTCACTTCTGGGATTTACAAAATTGACTTTCGGAAAGATTGACTGAATCAGCTTCCTGGTTTGACTTTTTTTTTTTTTTTACTAAATATTCCTTTATAAAGTTTCTGGGTTTTTAGGTTCTCAGGAAAAGGGAATATGTACCACTCCTTATATTTCCACCCTTGTTTATTTTCCTATAACAATATATTATTACTGTTCGGTTATGTCTCATGAAAATAACTACTACTATGCACAAGGACCATTGGGAGAATTTCACACTCTATGCCATAAGCACTTGCTGGCGTTGTGCTGTTTGAAAGGAGAGGAATGTACTGACTTCATGCTAATTGGAGTCCAGCTGACATGCTAATGAGTGGAGGATGGTTATATGGAATCAAAGATGCAACTTGCCTTTGCTGTTCACACTCAGTCGCTATGTATGTATTTTGCTGTGGTTTCCACAATCACAACATGGAGGGAGACAAAACCGTGGCATTAGGGTGACAAGATTAGTGTGATTGAGCTTATGTGCTTTATGTTTCCTAATGCATTATTTGCAGCTTGTTATTCTCTGGCATTAATAGAAGGCCTCTTCACAGGAGGTAGCTGGATTGTTGTATGTGTGTGTTAATGTTTTTTTTTTTGGGGGGGTGGGCGAGCATAAGTATCTTGAGGACCTTTCATATAAAGCATGTTGTCAGGTCCCATTCATCTTAATATCCTGTTTTTCTTGCCTTGCATGGTCCAGATCTCATGTGTTGTCTTTGAGAAACCTCAAACTGGAAGCTGTAATGGTCAGAAATGTTTTTTTTTTCTTAGTAGGCCCTTTGTATTAGTGATGCCTAATGTGTTCTTTGGATGGATACATGTCCTCTTTACATTGAGTATGGTATGAAACGGAGGGGGGTTTTGTAGAACTGCTAAGACATACACTGCAAAGCCTGGAATACTCCATTCTGTAGTCAAACCTTTTATTTATTTATTTTTTAACTTTTTAAATCCCTTTTATTATATTGTACTGACCAAAAATGAGAGTACTTGCATCTTATTGCGCAGTAATCATCTTAAACACTAAAATACCAAATAAGAATTTCTTTACCATCTGATTTAAAGGTCCAGTTTATTTATGGGCGGGGAAACCAAGCCAGTTCAAATGTAAAACTGAAGCTAGCAATTAAGTCAATGGGATCAAAACGTCAGATTTGTTTTTGTTTTACTTGAATACTAAATTTCATAAGTCTTTGTCCTGTTTCTACAGTTCTGCATTGCATGGCTTGTTAGGTGACGTCTTATTGTGCTTTGAGAGGATGAGGAAGCCAGGAACTCTTGTCAATGAATATAGTTTGAAGCAGCGCTTCCCATCCCGGAGCTTGGGGGCCCCCAGACAATCCATATTGTTGCTCCCTCCTGCAAAGACATGGACTCGCTGGGCGTCCCGGAGGACCCGATTGGGGAAACACTGGTTTAAAGGAACTGCTCATAACATTATTTACATGCCCGGAAGTGTCTGTTCTGATGACTTGCACAGCTCTGGTGTTAACTCTGGTTTGCTGGGATTAAGAATTGCCACATCACTTTTTAGAATTGGGCTTTTTAAATCATCATTATTATTAATAATATCAAAGTTCCTGAGCAAATCGCTGCAGGTTCCCATTCACCACAGTGCCTTTTTCATGAACAACACAACCACACAATGGCTCCTTTAAAGTTCTACCTTATTACATTTTACTTCATTATTCCTACAGAGATAGTGATTCCCAAAGTGCTTCAGGTTAATAATGAATCTGTCTCACTAAATGCTCTGTTTATTAAGTTAAAACTAACTTTTTTTGGGGGTAAGGATTATTTTTTCTTTTCAAAGTTATTTATTTTTTTCCATTTCTAATTTGTACCAAAGAGTGAAATAAAATGTTTAGATTCTAACTTTGTTTTTTGGAGTTTTTCCTGTATTTTTATTTGATGAATGCATTGTATCAAGGACTAATGATTAGGCAGCAAGATTCCTAGGAGATAATATTGTACTCTGGTGCCTTAAGGTGTCCAGCTGAATATATTTTATCAGGAATGTGCCTTGGATAAATTCATATCCAAAAACTAGAAAATTGCTTCACTTTGCTTCAGTGGAATTAACCATGTTTCAAAAAGAAGTGAAAACAAAAATAAACTTTTCCTTCTCAACACAAACTGCCAATTTTGGTAATGGGGATATGGAAAGGTATACATTTATAAGCCTCAGTTTCCAGTTTTGACTACATATTTTAAAAAAAGGAGGGATGCATTTCCATACAAAGCATGTTTTTGTAAAACCACAAGTTGAACTAGAAAAATATCACACTTGAAACACTAAGAAATACATTAAACAAATGAATAGTGGGAAGTTCAGTGATTCAGCCTCTGTGTTTATGTGCTTTCAAGAATTAAATTTGCTCAATATCACAAAGTATAAATGGTAGAAGTTGGAGATTTAAAAAAATCCTGTTTTATGTCTTAGGATAATGTAGAATGCATTGATCTGGGTCTATTTTTGGGATAAAGTCATGGCTGTATCTATTATGAAGCACTTTAAACAAAAACATGGAAGCTTCCACAGTTTCAAACACTGCTGTTATTGTTGGAAAACATGCTTATTTTATGTCACCACAAATTGTGGGTACAGGCGAAGCTGGGGGATCCCAGTGTGTGATTACAGACTTGTGCCGACGTTTTCTCTTAAAGGGGCCGTCTTTCACATCACCCATCCTGGTATGGTCATGATCGTGGGATGGAGGTTGGTAACAAGTTTACATGTTCCTCGTACTGCACAGACTTGTCAACAGTTCTTTGTCACGCATGCCTCATCATGGAGAGTGAGTTATTTAGTCTTTTTTTTTTTCTTTCATATCTGCAGAGTTTTTCATTCTCCTCTATACTGGAATGCTTTACAGGTTCACTATGGAGCAAGGAAACTTGGATGTGAGGTTTGAAGACAAATGGCCTGTGTGCCAGAGGATGTGAAAATAAAATGTATATTTGAATATTTCTCCATGACGTTAGGTCTTTCATATATGGAAAAATACACTGCAAAGCTACTAGTTTTAGATTGTGAACTGGTTAACATTTAAATCACACTTTGTCATATAACCAGAAGTAGTGGCGGTTGTGGTATGTTTAGCTGACCCCTTATTCACCCAGCGAGGTTTGTATTGATTAGAGCTCTCTGATGGAGCACTTACCCATCCTTTAGCAAATAAACAAAAACTAGAGCCAGACTTATACAAATAATAGCAGACAAATGGGTATTTTGCTGGGTGCTGTTTCCTTTAAAAACTCACTCCAAAGAAATGTCGATTTTTGGGTATGAATCTCATGCAAAGCAGCACGGTGCACAAAGCAGGGGTACACCCCGGATGGGATGCCAGTCCGTCATAAGGTACACAGATACACACACACAAATTCACACACTATGAGTGATTTACAAATGACTGATGAAGTGGTGTCACCAAATTAATGATGATTAATCAAAAGAAATTGCTTTCTTCCAAAGCTCCATCAAAACTACTGTTTTTGATATAAATCATAATGTATTTTATGTCTCGGTTGCAAGTGGCAGGCAGTACAGTTCAAGGCAAGGTATTCATCCCATGCAACAGGTGTATGACTAACACATACTGGCACCCAACAGGAGGGGTGTCTGATGATCCCCACCAATAAAGAATAGAAATAGCTGCAGCAGAGGCCACGGTTGACAATGAAGCACTCATAATGTAGATGTGTGAGCTTTCTGACAAAGGCCAAAGAGAGAGGGAAGGAGAAACTGACATAAGGAAGGAGGGAACAGAGAAGGGAGGGATTGGAGGAGAGTTCCAGTCTAGACCAAAGACCTCATCTTATCACCCTCCTTCATTTTCTCCTTCTCTCCAAGGCAGTCACACGCAGAGACAAATCTGGCTGTCAGGTGGGTAAGCCTCCCTCTCTAACTGCTGCCATGAGACTACTCTTTGCTTTACTGACCCATTCTGCTCATTTAAGAGTTTACTCCTACAGTAGTATACCACCGGACATGAAATATGTGTATTTCTTGTACTTGTCTGCTCACTGTAATGATGATTTTGCACGTGTTATTAATTCTGCGTGGTCAATGCAAAACAGAGGATCTTAAAAATGTATTAAAGTTCTTTCAGGCTTTGGCATCTTCTGTGTTGATTTTAATTCAATTGTTTTAATTGGCTAAGAGGAACATGACAGAATGAGTACTCCAGCACAAATAGCAGCACTTGCAATGTTAGAATTAAAGTAGCAAAGTACTTATTTTACAGTTTTCTTGCTGATGTTATACAAAATAAGAACGTTTTAAAAAATGCACAATTTTTAATGAATCCGACCAAATCCAAAAATATTAATTTCTAACAAGTAATTACGTTTTACCCGAATAAGAAGAGAGATTTTTATTTATGACACCGAAGTCGGATATATCCAAAGAAGACCGGCAGTTTTAAATTCGCTGTCAGCTCGTGTGAGAACGTACAGGTTATAGGTATTACAGCATGGACCGAGTCAAATTTAACACAGGTTGCTTTAAGGTATTTTGCATCGTTTTTCGTTTTCGCTTCGTTTTTCCGTTAAAGCAACTGACTTATTTTTCACGTAGTTTGCTGTAACATTCTATCCACGCACCCTCGTCAAAATGCATTTAAATATATGATCCAATATAGCAACAGCATCAAATATATTTATATGAAACTGATTATGAGCTTTTAAACATCTTGAGCTTAAATACGTTTAATAAATTAGACGTATTAGTAGTTTCTGTACATTTTCTGTTAGTGGGTGTATTTTCTACTAGTTTATCGGCTAACGTTAATTTATCCTGGAGCTCATTCTAGTCCTCGCACTAGCGTTACATGTTCCTCTCCAGTAGGGGTCGCTGTTGGTATCTGGGTAATCACAACGCAGACCAAATTACATACATACTTTATCTAATTCATGTTTCTTAAAAACTCTAAACCGTATCCCTTCATTTTCTCTTCTACATAATAGCCTACGAAATAGCAATACCATAGTGAGATCTAAAAAAGAATTTTTTTTTAAACACGGAAAGTTAAAATATACAAAGAGGTGTGCAACAATTTCTGCGCAAAGGGCCTCTCGCGGAAATTTATCAACACCTGCACTTTTGAGTCTCGCGGGAAAACCGTTAAGACTTTACACTATATTTTATACGTAACCCCCCCCCAATTAAGACCTGCCCAGCCTCCGAAAGAATACGAAATAAACTTGTGGGTTAAAAATATAACGCAAACATTTCTGTACAGAGATTTATGTGTCTGCCGTTCTTACCAGACCGTGGCTGTGATTTTCGCTTCACATGAGAAACGCCATGTTGGGCCTTGTCCTCTTCGTGAGCCATGTGCTGCTCCAATTGGCGCACGGACTCCCGCCGGCCTTCAAAGTACGCCTGGCCGGCAGTGGCGTCGGGAGGAAACCGAACCAAGGCCGCATTGAGGTCTTCTACAACAACGCATGGGGCGCCGTCTGCGACGACGAGGTTGACATCAAGCTGACCAACGTCATTTGCCGCGAGCTCGGCTTCCGGCGCGGGATCACGTGGGCGCACAGTGCCAAGTTCGGACAAGGGCGAGGTGGGAGCATAATTTCCTCTTAAAGTTTAAACTTGCTCTATGATAAATCCTATAATATAGGCTTTACTATATCTCAAAGAAAGTAATGATTTATTTGCACTAGCACATACCAGCTGTACGTTTTTATCACATATAATTATAGTGTCTGAATTTGGGTCCTGTAAGAGGCATATTGAAAAATTATACACTATTTGTCTCTACAAAATCCCCCTTGACAATCATTTTTAATAATAATAATAATAATAATAATAATCAATCCTTTATTTATCCCCGTGGGGAAATTCCTTTTTATGCCTCCCTCAACTTGCTCTTTGAAGAGCAAGCTGTCCGCAAGGGGCAGCCACCCGTAGCGGCGCCCAGGGAGCTGGGGGTTATGCATTTCTGGGGTAGCAAATTAACTCCCCTTCCTAGTCCTTAAAGCAAAATAATGTACATAGACATAAGCTGGCCAAAATGCTTTTTCAGAGGTATTTTATTAGCTTGGATGCTGGTAAACCTCCTCCTTGATTTTTAAACAGCAAAGCAGGCCAATAACTTAGTGTCTCATTATAGGAATTTGCTGTGTCCCTTATCAGGTCCGATTTGGATGGACAATGTTCGCTGCGCTGGTACAGAAACATCAATAGCGAACTGCCAGTTTAATGGTTGGGGAATCAACGACTGCACGCATGCTGAGGACCTCGGTGTGATCTGCAGTCCCCAGAGGAGGTCTGGCCCCCCGCACCGCAGGCCTGAGCCAGAACGTGTGAACCCAGCATCTTCACGGACAGAAGATGTGAACTCTCTGTCCTCTTGGACAGAGCATGCTTTTTCTCCATCTCCACCATCCGAGCACTTCAATTCACTTTCCTCACGGTCAGAGAATGCTCAGTCGTCATTTCCACGCTCTGAACAAGTGAACTCTCCTTGGATGGAGGATGCTTACACATCATCTCCACGATCGCAACGGGTGAACTCAGCATCTCCGTGGTCAGGCAATGCCATCCAACGCGTGAGTCCTGCTCCCCCTGAGCCCGATCGCACGATCCCTCCCCCTCCACCAGAGCGCACGAGGCAGACGCGACGGGGTCACGAGATCGCCTTGCTGCGGAACCTGAACTCGCCACGGCAAGGACGCCGGCCAGCCCAACCCCGTGGCCACGTGATCCACCTGCAGCGCAGCAATGGGAACACGGTCCCGCATGGGCACCAGATTCCCACGGGTCTTGGGAGTGCCGCTGCACAGAGGCCCAGCAATGCAGTCACGCATGTGGAGGAGAACCGGCCCGAGCCAGTGAGCAGACATGCGTCGGAGAGGTACAGCAGCCAATATGATTCGGTAAGGAATCACGAGGTTCTCCTTCCGTTCCTACTGTGGGTTAAACGCTCGCACAAGTTTGTTGCCCAGTCTGTGGTTTTAAAATGGGATATTTTTAAATATTGTCAGGCCAGACCTACTAGCCACTAGTCAGTTATTCACACACTCATTGCATGTATACTGACGCATTAACTCATGCAAACATACATGCACACACCCACACTCCCAAGACTGATGATGCCATTTTTTGGAAGGAATCCCATTAGTTTATAGTTTGTTAGTTTGTGATTGTTGAAGAGTAAATTCTTTCATTTATCTTCCCTCATTTCTCCTGTATTCCTAAACTCACGCCTGTAAATACACAATTGACTGTTTTTTTGTGGCTGGAGTGATTTCAGACAGAAGTTTTGTTTAAACCAGCAATTCTCAACCCATGGGTCACGACCCAGATTTATGGGTCTTGGTGCAAAACGGTTGAGAAACACTGGTTTAAACAATCAAGATGTGGGGAAAGAAATATGATCATAACTGCATGTACAAGTAATTGGAGTCTAGCAACATGTTTGTGTTGGGATTTAGATTTGTAGTAGGCTCTGGCCTTGGGCTTCAGGGTACACTGAGGGTGCAAAGTGAATTCTTCTGGTCACCTGTGGTGACATGGCTTGTAAGTGAAAGTATCTGGCTGACGGCCAAATGAAATTGTCTGTTGGATTACTAGATGGAGATACAATGTCCTTCTTTGACGGTTAGAGGATGTAGGTAAAACACAGTATTCTTTTCTGGTTTGCATTCCTGTAAGGTTTCATTCAGTCAAAGGTGACAGATTAAGGACACAGCTTCAGTGGTGATTAGGGAACCAGACCTGTGACTCCCATTAGGATGCATGGAGAAGTTCCAAGGAGATTTGTACTGTGGAACATTTTGGACAAGGCAGTTAATCTGAATCGCACCAGTAAGAATTCAGATGTAATAAGGTCAGAATGAAGTCATTTCATTTGGATGAAAGTGATCTATTAAAACACTGCTTGACACTAACTGCATTTCAGTCAGGAGTCTGTAACATCACTGTTTGTCAGTTAAGGCCTAGCAGAGGAGCACTGGTTGGATGCAGGCAAAACATGGGCATGATGTTGACTTGATGTTCCTCGGAATGATACCTTAGGAATATCGGAATACCACGGTGAATATCTGGCCGTCTTCTTCCCCCTCAGGCCTCCACCCATCTGAATTTTGAAGAGGTACGTCTGCAGCCCGTCGTGCCAGCGACCAGGGGTTACGCGCTGGTTACGGAGGGTGCGGTGGAAGTGATGTACAATGGGAATTGGAGGTATGTTTGTGACCTCGGATGGGACCTCAATGCCGGTCGAGTCGTCTGCGGGATGCTGGGATTCCCTGCGGCGGAGCAGCACAATGTCAACATGTACAGGTAAGCCCCCTCCACCTATGGTTAATGATGTGGATGCTATTAAGTTATTCATCTTGGTACGGCGTCAGAACCATATTTAATGTTATTTGTCCTGCTTGTTCCTCCTATTCAGAGTTAGGATTGGCTGGTGGATTCAGGTTATTTGCGCGTTTGCCTCTCTGTGTTTTTGCATCCGTACATGCATAAATGTGTGTGTATATATGCCAGCATGAGTATCTTTGAGTGTCTGTATGTACATAAGGATGTGTCTGTGTGAATGTGACTAACACCGTCTTTGTAGATGTGTGTGTTTTTGTATAGAAATGTCTATGTCTGCATTAACTGCCGTGGCTATTCGGCCGTGGTGCAGCGCCACATAGCCAAACGGCTATTTTTAATGCCCTGAGTGAAGCATTTGCAGTTTAAAATTAGCGGTAACTCCCCCCGTCCAGAAGGCCTTAATGGCACACTTATTTTACATTTTATTTGGCTTTACTGGGTACATGCCCTTTTCCTCTCTCCTTCTCTCCCTTTTTGACTTCTTTTCTGCTCCAGCTTTCTCTCCTCTCTGTCAGACACTCAGTTCGATGCTGACACACTGGCAAAAAATGACAGTGATGAATAAAAATAGTGCTGGTCTGGGCACAGGTGACTTAAAATGGGGAAGTGGCTTGGCCACAGCTGTTTGAGGATTGTGCTGAAATTCTTTAAACCGATAGCCCCAAAATTAGCTTAGTGACATATTTCGAATACATTTTAAGGAGTTTATAAGGGGTATGTATCTCCTTTCCTTTACATGCACTTTTCTTCTTGTCAGTACTTTTTATCAGTGAGTGCTAGACTGTCAAAAAATATTGATACATTAATAGTGACCTGTCAGGACCACTACCACAGACCCCCCCCCAGAAACATTAGCCAAAGGACATCGTTAAAACATGATCCTGGACTGGAAAATTGCTTGTCCTTCCCAAACAAAATAGTCTATGATCCATATCATTAATGTTAGATGTATACTTTTGAAAAAGCATCATGGGTGTTTCGCGGATGGCCTTCCTTTTGTCTGTGTGTCGTAACGACAGACTTAATTTGCGCATCAAGCTGTACCAGAGAGCACTGTTTGTCAACTGGACCAATGTACTGTTTTCCTTATGAATGAGCGGAAACTTTGTACATCAGGAAACCACCCTGATATTGTCATATTTGGATTTCAGTGTTGAACTCTCACTCTATAAAACTAAACTTTGGCTTAAACTTTTCCATGATTTTCCCCTTAAACCACTTCACTACCTCAGAAATTAATTATTGAGCACCAGTCATCACATTGTGTCTGGAAGAAATGCATTTTTCATTCTTAAAAGCTGCAAGGATCTCTAGTCACAGAATAACAGATGTCGCCCGCAGGCAGCCATATCACTGGGTTTCTTCTAAAGTTCAAATTTGATTATGAGGACGTCAGGTTTAAGCAGTTCCTGTTATTTCACTTTGGAGTGAAAGCAGCTCTCACAAACACACCCTCACGCATACACGAAGCGAGGCCTGCATCCCACTGCTCAAACTGCACCATTTAAACTTCCTTTGCTTTAGGCATAACTAGGATTAGAACAGCCTAGAATGAGGTGAAGATTGTCAGTTTTGCATCACGACTAGCGTTCCTGTGGAGACGCACGTTCTTCTGTTCCGCCTTCTAAGCATGGGCTGCTGTCGCGTCCAATCAGATCTCTTGAATAGCCTATACATCATGTAATTATATGTTTAAGGAAGACTGAGGCCTTGAAAGCTTTTTTTTCTGTTTTTGACCAACGCCCCTGCAGTGTCAGCAAGTCTCACCAGAGGTGATTAAAATACTCTCTTCTAGCTTACTTTAAAGCAAAATATGAGTAGATGACTTTATCTCGAATATGTTCATTTTAGGAGGCAGATATCATGTTTGATAGGTCACTTTTTTGAGCCAAGAACCATGCTGTCCTGAATAGTTGTTTTGAAGACGTGTCATTCTCAGAATTAATTTGGTGGACACAAGCCTCTGTTTTTGCTAGCACACCGTTTGATCTCTGCAGCAAATGTGAGATCTGATTCAAAAGTAATCGCCTAAGTCATCTCAGACAGTTGAAATAAGCAGGAATGTGATGCACAGTCATGCTTGTGGATGTTCGCCACATGAAATGTGCATTTAGGAAGTGACTCAGCTTAGCTAAACTGGCAATTGCATCCTGAGTTGGTAAAATTGATTCTCATTGGTGTCATTGACCCTGAAACATCTGTCACCACAGGAAGCAAGTGTGAAAGATGTTAGTGTCACTGAGGCAACTTTCCTTTGCTGTAGAAAATGACTTTGCCATATGAGGTTTCCCCTTGATGGTTTCGTGGTCTATTGCCGACATATTTGGAGTTTGGCTGTGTGAGGACCTAACTTAGGATACACTTACAGTATCCCATAGTTGCTTGTCTTTGAAAACTACCCATCTGTGAGTGTTATACGTTTGGTTCATGGAGATATCAGGCATGAAAAAGATTTTGCCGTGGAAGAAAGTGAAAGCACTTGGTTCTGCGATGCAGGAATGTTCAGACTCGCCTTGCGGTGACTTTGCCACTGAAGTTGATAATTAGCTGCTGTGAGTTAAGCGGCTGTTTGTCAGCATAAATGTGACGCTTAGTGTGAAACTGTCTATGTGCTGGGGATGGGGTGGGGGGAGGGTCATCCATTTCATTTTGAAAAGCCAGTGGTTCATTGGTCTGAAGGTCATACAGCACCTTGCATCTTAAATAATATTTAATGTACTATTTCACATAGTATTTTTATGTTGATAACCTGATGATGGTGAAAATGCATTAGGGTTGCTCTTTAAAAAGAATAATATTGGCTGTATTTTATCTGCATATAGAATACGACTGATGTCTTGCAGTCTAACTGAGCCTGAGTAGTACACGGACTGAAAAATC
Organism: Stomatorhinus ivindoensis; assembly: GCA_019775895.2. Classification (NCBI taxonomy): domain Eukaryota; kingdom Metazoa; phylum Chordata; class Actinopteri; order Osteoglossiformes; family Mormyridae; genus Stomatorhinus; species Stomatorhinus ivindoensis. The sequence goes on from JABFEB020000041.1 coordinate 3,694,491, forward strand.
ACTTGCTACGTGGAACATCACCCTAACTGGCGGCAGACAGCTGGTTTGCAGACAAGTGCTTGCTCTCATTAGGTCTGTGAGCCCTATTTGTTTGTCTTGGACATCCGTATTAGTGTTTTGAAATGTAGGGTAGGTGCAATAACACCACACGTTTCAGACACATATGTGTTTATTAACTCTTTTTCTAATCCAAAAAAAAAAATGTCTGGGCTTGGCCGTGACGGTACGACTGCAGCGCGACGTGGCAGACTTTAAGCAAGTCATTCCCAAGACCAGCGGCTAAATTCAGCTCCTCCATTCATATTAATGAACCGCAGGAGCTCCAAGTCTGACTGTGGAGTTTCTTGTTGGGTTCCCTCAAGGGAGGAGGAACCAAGCGAAGGCCAAGACAGCCTCGAGCTTGAGTAGTGTGTGTCATTCGCTGTTATGGCCGGCCCACATTAACACGTGCCGTGGATTCCTGAGACACCAGATGGAAGGGATAAGGGGCAGGGCCCTTTAATCGGATGTATTTGGCAGTTGCGTTAGTCCTTGGATGGCAGACATACACTATGGTCAATAAAAATACTTCCTCCTTCACAAACTGGCTTATTTTTTGGAGTCTGTGTTTTAGTTTATACACCTTAGTCAAGGGGAGACCATCGACGGCATGCCCCGAATCTTGGCTGCTTCAAATTCGGTAGCGTAAAATTTTTTTTTACATTTTTGTGGAACACTTTGGCTCAACAGGTCGTTGTCGGCCTTGTCGCTGTTGGCTTGTGAGCGAGACGTATTCTAGGGTGCCATTCGGAAGGAATCAAGTGCTTTACCTCTTTGAAATATACATTAATATAGTCACAACATAGTATTCTTACCTCGCTACAAACATTAGCTCATGTAGTAAGTTTTTTTTTTTCATTGAGTTTAGATCTACCTGAGTATCAGTAGCTACTTGAAAATTCATGAAAATCACTCATGACTCTTATTAAAGCATAAATTTACATCTGCTGCGGTTCCCCGGCACTGTTTTTTAAAATTTCAAATGTTCTGTCTCGGATAAAAGCATTAGCCAAGCGAATGCCTGAAAATGCCTTTTCTACATGTAGTTAGAGGTAGAGCAGTGTCCGTCGTGCTCGGCCGAGGTGCTTCTCCATCCGCAGGTGATGTTTGTATGATTTACATCTCGACGGTGATTCCAAAAGTGTTCGCTTTGGCTAGACAGCTTCCCTAAATGTGAGGCAGAAATATCCCGGGGGGTGTGCATGCACAGAGAGGCCGACTTGGCTCCACAAAGGGAACATTGAGACCTTCTGCTGCTCCTGGTTTGTGGTCACGGAGCCGCACCAACATTTTTGCTTGTTTTGCATCCCGAATGATTTATCGGCTGTTTATTTGCCAGCTGTGTGTAACGTGGCAAACACTGGGTGGAAGGCTGCCAGTCATATGCCACCTGCGTCGAGGGACAAGACTGACATTTTACTCCATGCACTTGTACTGTGTAGCATTTTGGATATTTTCTGAGGTCATGCAGTTGTTTATGTGCCTCAGTCAAGGGCTTTGATGAGACTTAGAGATTATTTTAAAGTCCACACAGGCTGTATTTGGGATTTACACACTTGCAGACATAACTTTCGCTTTGGTGAGTCATTATGGTCATTACCAAGAAGTAACTATGGTTTTCACCAAACGATTTTTCTTGTATTCTCGCTTAAATCTTTACAATAAAAAAGTTATTTGCTTCTTCGTTGTGTATAAATAAAACTGATTGATTGTCGATGTTTATTATATTACAAGTTATTGACTTTATATCTGTTTTTTAAGTCTCTTGGACTGTTATAAATCATTTGTGTAACTGACACTTGAATTGAGGATTAATCACTGAAGTGCTGTACGCTGGTCTGTTTCAGCTTAAGTCGTGCCTCATGACCTGCAACCCAATAAACTACCCATCCAATCCAGCCTCTTTTCACAATAGATGTTAGTCAAAGTCCAAATCCAATGAACAACCGTTAAATGAGGTTGGATGATCTTGAGGAAATGTGGTTGGTACATGTGTGGCAGTCGGGACTTGTTTCCCCTTGTCCAGTGATGATATACCTGTTATGTAAACATTGGCACAGCTAGTGACTTTGCCTGAATTAATGCAATGACCTTCCCTATTTGTGTATTTCAGGAAGGCATGGGACACGATGATGGCCGATCCATCTGACAGGTGAGGGTGAAGAACTGTCTTAATAATATTTGACAGAGCGGATATGGCAGCTGAACTTTTCTTGAAGAAGGAATCCAGAGATAACATATAATTTAGTGCTATTAGTTTAATTCAAAGATGGTTTCACTTAAAGTCTAGGTAAATTAATGCAAGTTGTTACTGAAGACATTTTTTATCTATAGCTTGCAACTCTGTCCTTTATTTCACAGTTAAATATGTACTATTCATTAAAGGTAATACCTTATATCCACAGTGTTTTTTCCTCAAGTCCATTATCTTGGCTGCTTCTTGTAGGCTGGGCTCCCAGGTCAGCAAGAAGACCTCCTGGGTTGAGAAGGTGCTCTGTCAGGGCGCAGAGAGCAGCCTGGAGCTGTGCCGTGCACTGCTGTCCATCCCCCACAGCGAGGTCCCCTGCGAAGGCGGCATGTTCGCTGTGGCTCGCTGTGTCCCAGGAACCCAGTTTGCCAGTTTGGCCTCCTCCTATGACAGCGTATCATGGGTGCCCCACACCAATCAGGTGAGTGCTTACTGGCCTCCTCCAATGACAGCGTATCATGGGTGCCCCACACCAATCAGGTGATTGCTTACTTGCTTCCTCCTATGACAGCTTATCATGGGTGCCCCACACCAATCTCTGGCCTCCTTTTTGCTTTGTCTGTTATGCTCAGTCAGAATGACCAGTACTGGTGTATCCGTCTGGATGGGCTATTTCCAGAATGGTACATTGCAATTAGGCAGTTTAAAAACCATTGCAAAACTTTAAAAAGTGCGCTGAACAGAACCCTCTGTTCTTTGGGATTAAATGCGTGGAAAGTTGGACCACACATGTAAAGCAGGCTTTCAAAGGCTCAAAATATGTTTTAAGAAAATAAAAACTACTCTTTTCTTTGTTGCCACTTCAATTTTAACTCCAGTTGCAGGCATCTTTGGTGTATGTATTTCAACATGAACTGAACCCGTGAAATAAGATGTGAATTTAGGATTTTTAGGATTTTTATTACAGGAATCATAATAAAATTGGTAAATTGTCGCACCACCTTTTAAAGAATCCGATTTGTAGTTATCATACAGCTATGACTGAGGAAACACACTTTACTTGGCACAGATTTTTGGCCAATGAATTAGCGGACTGTTATCTGTCATGCTTATATTTGTTGCTCTGTGTGAGTTATACTGAGTATTTGTGTGTTTTCCATTTGTGATGTTCCAGGGTGTGGTGCGACTGAAGGCCGGGCCCCGTCTGGGTGAGGGGCGCGTGGAAGTTCTCCGCGAGGGGAAGTGGGGCACAGTGTGTGACCACCTGTGGGACCTGCCAGATGCCAGTGTGGTGTGCCGGGAGCTTGGGCTTGGCACAGCACGCCAGGCACTGAACAGGGCACACCTGGGCCAGGGTGAGGCGCTCTCGCTGTGTGCTCCTGTGTCACCGCTGCCAGGGATTCACCCCGATTTCTTGCTTTCCGTATTCATAGTGCGGTGTTTCCTTGGAGTCGCCACTGCGGGTTGGAGTAGCAGTGAGTTGGAAGGTGTACATATACCTCAATGGTTGCGTTTTTTCAGTTTCTGATCTTGCAAATTTGGCTTTTTATCATTTGTGTTTCATTTCTAGCACAAATTCAGGAAATCCCCTGGGAGCCATTAGTGGTGTCTGGTTGCTATAGCAATGATAGATTACATTGATAATCAAGATCAGTGTTTGATTCTTATGGGAAGTGACTACATTTTTCTTACCTTCTGGACATGATTAAACATTATCCGTCCAGCTCAATGGATAGTCTTTGTGTGGTAAAACCAGACTTGAGGGTGAAAAAAAAAAAAAAAAAAGAATTATTTTCAGAGCCACCAGATGTGAAAAAAGACTCATCAGTGATTGGCTGGTCATGCTTTGGCAAAGCCTGCCATTGGTCCCCTCTCAGCCCTTAATCCTCAACAAAGAAAAGCAAATACCCATGGTGGGTCATGCTGAGTGGGAACCGCTGATGTGTCAAATTTTGTATTTAGCATTACAGCGCCAAGCTTTCACGTGGAAAGGCTATGTGGAACAACTTGTGTAGATGAAGCCCATTCTTTGGTCTGATTTCTGATCCCTATATAATTATTTGTGAGTGAATCTCATCAGAGATGTTATCTGTACTGTAAACAGACATTCTTACCCAGACCGTATGTGCAGCAAGAAGTGAATAGTATCAGGCTATGTCTACTTAGTTATACTTTACTATAGGAGTTAAGAAGTGAGTAATCATATACTGTTTAACCATAAAGTTATTTTGGATGGTTGTCCGTGGGTGGAAACAGTTTCCATACATGCGGTTTTCATTTATGTAGTAAAATACATGATTGAAGTCCCAATAAGTCCTGAGAAATTTTTCTGTAGTTACTTGACACTTTTCTCAGAACCAGCTGTAATTGCTGGAACCCGGTGGCTTTTCCTGTGGATCTGGGCGGGCTTGGGATGTATCGGCATCTTTCCCCAAAAAGCCTTTGTTTGGTTTAGCTGATGAACCCCTGAAGAAAAGCAAAAGGAGCCAAGAACCTGTGTATGTGTAAAGAAATGTAACTTATTCCTGTGGCAATGCAGGCCCCGAAACATACAGCAGTTAGGGAAGGCACTTATTAGCCTGTAGATCAAAGGCAGTTGTAGCGAACACATGCGCTGCGCTGATCTGAATCTTGATAATGAGCTTGGTTCTGTTGATGCCTGGTTTATTTATCAGATGCTTTTGATCTCAGCCACGTTCATGTGAGGATTAGAGAACACTGCCATTTAGAAATGCCTTCGCTATGGGTGCTGTGTGACAGCATTTACACGCTGGAATGCACTTCCCCACAGTTTAAACAGTTTAGCCTAACTGCTATTCTGAGGATTGTGGGAGGAGAACCGTACAACATGGGTTTCCTCTTCCTTATTCCTGCTATCATAAATAAATGAACAGTAGATTTTCCTAAGTTCATTATAGATCAGCACAAGGTCCATCTGAAAACTGCACCCAAAACATTAAGCTCTCCCACCAGCTATCATTTCTTCATTTGCAGAGAGCTAAAGTAACTTGCTGAGATGATCCATCATGTCCTCAGATGCCAAAAAAATTACAGGGGGCAGAGAGCTGCCATTTTCATCTCAAGGCCTTGGTTTCCGAGTCTCAGTATCATTCTGTCGGTGACGTAGGAACCCCTTTGCTTGTGGCTCCTCACTCCGTATTAAAACTATCAAGGCTTGGTCGATTTAGACCAGAGATCCTCTCCGCAGCCACTCCTAATGCATTTAGGTTAACATTGTCCGTCAGTGGGTTATACCAATAACACGACTGACAAGCAGGGAAGAATCAGAGGGTGTGCTTCCCAAGGAGTCTCTGTCTTTCGGGGACTTTCCGTCTCTCTGATTCTTTCTGCTTCTTTTCTTCTGTACGCCGCAGATTTTCTTCCCGGACTTTTATCTCTGGATCCACCCCCCTGTGGAGCCGTGGTCTCCACTGCATCCCACTTAATGACAAGCGTCTTTGGCCCAAGAAGTCGAACCCAATCCCATCATTGTCTGTAAAAGCTTGTCTGTCTAGATGTCTGTCTAGAAAAATGCCATTTAGAACTGCCTTCTTGTCGACGCGATGTGATTGGTCTCTCAGTGCAGACTTCCCATCGAGCCCTTCACTCGTCATTCCATTATCTGAGAGTTATACATGTTGAGATATGTTTGAAAGTGAATTCTCAATCAACACATTTATAGACATTTCAACTTATAGTGTATTTACAGTATATGTCATTATACATGCATTATTATGTACAGTCAGCCGTGCTACAATGCGTAATATCATACCTTGAATCTGTTCTAATTGATATATTGTTACCCAAGTCCAATACAATGTGGAATTGCATTTGTATTTGCACGATTTTTAGTCAGGGAGGCATTATGCAAACTACAAAGCCATATAGTCTTTAGCAAACACTACTTGCATACAAAAACAGCTATATGAATGAACGATAGTGATGTCCGATTCATGAACAAATCATTCTAGGCAATCGACAAGTTAGAGGGTTCGGCGTATTCGGTTGAAGCACTTACTAGACAATTCTTATGAGACTCATAAGACCCGCAGGAGATGTTTACAATATAATTTATTAATGAATTATCATTATTTATTATTAAAAAAGCATACAGTTACATTTTTGGCCACTGGTACCACTGTTTTTATAATTTGATTCATTTTGTTTGGCGTAAGTTAATAGATTTTAGAGTTGCATTCCCCTAACCTTATTTTCCCCATTGGATATTTGTATTTTAATATGCAGGTTTAGTGAACACAAGGTTCGTCAGGAATCTCGTTGTAGCAGGACTGACTGTATAAATGTAATTATCTCGTTCAGAGCGTTACCAGTAGTCTAGTGCTGTATATTTGGAATGACTATGGTGGCTCAGTGTGTGTGTTGAGTTTGCATGGGCTCCCGGTTTTGCTTGGGTTTCCTCCTGGTATTCTAGTTTCCTTCTGCAGTTCAGAAAACATGCGGTTAGGTGAATCGGTGACTCCAAACAGCCCATAGTGAATGATCCCCCTTGCTTCCTAGAATCTAGGCTCCTCCCTGCCTGCTATTACATAAGTGGTTGGAAAATGCACGCATATTCCAACTGACTGGACACAATATTGAATGTGTCATCACTGCTATTATTTCACTTTATCTTGCTGATTTGACTTCCTCTGCCGCCCCTCCCTGGAAGATGGGCTCCCCCTCTCAGTCTAGTTCCTCTGAGATTTCTTCCTTTTGGGAGCTTCTCCTTGCCACTGTCGCCTCTGGCTTGCCCTCTGGGGGCTTTGGCCGGGGGTAATGTAATGTTGTGAAAATGCTCCATACAAATACAAATGAATTGAATTGAACTGAATGTATGTTTTAAGAAGAAATGAAGACTCCACAGAGTAAACAGAGTTGAAAATGAAAAAGAATTTTGTTTTAGAGTTTTTTGTTTCATTCTGTCTGGAACATTAGAGCATGTTGATGCACCGGTCCTTAATTGGTGAGGACTGCCCAAGTGCTGTTTAATCAAAGGAGGAATAAGCGTGAGAGGCTGAAATAGGTTTCTTAATGAAGGATTCTGTGCCGTTCTGATTGATGCAGATGAAGTGCTTTAAGAACCATTTGAGTGAGTTAAGTGTAAAATGGGTAGCTGTGTGAATCAGCTGTGCCAAGGCGCCAGGCTGACGGGCCGCACTCCCCCCCTGCAGGGACGGGCCCCATTCACATGAACTCTGTGCAGTGCACGGGCACCGAGAAGTCCATCTTGCAGTGCCAGCACCAAGAAGCTCCCTACTGGACCTGTAAGCACTCCCAGGATGCAGCGGTCCGCTGCAATGTGCCCAAGACGGGGTTGGAGAGCACGGTGAGGCTGATTCCTACAGTGTCACCATCATCAGCCATGAAAAAGATCCACTGGGTGTTACAATGTTGTCTTGATTTTTGCTCTCTTTCTTTCCTCCTTCATTACCTTGTGCTCTTCAAATATGGCCGCACCCCCTTTGATCCCGACCCCGCCCCCTTGATCCAGACTCCACCCCCTTTGATAATGACTCCGCCCCCTTTTCCCCTGACCCCACCCCTGACCTACGCTGCCGCCCCGCCCAGGTGCGCCTCGTGGGTGGCCGGGAGCCCGCCGAGGGCCGTGTGGAGGTGCTGCTGGACGTGGGCGGCAGGCGGCGCTGGGGGGCCATCTGCAGCGAGAACTGGGGCCTCACCGAAGCCATGGTGGTGTGCCGACAGCTGGGCTTTGGCTTCGCGTCACGCGCTCATCAGGTGAGCGGAGCGTCATGGCCGCCGTTGCGTGGGCACGTGGGAGTGCTGAATGTAAACAGAAAACCTGCCATTGTGAGAAAGCCTTTGAATGTGGCGTGTAAATCAGTTTGGATTAAGCAAGTGCTGAGTGAGGTCAATGCAAATACTAAAAACACCGAGGACAGCCTTAAAAAGGGCTGTGAAATAGTGTAAAATTAACATTATTATGCTAAACCAGGTGCAAAACGTTACCTTAAGTTGCATGATTCAGTTCTTTTTCCACGTGTCTACATACAATACGGCAGATGAATGTGGACTGAGATGAAATTCCATCCCATTAGGTCCCAAAGGACAGGATAATTACAGACCAATTATGAGGTGCTGGGCACATTTAAAGCCATAGTGTGTTAATTGATCACTCCTGTCACACAAGGTGTAAAGCCTTTGTGTTTAGGCTGCATATAAAACAAAAAAAAATCAGTTTCAAGGTGTTTATTTTCACTGATTCATTTAACCAGAAGTATATATAATACTAATAGTTGTTTAGTAATAGCTTGCGTTTGGCCTAAATTACATCATTATTGCTGTATATATTTAAAAATGTATTCCCTAATGCCTCATTTCTCCCCAGTCCTCTACATTCGCATCAGATGTTTCACAGGTTCACTTAGTGTTCATATTTTGGAAGGCTGTTCCTCTGTGCAGTTATTTCCCAAACGGGTAATTGCAGGCTTTGCAAGAAAAAGACGCGTGACCACTGCAGAAGAAAGAGTCGGAAGAAAAACAAGCTTAAAATAGGTTTTCGTTGCTTGGATTGGCCAAAAAATGTTGGTGTTTTAATTTTTCTTTTCAGATGCTTGTGGCAAGTACATGTGGGAAAAGGCGCGCTAAGGACTTCTAATGACTGCGGTTATTAGTGCTGCTGGTTGCTAATCTTTGGTGGGATTAACTGTGGGCGCCGCTAATGGCACCCTCTTTATGTTAAATAAGATTAAAAACACAACTGCTGTTGATGTCATGTGTTGCTAAGGGTATCTGACGGCGGTCGGCGGAGTAAGCAACAAGATAGTCCGGTGTTGGCACTGGCGTTACATTAGCAAGACGTTAACCTTGGCTTCTGGCTTACTGCTGCGCAGGAGACATGGTTCTGGCCCGGGGACCCCAGTGCCAATGACGTGGTTCTAAGCGGGGCGCACTGCACGGGGTCCGAGCTGTCCATCCAGCAGTGCCGCAGGAACAGCCAGGTGTACTGCCCACGGGGCGGTGGGACGAGGGCAGCGGGCGTCAGCTGCGTGGAGAGTGAGTAGCCCCAGCAACATCAGGCCCATCTACTCAAACCTCCACAGCAGAAACACTTCCTTACAGTGACCCCCTTTACAGTGCAGCTCATTCAGGGGGACGCTCAGGGTGATGCAAAGACCCTGTCAACACCAAGCTTTTATTATAGTACATTTTATTTATTTAGCTGACATTGTACGTCATTTTTGAGAAAGTAGCATGAGTCTGTCCTTGGAGCAATTGGGGATTAAGGGCCTGGCTCAAAGGCCCAATGGTGATACTACTCTGTTGATCCTGGGATTTGAACCCACAACCTTCCAGTGACAGGCATTCTACAGCATCCTAACCATTGTATGAAATATAACTGCCATAGATTGTCGTGGTTATATTTGTTGTTTGTCATGCATCGATGATAATGTTCATGATAATGATAATGATGATAAGTAAGCCCCCCCCCACCCCCGTAGCGGCCCCTGACCTGGTGATAGACGCCCAGCTGGTGCAGGAGACGGCTTATCTGGAGGACAGGCCTCTGCACCTGCTCACCTGTGCCCATGAGGAGAACTGCCTGTCCTCCTCTGCCCACCGCATGCAATGGCCCTACGGGCACCGGCGTCTGCTGCGCTTCTCCTCCCGCATCCACAACTTGGGCCGCGCCGACTTCCGCCCCCGCGCCTCCCGGGAGGCATGGGTCTGGCACCAGTGCCACAGGTGGGCGTGGTGTCGGTGCTGCACCAGTACCCTCTGCTTATCACCATCCGTCGCTTATAAAGGGTCTCCTCAGATCCGGACCACCACACAACCACCCTCTCGCATGTTTCTGTCAGTCAGAAAGACGTCTGTGCAAGCAGGCAAGATTATAACACTAATTGTTTGTTTGTGTAACAGCGTAGCTGTCAGTTTTCACTTAAGATGAACTGCAGTTCACACAGGATTGTTTCTGTTGGTGGGAGTATTTAGGAACACCCTTCAGGACAAGCACGACACCGAAGAAACCCTCTGCATGACCACAAGAATGACCCCCAAATACGGCCCATATGTTAGACTGTGCATGAGACCCCGCAAAAATGTCATGTGATAATCAAACTGTCAAAATATAAATGAGCCTGGTTAGTGGCGATGGGCGCTGATAGGGAGCCCGTTTTCTCTGTTTACAGACATTACCACAGCATTGAGGTGTTTACACACTATGACCTCCTGACCCTCAACGGCAGTAGGATCGCAGAGGGCCACAAAGCCAGCTTCTGCCTGGAGGACACCACCTGTCCTGACGGTGCCTCATTATCTCTGCTTTTATCATCAGCCATCATTTATTAATATTATAGCTTCTTACATTTTCTATAAACAGCTACACGTGTGATTCTGAAGAAGCTATGATGGTTTGATGTGCAGGTCTGCAGAAACGCTACTCCTGCTATAATATGGGTGACCAGGGCGTGACGGCGGGTTGCTGGGACACGTACCGCCACGACATCGACTGCCAGTGGGTTGACATCACGGACGTCAGGCCGGGGAACTACATCTTCCAGGTCAGAGTTCATGCAGGTCACTGGGCGTTCGTTCTCCTTGACGTCAGACCACGAGCTAGATAAGTCACTTACCAAGCAGGAGCTGACTACACAGCAAAAGACACAACAAAACAATGCCGTTTGTTTACCTGGTATTTAGATTCTTCATCTCACCTCACTTTGAAGAGTGATTTATTGCACAGGAAATTCTCTGCTTTGTGTTTGGAAGCAGACGTCATTCTAAAGCCACTGGACTGGCAGGCAGGACGCACAGGGACCCAGAGACTCACAGCCAGGGTGCAGGCTGTAATTAAAGAAGGGAAAGTCTGCCTGAATCATTTGCATTCATTAAGGCGCAGACTCTTCTGGAGAAAAAGCGAGCACATGGAAAGTGTGTTTACAGCCATTGTGTCATTTTCACCACTGAGAAAATGCTTAAGAAGTACAGTACTGAAATTGGCAAAATCATCTTTATCCCCCCACAAATACCGCAGTACCTCCCTCCTCTTCTTTCTCCTCCTGTACCAACCATAGTTCTGGTCTATTTTTCTACACTGTCTCAAAAATATATATAATTAGCATAACATTAACTGCAGTGATGCCTTCCTCTGATGCTGCCCTTAATGAAGTCTCTGTCATTTTCTTGCTGAAGCTTTGTTAACTGTTTCATGGCAACCATGTTGGGGGGGTGGGGGGGGGGGGGCACACTATATAAAAGTTTA
>JABFEB020000041.1:3723120-3734877 GCA_019775895.2 Stomatorhinus ivindoensis
GACTGAGGGCCCCTGAGCTGCACCTAGACAGTGACTGAGGGCCCCAGAGCTGCACCCAGACAGTGACTGAGGGCCCCTGAGCTGCACCCAGACAGTGACTGAGGGCCCCTGAGCTGCACCCAGACAGTGACTGAGGGCCCCAGAGCTGCACCCAGACAGTGACTGAGGGCCCCAGAGCTGTGATCATCACCCTGTCCCAATCAATGCAGTGGCTCCTGATCAGTGCAAACAGGCCTGTGAAGCTGATGTCACAACTCTCTCCCTCCAGCTCTCACTGCCACCAAGTCCTTTGTGGTGTGACAGTATCATGGCTGATGATGTGGGCTTTTTATTTTAAATAAAGTGTCTGCCAAGCCACTGATAATAATAGAATAAAAACAAAAGCTTCGGAACGCAGACCACTTTACTTGCTAATTTTGCCACATACCCCAGAAAGAATAACTTTTGTTCGCTTTTGAAGGACCCCTTGACGTCTTTTCCAAATAGTTTCTCCTAGCCTGGCTCCTCTACAGCTGGTTCTTGGGTGGCCTTTCTTTCAGATGCTGTATTATTCCCACTGGGGGCTTGGGGGACGGGATTGGGGGACGGGGGGTGCAAGAGGGAGCTTATTATTCATTGTGTCTGCTGGACCCTGTGGGCACCGGTGACAGAAGAGGTCGAGCACCCAAACAAAAAAAGGGGAAAAAGCAACACAAAAGCACCATGGTGCCCGCCTCCTATCTGCTCTCTGATTGGTAGATGGAGAAAGCAACAGCCAATAACATGGAGGAGACATTTGCTCTGTCTGTTCCCAGATGGGGCAGAGGTCGAGTAGAGGATACGGAAAGCAGGGGAACCATTTTGGGCCTTCTCCTTTGGGACCTGGAATAACTTTCCTAAGATTGCCCTTATTATACAATGCAGACTAGTGGTATCCACACACACGACAAATTAAAAGCCTTGAGTGAGCACTAAAGAGCTCTCATTGGGCCATACAGTCATATGGTCTGTGGCATGCGGGCACTGGAATATGGGAGTCTATGAGCTAGCATGTCAGAACTGAAGCCTGTTCCATCATAGACGTGGATTTATGATTGAAAAAAAGAACTCAAAAGCAGAGGAAAGCTGAGATTTTGTCCGCAGGGAAAGGGCCGGACAGGTCGTCGGCGCACACGTGAAATATGCTGACAAGCTTTTTGCTAAATGGCAAAAATGGAGGAAGGCAGCTAAGTGGCTGAGTTGGGGAAAAGACCATATTCAGCTGTGGAAATAAAAAAAGGTCAGTGAGAATATCTCTTAGGTGGCCTTTGAGCCCAACGGAAACCACAATTAAGTGAAAGGAATTGTTGAAAAGCTTCTTACATTTCTGAGACGGGTATATGGCTGGTGAGTCAACGCTTAATCCTCTGAGAAAAAAGAAAAGGGCTTTTTGTGAAGTCAAATAGATATAAAATCTACTAGTTACTGTACTTGGAACCTTATTGGTTACAAAAAGCACACATTGTTATTGTATCATACACATCCATCTTGTATTACTTTCACTGTAGACGTAAAATTTTCAGCTGTAACTTTGCTTTGGTATAAATGCCTTTTGTATCTTACAAAACTGTTTAAAGATGGTTTTACTACGTATCATTTATTTCAATTTAGACTGGCTCATAAACAAGAATCATTATTCCTTGCACAGGGTAATGGGAATGGTTGATCGCAGAATGCTTTTTGGCACATTAAAGGAATGCTGGGATATCTGATATCTGTACATATTCCTTTTCGAAGACTGTTGGCGTCCGGGCTGACTGGGTCAGCTACAGCCGCAGAGACAGTCAGCAAGCCAGTTTCACAACAGAAGCTTCAGTATTTTGCTTCAGTATTGTGTCAGATGTACCCTGTTCTAGCAATCCAGGTACCACGGTAAGACATCAGAGCACTGGTTGGTGCTAGTATGTGTTGCTGACATAAGACATTAAATACAGTAGTTATTTAGCTATGAATCCCCCCCACAAGCTCATACAGACTGACTTCCTCGATGGTTTGCACACCCAATTCTGTCAACCTGATTCTGTCAACTGGTCAACTAATGATCAAGTTCTCGATTACCTGGCTCAGCAGTGAAGATGGAAGACGAGGACAACAACATGGAGTGTTTGGCTTAAGCACTGGGTTGAAATCCACTGGATCCCAGCAGCTCAGCAGCGATTCCTATGAAGTATATTTCAGCACATCCCCAAGTATGCAGCGCTAATGAAATACAGGCAGCGGTTGCAGACAACAATCCAAGCGCTAACTGGATGCGCTTCTGAGGTTGGAGTATTTGAGAGGAAGGTTTTGGTGATGTTTGATTGACTTATGAGCAAATGTATGGAGAGCTGTGACAGTCCCCTCACCTTCAACTGGGTTTATAACCAGAATGAGCTCATCTAATGTACTTTTTTTTCATCTGTCAATACAGTCAAACACATCTTCATTACACAAGACGGTTCCCAGATATCTCAGTCCTGTTTGCTGTCTCAGCCTGGAGGTCCTCTCTGTTTTCTTTGATCTGATTGTAGTTTATGTAAAAGTCGATGGTCGTGAAGCTGATTGGGTTTGAAGAGCAGCTGTAATGTGTGCCCAGTTGCATTTTCTTGATCCACATGCCATAGTCTGTCTGAAGCTTATTTTAGCACAGACAACTTAATAGACTGGGATTCAGACTGGTTCTGGAAATGCGACTACGCTCATCAGAATTGTACTGGAATGAAAAAATAACCTTAAAGAGGCCAGATGATCACTGATCAAGGAGACGTAAGGTCAGAGGTGTACAGAGCCGGCGGCCGCTTCACGTTTGCATTTGGCTCCATCTTACAGAATAACATGGTATTGTGCTGCTTTCTCCTATTCTGTGTCAGAGGCAAGAACCTCAAACCTAAATGGCCAAAGCCATAAATGACAGGCTAGTCTTGCAGGCCAGCTGGGACATGCTTGGTCTGTGGGGAGCAGGCATTGGAGATTCTCGAGGTCTCATGTCTTTGAACAACGCAAGCCGACAGCTCGCTGGGAGTAGTTGGCTGCACCGGGAGTCGTGAATCACCCCCCCTGCCCCCGTAGTCCCTGACAAAGCAGGTTAACTGTCGGCTTTCTTTGGGTCACTGGGGAATTGCTGGCGTGACATCAGCTTTGCAATAGCGCAAGTCGATTAGCGCTTGTCAAGCTAGCTGGAGGAAAGTACGGTTCGTACGTAATGAAAGGTTTTTATTCGTGAGACTGGAATGGCAATGACTCGAGCGGCTAATTACACAGGTTCGGGGCTGGATCTCCTGCTCGGGAACAATGCTGTTGTCTGGCTGATGTTCATTTTTACTGTACCACTGTGATGTTACACATAGATAGTCTTCAGAATCCTTTATTCTGTGCCTCTGCTCGATGACAGAACCTCTGGTTTTCTGGTGATTGCGCTTCGCCTTGGCAGCTACATTTTATGTAGGGTAGAGTGTGGTTTCTTCATCTTCTATTCATTGGATGTAAAAATATGTCAATTGGCCTACTTCTGGATTGTCTCCTCGAATTTCTTCTTTGTCTCAGTTTGGACAGACTCTCGGCTGTGGTTTGAAGCGGCCGATCGCATGTGTGCGTCCCGTCTCATCCATGCCTCTTCCACGCTGTGCTGAAAGCATGTGCTGCTCTCGTCCTGCTCTGCACGGGTCGTTTCACCGACCTGTGAACGAGGCAGGCAAATGATACTATTTCTTAAAGGGACAGTTCACCCCAAAATGGGAAAAGATACGTTTTAGGGCTTTAGTGCTGTCTATCCATCTCCATGTTCTGCTGGCAGTTGTCTAGTGTTGTAGGTATCGGCCATAGGAATGTCAGGCTTCTCTCGAATGTAATGGGAGTGAATGGCTATAATGGGAGTGAATGGCTATAATGGGAGTGAATGGCATTCTTTCTGTGGTGATTAAAGTGCCAAAAAATACATCAGGAAAACTGAAGAGCAGCGTCTCTTACCAGAAATCATGACCCTGTTACTCTATCCACAGACGCTGTAGTGAGTAGTTTAATGTAGGAACTATTTTTCTACCGAACTCCACACACCAATCGTATCATTCCTCCGATGATCCAAGCACAAGTCCCCTAGCAGTACCTTCAGAGCAGTGATACGATTGGTGGGTGGAATTCAGCATTTGGAGCAAACTGCCCCTTTAAGCTAGTCTCTGTGTATCAGGTCGGTAGAGATATCGCTATTATACCACGTCCTCCTTCACTGCTTGGTTTACCCTGAGTGCCTGCTCCTGTCTGTTGTTTAGCTCTGTTATTCCGTCATCCTGTTTCTGTATCGGCTGAGGGGGCGTCCGTGGCCTACGCGGCTCGTGATTCGTCAGTGGCATCACGCCCTCACCGGTCTGGCGGCAGCTTGAGGATAGGAAGCCCTCAGGAAGCTCATCTCCCTGGGTCCCGCTGCCCCCGGTGTTTGTAAAGGTGCCTCGGGGTCTTTTCATCTCTGGGGGCAGTCCAAAGAAAAATGGAAACAAACCTCGGAAAATCGTTTTGCTGGTTCTCTTGGGTCTTAATTACACACCCTTACCTGGCGTGAGCTGTGAGAGGTCCACCACCATCCAGGCAAGCCCTCGTCACAGGAGGACTCACGTTTCTCCTTCAGCCACCATCATTCAGTGGAGTTAAGAAGAAACGCAGGTGAATTCGCTCCCAGGTTTTCGGTTCCCCCGCGCTTGAGTGCTCAGCAGGTTTCGTGCGACACGGCGGCCTTGAGGCAGAGAGAGGGAGAGACAAACGGGACCCTGGCGTCGGTGACATATGGTGCGCCATCTGTCTGCTGCGCTGTGCGGACCGCGCTCGCTGCGGAAGAACAGCAAAGGGCCGTATTGCTCACACTCACCCAGGGCCCGACTGTGAGGCTTCACATGGTGGAATTTCGCATTCATGCAGGAGCATGTTGAATCTATGTGTGGGACAACAGATTGCACCGTAGCAGTCGCGTTTCAGCTGTCCGTGTTTTGGCGTGAATCTCTGCTCTCACCGCATTCATGACGTCAACCACAGAACCCTTTTCATGCAACTCCATGGACTCATTCGCTTCAGATTATAGCATCCCTTACCCATCAAAAGTCTAATCCCCATGTATATCTCATGGTGGCAGAGCTATAATCTGAGGAGGCTGATTGGCCTGGCAGGAACATAGGGGTCTAGACCGGGGGTAGGCAGTCTTATCTGCAAAGGGCCGGTGTGTATGCAGGTTTTTGGGGTAACCCTAACCCTAACCTCAGGTGTGAGGACTCTTCAGCCAATCAGTCCTCTAATTAGTAATTTAATTAGGGAGTTGCCGCGAAAACCCGCACACACAGCGGCCCTTTCTGGGTTAGATTGGCCACCCATGGTCTAGACGAATGACGCCCTTGCTTCTTTAGGGGGTGTTTTCCCATGAGACAAAGGAAACGACGGACTAAATATGTATCGACAAACCAGTCAGCCATAAGCTTGTAGTTCTCCCAGACGCGGAGCAGACCTCCAGGTTAAACACGCCCCCAAAATTTAATTTCACCCTGGCTGATGCAGAGGTGAGAGGAGATGGAGCGCTCATAACCTGGAGTTAATATCGCGGCGGGCCGGGAAGTCGGCACGCGGCCCAGTTGGCGCAGTGGCTTCGGCGTAACTGCGCCGATGTCGGCTGCAGTGGAGACTCTTTAGACTCGTGATTGATTAATGAAAACCAATAACTGCGAGAGTGGTAATCGAGGTCATTACACAATGTCGTCATGTATTCCCCTGACAAGATCACTTACTCTCCCTAAACCAGCAGGCCGTGCCTGTCCGTGAGCGAGCACGAGCTAAATGATAGGCCGTCAGGGCCCTGACCTGCTCGGCTTGGGACGCTGCACTATCGGTTTCCTGCAAACCTCAAATGGTCCTGTCTCCGTACGAGCCAGACCACCCCCTCCCAACAGCATCACGGGATCATCTCATCTGTTTCTCCAAGGGCTTCCAGAGAGCACAATGAGAAGGGCTGTGGGGTGGGAGGGCAGGTTGTAAATCATATCTCTTCTCTCTCTGGTGTTTTTATGGCCTCAGCTTAAAATCTGGTTATTTGTGCTTTTTTTTCTGTCTGAATGGGACGACCAGCTGTACGTCATCTGCACAATGAACTGATGACTGAGATATCCCTGTGCAAAATGAAAAAGTGAAAAAGGGCCTTTCGGTTTGACTTATGAGCTGCCAAAGTAACAAGAAAACTGACAATTCTGCAAAACCTACCAAGGAGTTGCAAAAAATTACTGCAAAAAATGCAGAGGAAGTTAAGATATGCATGTGTGTGTATGTCTGTATGCATTATAAACATTATAAACCGGAAAAACAAATATTGCGGAATGACAAAAACTCACCTACTGGGGTTGAATTATATTCTCACAAACAGTACATGTTGAAGGCAAGGCTGGTTTTTGAATAGTATGAAGTCTGTCTTGAATATATGTATATTTTCTGTTCTTCTGTAATTTTTCTGCCCTCGTTAAAGATAAGCGTTTTTTTTTTTTTTTGCTCCACTGGGGAGGCGGAGAGTAGGTTCCCGGGAGAGACTACTGAGGCATCGGAGAAGTTTTCTTACTTATCCCTGGGAGTGACGTGTCCCTCTCACACGGCCCCCGCTGCCTGATCACCTTCTTTGTTCACGTCGGTGCAGATTCCCAGAGCTCAGCGGCACAGACAGTACCTGACAGCGGGACGTAGAGGGAGCTCCAGAGTAACAGACCCCTAGACTGATGTCATCTCCAGCTCCAGGTACGTTAAATAGGGCTGAAAAGCGGCATATGAGGAATTCTATGATGCGTAGTGAGGTCCCACGTAATGAAAATAATACCTGAACAGAACTGCAAAGTCCTGCCACTACAAGGCACGTTAGGAAATCCACTCCAACCTTAAACATTTTTTGGGTTATTTGGCATTTAATGGCTTTCGGGATTTTTGGAATTTTCATACTTATACCAGCCTTTCGTGCCAAGAGAGGAGAGACTTTTGTAAGAATGGAGACTATGATGCTGATAAATACGTTGTTAAATGGGGCAGTGGGTGGGGGGGGGGTGGATGAAGAACTGATTCCTCGACAAAATTACTTTTGGCTGCAAGTATAGGGAAATTAAGCAACAGGACAAGCCTGAGTTGTGCAGGACTGGTAAACATCCACCCCTACAAAATAAGCCCATAAAAATGCTAAAAAAAAAAACCCAGAACAAAAGTACACAAAAGTACACGAATGAAACGTAACATTGGACAGAGGAACCCAAGGAAAAGTGAAGCCCTCAGCTGTGAGTCACGGTTTTTGAGCATCAGGCCAGAATGGCCGCAGATCCGTGTTCCGCAGAGACCTCCGCTGTGACACGCCAGCAGCTGAGCGGTGCTTCCAACACCTAGAAACCAGGGGAAGAAAGTCAGACGGCAGAGGGAAAGCAGGCCTTGGATTCGAAAGGAACAGCAGAACTTACAGAGGCTGAAATAAACCGACGAGCAGGGCGAGTGATCAAGTGACTTCAAATGGGCTTCGCTGCCCGACTCCAGACTGAGGAGGTGCAACAATACAAACTCCTGCGATGCTTCTTCAGGAGGCTTCTAAACATTCTCTGATAAAAAAATAAACAAGCAAGCTTTGCTTTCCATTTGCATAAGTACAGAGAGACTGGAATGCTTCTCTTTGTCGACCCCATCTTACTCTCCGTGGCTTGGCGGGGGGGTCACACGCCAACATGTCATACCCTTGGAGCTGAGGGTTATGAACCTCGCTCAAGGGCCTATAGACGTATGATTGATCGATCAAGGCTGGGGCTTAAACAGGCAACCTTCTGACTACATGACATAGCCACTCACCACCCATATGGATGTACTGGTACAGAGACACAGGTGTGACTGTTCTGGGAAAGGATTTGCAGAAGCTACAACAACAGGGATTATGATATCACAATCATCAAGAACTATGATATCACAATCATCAAGAACTATGATATCACAATCATCAAGAACTATGATATCACAATCATCAAGAACTATGATATCACAGTCATGAAGAAGAACTAGAGCAGATTAATTTCATGTGTTGGATTATCTGTTCTCAGTCTGATCTCATAACTCGGACTGTTAATGTCGCAGAATTGAAGATGCGTGATGTTCAACCCTCCAAGAGAGGATATCTGATGGCCTGAAGATAAATACCATGGAAGATGAACCTCTGAACTTCTGCTAAGCATTTATTTTAATTTAAAATCTCAGGGTACTAAGGCCTATGCAGCAGCTGTCACCTCCGGAAGGCAGCACAGCATTCTTGTGGTCTCCAGAGAACCTTCTGGAATCTTCTGTTGTCACTGGGGCAGCCTGTGTCCATTGATATTGTGGCTTACAAGTGTTTACCCAAAAGCCTTGTTTATATTAAAACTCAGAGCTAAACAGCAGCAGCGAAAAAAATTCCATCAGCCACTCAGAGTCAAAACAGAAAAATAATGCTTGTCCAAAACTAATAAGCAAGGGATCTGAGAAATGATTTTAAAGGGGCTCCGAGACAAAGCAGAGCAGATAAATTCTGAGAGTTCGTGGTCTAAATGCGGCCAGACAAAGTGGGGAAGACGGCTTTTTGGTCATGAAATGTTTCAGTCCTTGGTGGTCTGGTGGCTGCAAGTCCTCTGAATTTTATGTGTGATAAAGAGCTGGAAAATGCTCAGAAATACATGTGAAGTATTTTAACCGCTCACGATGTTCAAAGGTCTGTACCAGGAGCACACTGTTCTGTTGCTTTATTCCCCCCTAAATTCATACAAACTGCTTAGTGGAGATCATTGAATTTTTAAGAAGCATGAATGCAGAGCACGAGGGCCAATGGAAACCACATCTTGGTGGGTTTGTGTAATGGGTAATGAATGACGGGGGAGGAGGCACTTTGACATGCTGTTTAGAACTTCTTCTCTGGCTGTGGAGAGATGCAAGTCATGGCAAAGTGGTTCAGTTACTGTAAACGGAGGGTGTTCATGTCCACAGCAGCCCCCTGACTTGAGGTTGCTGCGTTATTTCGATTGGTCCCCCAGGGATCCCCCACTCTTCCGGAGCGGTGGGAACAGCCACAGGGTCGTGCCAAAAATTAGCAATATGCTGCATGTTTGCATGCCAGTCAATGGAAGCTCGAGCGAGCATGAATCTTGTGCTGTGTGAGGTTCCAACTTAAAAAGAACTGAAGCATAATTTAAAAATGAAAAAATATATAAAAGTTTATTTTTCTTCTGTGTTTCATTTTTTAAATGTTATATCCAGGACGAGATTATGCCCTTATATTTATTGTGCCGACGCTTCATGTCTTTCTTGGATTGTACGTGTGCATGTGATTTATGCATTGATTAATGGTCATTATGCACATTCAGTTATACCCACAGTATAGGCACAAAAGACCCTTTGCTCTTTAATGCAATAATGATGATTTATTTACTTCTGTAAGGCAAATGGATACTTCTGTGACCTTCTGTGTTGGCGAATGTGCTCCTCTGCTTTGATGTTTGTCTCCGGGAAGCCCAGCCAAGTCCCACAGGCTCATTGGCTTGGAGACGTCCTCTCGGCTCTTTGGGGAGGAATAGCAGCTCATTCCCCTGGCACAGGGACATTGGCGTGGGAGCAGCGCCGTGGGGACGGTGCCACGGGCTTGGGGACGGCTCCGCTTTCTCAGAATTCCTCTGCGTCTTCCCGGTCGCTCTCTCCGATTGTGTCTGCGAGGTCTGGCTGTGAGCCGAGTCCAAACCAGTCCCAAGGCGCCTCCTGCTGTGGTTACCATGGCGATGATCCCGCTGGCGGACTGCTGATGGCCGTGATCCTCACGAATCCCCAGATCCATGAATCCAGCTCACACCTCCCATCCTCTTCTGCTTCATTCTATAGCCCGAGAACATGGTTCAGGGGGTTAGGACTCTGTGCCGGTGACTTACATAGATTTTGGAAGGTCAGCCGTTCTAATCCTTGGGTTGGCAGAGTGATTTCACTCTTGGGCCCTTGAGCAGGGACTGTAGCCCCTGATTTCCCCAAGGGCCATCAAACCCTGCTTTCTCAAAAATGTACTTTGCTTCAGAATACAGTGTCTGCTGAATAGATCAGTGTCATTTTTATCCTTTAGCTTTGATGGTGTACCCCCCAGGAAATGGTTCTTCTCCTGAAACCCAGAACTTGCCGCAGTCCTCCTCTGACCACTCGCCTGCCTTGTGACGCCGTTTTCGTTCCAGGTGCCCGACAGGCACAGCATTCATACTGGTTTTTGGAACTCGGTTTGCTCAGAGAGATGCAGGGTCTCCATCTGTCATGTGGCCTACTGGAATTTACCCAGAAGGTCAGTGGAAAACAAGGCAGCTCTGCCAATCAGAAAACAAACAATCTCGATGTGCAAATCAGCAGCTCAGTAGGAGACGCTGTTCTCTCACACATCCGGGGTTGTGGGGTCGAAGCCCTACCGTGCTCCATGCGTGTATCCTGCCCGTGCTGTGTGGGTTTCTTCTCGCAGTCCAAAGACATGCCATCAACCTAATTGGTGTCAATAAGTTACCGATAGTATATGATTATGTGTGTAAGTGTGAGTGCTCTGCAAAACACTGGCACATCCAGGGTGAATGGCAGAACTGGGACAGTCTCCAGACCCGCCCCATCACCCTGACCAGGATACAAGATGGATGGAAGATCTGCAAATAATGGCTTACATAGATTTTGTGGTTCCGCATACAAACCTTGGAAACCTGAATAAAGTCTACTGAAGACCATTCTGGAAGCTTGTTTGAAGACTTTTGTTACATTTTCAGTCAAGCACACAGGACTTTGTGCCTGAAGTAATAACAGCAGCTTTTGTAACTGGTTCACCCATCCATCCATTTTCTGAAACTGCACGTTTTATTTAGGGTTGTGGAGGGTCCAGAGCCAATGGGCCCAAACAGGGAACAACAACCCATCAAAGGGCACAATCACAGGACACACTCACAGGGCACAATCACCAGGCACACTCACAGGGCACACTCACAGGGCACACTCACAGGGCACACTCACAGGGCACACTCACAGGGCACAAGCACAGGACACAATCACAGGGCACAATCACCAGGCACACTCACAGGGCACAATCGCCAGGCACATTCACAGGGCACACTCACAGGGCACACTCACAGGCGATTCGGTAGCTACAATTAGCTTCACACACATGGAACCCAGGCAGAGACTCAAACACTAGTCTCACCAGTTGGAAGCAACAGTGCTAACCATTGCACCACCGTGCCACCCCCACTGGGTCAGGATAAATGGAAAAAACATACAGAAACTCCAGTAGCTCATGTGAGTGATAGCATTTATTGTTTCTTTTGGTGTCCATCATTTATCACAATCTTGCACTGGTAAGTATCCACCGGCAAATTTTGATTTATGAAAATCCACAGCATTAACTACACTTGCGTAAACATGACCCAAAGCGCGTCATCCTGGACGCGTCAAAGTTGATGATGCTGGGCTTCTGCAGCAGGTGATGAACCACAAACTCTTTGGAGACCATAAAATCTCTGGTCGCTGTCAATAGGAAGACATTCCTGAAAACCCCTACAATTTCATGGGTCGCTACATCAACAAAAATAAACAATTGTATCAAAGGATACATATACAGGTATGTAAACTTGGTCCAAGTCAAAATAGTGTCCTAACTCCATCCACTCATTCAAGATCCAGTCCATAAATACCTCCCCCCTCTCATTGGCTCCTTGATACATAGTCCCGCCTCTCCCTGATTGCTTATTGGGCTCC
>JABFEB020000041.1:3759577-3778675 GCA_019775895.2 Stomatorhinus ivindoensis
AGCAAAGGGGGGGGGGGGGAGAATGTGAGCTATTAGATTAAAGGGGAGAGGCTGGAGGGAGATGAAGGATTTAATTATGTCAGCAATTGGGTAAAGGGCACGGCAAGTAGGATGAGGGTTATTTAATTTAGCAGTGGGGGTATGAGCCATTGGGGTAGCGTGACAGAGTTGGCATTGGAGTTTCAGAAACGAGAGTTACACGTTTCACCAGTTTAGGGAGTAGGGTGGCTAACTGGGCAGACCGCCCCTGAAGAGAGCCAACGGTGAAGCCCTCGCGTTCCTGACTCCAACTGCGATCCACTTCCTCCCGGAGTCCCCGAGCACGTATGGGGAGTAGAGCATCCCAGCACTACACGGAGCATCGCTCCCCCACCTTCCTGCGACTGACTCAAACCGACGTCCCTGATGTCAGATGCCGAAAAAGAGCCTGGCATTACGTAACGCAGAGAGGCCGACGTGCAACGGAGCGTGACGGGAGAAATGAAATGCAGGAAAAAAAAGTTTTTTTTTTGGCTACGTGGATCATGTGATACCTTGGAGAGGCCTGGTGATGCAGGAGGCATCGCGGCTCTACGGGTCGACAGTGATCAAAGAATAGATTTAGAAACAAAGGCTGCCGTACGTTGAAAAGGCGACGCCGGTGCCAACGGGGTCGGAACTTAAACCAAACAAAACACGAGGCGATCCAGCCCATTCCACATCCTACTGGCTTTCATGTCGCGCCAGAAAAACCTCAATACCAAGCTAGACACTGAGCCCCCACAGCCTCGCCAAGAAAAAATAATATCAGGTGCAATTTTTTTCGTTACGTTCCCCAGCAACACATGAAAATAGCTAGACAAAGGCATAGTTACAGGCCCGAGCGATGTAGAAATGAAGTCCATATATTAACAGCCTCCCCCTCGCAGTTCAAGCCAGCTATCCTAAGTCGATCTGGCATCCAGACCCCTCCCGTCAAAGTCAGGAGGGACAAGCGGCATGTTCCTATTTGCGAAGGAAAACAAGGCAAAACAAAACGTACGATGCGACAACGCAAACTCGATTTGATCGGGAGGCTGGCGAGCGCCAAGCCTCGGCTTGCATTTCAGGGGCAATTGCAAGGAATCGAACAACTTAATCAGCAGAAACTGGCTTTAAAGCCCAGTGTTTGTATGCCTCCCGCTGGCAGAATTGCCAAATGTCCCACAGACTGCATCCCTCTGCACTGGAGTTCATTAATATCCATCAAAGCAGGAGGGTAAAGCTTTATAGCGTCTCATTAGTCACGTCCCTTCTGTTGCTGGATCCTCCACGTAACTCCCACAGTCATCCAAGCAGCTGACTGGACTGTTTAGCGGCCGCTAAGCTAAATTTCAATTAAATTTCAATTAAATATCGGCTGTGCTAAATGTGTCAAGCTAGCAGGCGCAGTACATCTGTCTTCCCTAGTAGGTTAGTGTCCCAGCCTGGCCTCTGTGCTCCACCAATCAAGGGAACAGACATTCTTTTCGCTGTGTTCAGGCCACACTCAGGAGAACATTTAAGCCTAAGCGATCAAACTCTGAGCTTTTATTCAACATGCCAGAGTCGCGGTGCTGGTATCGAGACCTTATTGTAGTTGAAAGACCTACTTGGCCTTCAAAACGAGAGAAGAAGGGCGGCAAAGGTTATGGCAACGGGTTATTTGCAAGCGCATTTGCAGGACTAATTGAGGCATGTGCAGCTGGGATGAGAGACTCAAGCATGACCTTTCAACTCCGCCGCCGTCTAGGTGACAGAAACAGTGGCCACACGTGGGTCAGCGGCAAACCTTCCGGATGCGGGGAACCAGATGCGATTCAGCTGCCGGTACCGGCTGGGATTTTGTAAATGAAACATTCATTAGTGAGGCGCTGGCACCTCCTACCCATGGCGGTTCCTCTCTGGCGAAGACCTGACCAAGCCCACTAGGAATGCCGGTATGTCGCCACCTCTTCCCCTCTGACCCATGCTTTCTGGAGGCGTCTCTTTGCAGCCAGAGACAGAGGGACAGGCTGTTCCCGCAAAGGGGACAGGCCCAGGCGCAGGGAGCAGCCAAAACAATAACGTCCCGTCTGCTGCGCGTTAACTTGTCAGATGTTCTTCTCCTCCTCTTTCTTCTCCTACGTCTTTTGCTCCTGCCTTCTCCAATCCATCTCCCCCCCACCCCACCCCCGCGAGCCTTCAAAGATCTCTTGATCTTCAAACGTCTGCTTTCCGTGCTGATGGATCTGGGCTTGTCGCACCCTGGCTCGGGCTGTGCCGCAGTGGGCCAGCAGCGAGCGGGGTCATGACCGCCCCAGGCTCGCTGGACAGGCTGATTCTCGAAGGGTTAGGATGCCGCAATCGGAATTGGAACGTCATGGCCTGCAGAGTGATGTCACCATTGGGCCTTTGAGCTGGGTCCTTAATCTCAAATGCTCCAGAGACTGGGTGACCCTCCATGCGCAATCATTCTGGAAAAACATGTCTGCCATGTTCCATGTTCCTAGTGCCACCCATCAATGTTGCGTTATCTGACCTTGTCTGCCAGTGAAGCTATCTTCATCGACCCGGAACCACGAATGTAAACACCACCACTAGACAAATCCAGGCTAGCAGTGAATATTCTGCTTCCCAGTTTTACTGATGCTTATGGTGACTCCAACTTACCAAATATTAACTCAAAGATGTTCCTATTTCATTTAGATATGAAGCAGGCCTCCAGTGTTCCAATGCTGTGCAACAATAATCATTGCCATAATCCCAGAGGTCTCCTCTAGAGGAACCACACCACACAGGAACATCTGAAACGCCCACAAATCCCGCCTGACTGTATGAATTTCTGAATCTCGTGTCACCGAAAGGACGAGCCAGTGCTTTCTGCAGCGGTGCTTAATTAGGTATTTAATGGAAGGCAACATCCAGGCCAAGTGCCCAGAAATCAGGTCTACGCCATGTGGTCTACACCATGTGAACGCAGCCATGGCGTCGAAATAAACCGCACGTCTTCGCCGCGTGACAGAGTGAAGAGGACTCATTATGTTTAATCGGCTCTAATGAGGAAGGGTAGCTGGGAACTAATGGATGAAGACTTACAGAGCGGCCGGTTTTACGAGGCCTCCGCTACTCAGATCATGGTGGGAAGCCCGGCGGCGCTTAAAATGTCCAGGACAAACGGACGGTGACAACCAAGGGTAACAGTCAACACGCCCCCGAGCATGACAGCTGCCAGGATCTGCTTTTAAAAGTCAGTGAATGGTGGCCCTGGGTCATACAGTTCTTCTCAAGGACACGTGGAACACTGTGGCTGATGTCTGGTGTCTTTTCATTCCCCGTAGAGATATGATCCCACAGCCTCGTTGACGTGGCAATCGGGGGGGCCGATTAATGCAGTCAACCCTTGGCGATAGAGCAAGGGGTCTCAAAGTCTGGAGATTATTATTAATTCATTAAAGTTAATAAAATGCTGGTTCATTTAAAATTGCCGCAGACCTCTGACTTAGAACGAAAATCTGTACCTTTGATCAAATTATTTGAGAGACCCTGCATGTAGAGGGTATGCACGTGATGTCACAGCAGGCAGAAATTACCGTGGTTACACCCACTGAGTGGCAAAGAGACTGAGCAGCGGCATCAGCTTGGACATAAACACATCTAGAATAGGAAAGAGCTGCCCTGCGATTGATTGTACAAATCAATGTAACAAGAAATCAGAGGTATCTTTTTACAGGCTGCTGAGAAAAAGAGAACCAAATGGATCGCTGCAATCCATAGAAACACCTGGAATCCAGGCTCAGAAACGCTGATTTGCCTTCGTCATTTCTGACCAAACAAAGTACGACCAGGCGCCAAGGCTTAAGCCTGCCCTGCTGCCTAAATCAGGCACATATAACTCAAATCAGTTTGAATTTCAAAGGTTTCATTGTCATTCCTACACATCGACACACTGTGCGACGTGAAGGAATTAAATGTGTCTCAGTGCACAGGACACAGAAACTGAGGGAGTAAAGAATAATAAAGATATTTTAAAATATGGTAAATTTCAAATGCAAAGTTGCTGGAAAGTGACTGAGCGCAATGACATGTTAAATGACGACGGTGTACAAAGTACAAAGTAAACGTCCGGAAACCCGATTCCTGATCCTTTGCTAGGTTTCCATCTCTGTCGAGTCCAGCTATTTTTAATATAAGTAGATGATCAATTTCCCTGGCCCCAATAAGCCTTTCTGCAGCATGCCGTGCCACTCAGTTTGCCTGAAGGGGGCGTGTTCACGCAGGGTAGTGACATCAGAGCCTAGGACCCCGGCAAACATCAGGGCTCCGCCCCACCTCAGGAAAAATGCAAAGGTTACATCAGCAACATCCGAGTGTCCATGCTGATGTCAGCCCAGCAATAGATAATCCCCAGATAAACCAATCCACCCCTGGGGGGGTAATCCTAGAATGTCTGGCAGCGGTGATGGAACACCTAGGAACACGCCCACTATTATTTCCATGGTTACTACTGCACAGGTGTCATCGCCCCATTCACTACAACTGCTGAATGCATGCGGTCCATGCCGTATACCTGCCTGGTCTCACCCCTACACGTCCAAGACTCTGGGCAGATGGATGTGTTTGCCAGGTCCAGGAAGTGCCCTGCTGTTGTACTCTTACTCAAAATCCTTATTTTGAACACCAGTAAAAATATATAAATGTATAAATAAGTTAATGTAGGTGTCAGCCAGGCAGGCAAATATAGCTCTCCGGTGCATAGAAACTCCTGTAATGCTAAATCAGGAAAGATTCCCTTCACAAGCCTGCAGATCCAGCAGAGCTGCCTGGAAGCAGGATGTTACAGACACCTGGAGCCTGTCCTGGCTGAGCAGCGAGGCGCCGCGCCTGCAAATTAGCGTCGTTCCCCAGTCCAGGGGGATCAGGTGGAGGAAGCAGCCTGATTAGCCATAAAGCTGATTTCACCATCTCTGCACAAACACAGGAAGCAGCGCCGAGCCTGCGAGATCTGCAGTTTGCTATCCGTCACTTGAAATGTAGGTCATCCCAGTTTTTGTTTTTTAGCCAGAGAAGGTGGAGATTTGATACCTGATCTTTTCTACCAGCAAGAGTAATTAATGGAGGAGAGAGAGGAAGAGGTGTTTAAGGGAGCGATGTACCTGTCAAGGAATGAGACAAGACACATAATGAGTCTTAATCACGTCTAAGGAGGCAAAGAAAAACCTTCTGAGCACGTGTGAGGTAGAGCGGCACTAACTGTGAACGGAGCACAACAGCCCTGAATCTAACCTTAGCAAGTAAAAAATCCTGAGATTTAAACAGAGAGGCCGCTCGTGACACGAACAGGGATCTGCCCGCGTTGTGGGTGAAGCTCATGCCATAGTTTTATACTGGAAGCATCTCAGGGTGGAGAAGTATGAATATGACACAAACCATTGCAGGAATGTACAGCACTTCCAGTAAAATCAGTGATTTTTAAAAAAAGAAATATTTCAGGATATTTACATACGTACAAACATATGGCTGAGGCCAAGGAGGGCCAGTCTGGTTGGGGAAACACGCCACGATTATATCGGAGCAGTGGAGGACGTGACATTTCCGGCGGATCGGGTGACAGCTGCCTGGCGACACCCCCAACCCAAAATCCAACAGCCAGAGAGGGGGTTTGGTGGGGAGGAAGAGGAAGGCAGGGAGAGTGTGGTGGGGGTTCCCAGGCGTGCATGCAGGGGCAGGCCGCTCAGGGGCCCAAGCAGACGCGTGATCCGAGTCTCCAAGCACGAGCAGAAGCGTGATCCGAGTCTCCAAGCACGAGCAGACGCGTGATCCGAGTCTCCATGCACAAGCAGACGTGTGATCCGAGTCTCCAAGCACGAGCAGAAGCGTGATCCGAGTCTCCCTGCACGAGCAGAGAGTTCGGCACCAAGCAACAAATATTGTTTTATTCGTTCATCGCATATGGAAGGTGTCCTGCCTTTAAAATTGATTTATTAAAATACCTCCCCCACACCAATCACACTATGCTGCGTGTTGTTAATGAGCACCTAACCGCTAACCGGGGGGGGGGGGGCTCGTCGCAGAAGACTGCAAAGGCCTGGCCTTTCCTGTGTGTCCCTATCCTTCCTAAACATGCAGCTGTGATTCCCAACCTGGTCCTCAGGGGCCCCCAGACAGTCCACAGCTTTGCTCCTCCCCCCTGCTCCCTGTGGGCCCTCGAGGACCAGATTGTGAAACACTGATGTAGAACAACAACAACACCACCACCTGTTTCCAGGTGTGACCTGGTGCCAATCTCCCCCCAACCCGCTTCCCCTCGCCACCCTGTGGTCCAACAGATGCTGCACCCACCCCTTACTTGAACCCCCGCAGGCCTGCCGACGTGCTGCTCCTGAAATGCGTGTCAGGGAGGAATACGGCGCTGTGGAAATCTGGGTTTGCTTCCTTCATCTGACTCTGTCATAAAGCTCAATTACCAGGAACCCTAAGAATCAGGATAACTACAGGCCTTTGATAGAATATTATTTAATTAAACACAACAGACATTGATATTTGTCAAACTGGTAAATTCTTTTTACCTGTGGGGGACATCTCATCTTTAGCCTTTAGTCTCACTCTTGTCCTCATTTGGGAAGGCTGCCCCCTTGTGGTGCAGAGTGAAAATGAACAGTAAAAACTGAAACTGGTGAAAGACCATGGCAGAGCAGCGGGGGCTCATATCTCAGGACTCTTTACATTTGAAGCCCTCTAAGGGGGACTCTGACTTTCATAGACTGTGACAGAAACCGAGGAGGACAAGGCAGCATCGATTTAGCCAAAACACAGCAGGAAAAAGGGAACCTGAGCCGGTCAAGGATTTGGGAGGCTCACGCGTGCACGTCCACACGCTAAGGGCCGACATGCGTGTCTTTGGGCTACAAGAGGAAATCAAAGCACCCAAAGGGACTCCGAAGGGGGCACAGAACATGTTAACTCAACACAGCAAGAGGAGGGGCCAGGTTCGAACCCCAAAACCCAGAGGTATTAACAATGACACTACCCATCAAGTCACTGAGCCCAAAAAAGACGTCATATAAAACCTAGAACTATTCCAATCTACACTCACAAACAAGAGCTTTATTGTCTGGAAGCCGCCTCTTGGTGGTATGAAATCTGTGGACTCATGCACCAAATTTCAAGATTGTGGGTCAGCAAACCCACCAAGGTGTGGGGCAGATGGTGAAGGTGGTGTGGACAAAGGGTAGCGCCCCCTGCTGGTGCCTTCAGCCATGGCGCACACACACCTATCACACAAGAAAAGTGTGTAGTGGACTGGTGACACTGAGGCCCCTTTGCTTAATCAGGTGGGGGGGGGGGGGAGGCTATAAACAGTAAACCGTAAACAGTAAACCCCCCCCTGGCCGCAGACTATGTGACAAGGAGCAGACAAAAGCAGGTATAAAGAACACAAACAGGATCATGCAAGGGAAAATGGAGTGTAGGGGTCACGGTCTTCTACAGGTAACTTGGGAGTGTGTAAGCGTAGGTCTGTGGAGAGGTCCACACACACACACACACACACACCCTGGATCAGCACTTTATTAAATCTGTAAGTGAGAGGACAGCGGGCCAGACAAGCATTTACAGTCATGAGAGAAGTACACCCCCGCTTCAATTTCAAGAGCAGAGGGGGGAGGCCCGCGGGGTAAGTTGGAGCGACTCTCACACAGTCCAGGGTCTGTGCCGATCCACAGAAAGACGGACCCAGGACTGTCCAGATACAGAAAACATTAAAATGAGCAGAAATAAAATCCCATTTTTCCCCCTTATTTTCCTCCCGCTTTTTCACGCCCACCCTGTCTGGTCCGTTTACTTCCTCCGCGCTGATTGGCGGATCTCACCGGCGCTCCGGCTGTGAAGGACTCTGGCGAGACTCAAGAGCTTCCCAGATAGGTCACGAGGATTGGAATCCGCGGAGAGGTCCACGCTGGCCGGGAAAGCTCCGCTGAGAGAAAGGGGCAAGGAGAATGCGGAGCTCCCTCAACTCTCCCCGCTCAGTACCATCGAGCTGCCTTCCCAAACTAACAAGTCGAAAGCTGCGGAAAATTGGCTCGGTCTCTTACCCAAACAGGGCCTGCGGACACTCAGGCAAACAGAGGGAGAGTCTCCAAACTGCACACCCAGACCCGACTAAGGATCTCAAACCCGCAGCCCAGGAGGAGTCCGGAAGGCCCGCTAGCCGCCGAGCCACTGTGCTACCGCCGTTTTTGGTGAGAAGTGACCAAAAACAACTTTTGAGAGTGTCAGCGGCACCGATGGCCACGTGCGATCAACACAGCCGGGACGGCAAATGTTTTCGATAGCGGTGGGAGAACTGAGGCTTCCAAAGCCACTGCGGGGGGTGGACTCATTGTCCGGCTTCACTTGCTTCCCAGCTTCACTCAATGTGACTCAACGACAGGCTAGTTTAACCAGTCAACTGACAGTCAATCAAAATCCCACCAATCTTCGGTTCTGAAGCTACATTTCTTCTACCACAATCCATATAATTTTGGAGACCTTTGATGCTCGATTTTGTTATTCCACTGGAAAGCAAAACCCAGTTAACAGCTATGAACCTCATCGCACTTACAGAACCGTCTCATTCTCGCCCATCTTCTGCTGACACTCCTCTGAAATAACATTACTCTTGATGACAGTGAAAGCCTCCACACTTTACACGTCATACTCAGATGGGCTTTGCCAACACTGCACAGTTTCGAAGAAAAAAAAACACCAACATTCAGTAGAAGGAATGAGGCCAGGTGTGCAATCGTGTGCACAGGTCCACACACACACACAAGTTGGTCTTCCTATCTAAATGGGGACAGTCCATCCATCCATTCATTTCTATGGGAAAAACCCTAATCCCAATCGCGACACCCTTAATCCCTACCCATCCCTAACCTTAACCAAAAGTAACACACACACGACTCACCATAATTCTACATCTGTGTAGTCACATATTACTCATTACCCAAACTGCTAACTCTTGTGACTTTGAGGGGAAGCTCTGCACGGTTCCGGTTTGTCTTTCCACATAGATCTTCACTTCACACTGCTGTATTCTTTTACTTAATTTTTCACCCTTCTCCGTCCAACTGTAGTAGGTGTGTGTGATCATGTGGTCTAGGAACTCTGACATACCTCCCCGGCCATTAAAAACGGCTTAACCGGGAGCGGCGAAGCCTAGCTGGGCGTTCCCATCCCCCTCAGCAGCGACACTTTCTCCTGCGGCCCCTTCGGAAAGCCGACTCCGGCAGATGCGGTCCAAGAGTGACCACACTGCCTGGGATCGCAGCTGACTCCTGCTGTGAATCTCCACAGCGTGACCCCTTGCCGGTGGTCCAAGACGCAGCGATGAGGATCGAAGGGGAGTCAGCATCACTCTGTTTTGTTTCTCTATGACAATTTTGCATTTTGTTTTTCTGCCCAGCACTCTGAGCGGAAAGGAGAGGAAAGCAGAGTGCTGGACCCTTACTGGGACCTGACAGATCCAGTCCAGAATTACTGCGCAACTTTCAAAAACGCGCACTGGTTGAACTAGCGCTGTTTAGAAAGGATGAGATCTGGATGATGAATCAGTCGTCTGAAAAGTATTTTCTTTGCCGCCCGAATAAAATCACTTGTGCACCGCACCCATGCAAAAAAGAAACCGTTCGACGACTCCTGATGCAGAGTCTCTGACGTATAACCAAACACAACAATCAGATGATTACCCGGCGTTAGATATCACTCTCCGCGGCCATACCAGCTTCTAAAGCCGGATTGGTTCCGCCTGAGCTATGCTCGCCTCGCTTCGACTGGTATCCTGCGATCCGCGCCAGCCACTCGCGGAAAAACAAGCAAAAGCCCCGGGATGAGCCTTTGTTATGCCGGCTCTCTTGGCGCCGGTCCCTCCCCTAATAACCGGCTCTTTGTGCTCCCCGTGTCCCCCGTTCGCTGCGCGCCTGACACCCGAGCAGCAAAGCCAGTGTGCGAGGATAGCAAAGCGCTCGGAGACGCTTCTCCCCGCGGAGGGAAAACGGAGCGTCGCGCTCTATAAAAAGCCCCATTGTTACTGAAAATGCTGGACCTTTCCCCCCCCCCCCCCCCATTCATTTACATGCTCCAAGAATAATTTCTAAAGCAGTCTTGGTTTGATTTGAATAATAAAAGTAAGTTTTCACATTAAAGTCATTCCTGGCATACTGATCAATTATTTCTCTATACTCTGTGTAGTTCATTAAAAACTTCTCGAATATAAGCCCAGGCATCTAGTCTCGGTTATCCGGGTTCAAAGCCTTTTTTTGGTTAAATCAGTTTATTTTATGTTTAAAAATAACGCCGTTATCTAGGAGTCCGCTCACCGTCGTGCTCAGTTCATAATGCTCACTTAATTTGGCTCCGCAAACTTTGAGGCGGAAGAGAGGGGGGGGTTCTAGGTAAATTGTTGCGGATTTATCTACGAATGATCGTCTGTTACTCAGTAAAATCTCCCGGCCGGGGGGGAGCCTCCCTTAGTACAGGTTGCTCACCCCCGTCTCCTCCGCTACGGCTTTGAGGTAGCCCATTAAAATCGATTCGCATTTTCCGTCGTATCCCTTCTCTGACGATAAGGTGAAGTTAATGAGGAAAATACTGTAATGTATTATTTCATATTATTCCTAGAAATAGTAATGGCTTTGCATAAGGTTCCTAGTTAATTTTAATACTTTTTAAATGCTTGTGTTTTATAAACGTAGTTGTATTATGTGCGATTAACGGCCTTGGTATTTTTCCACTTAGATTTTCTTTTGCACAGCGGCAGAGTTTGTCGCCAGATTGAATCGCATCCAAAGGTTGTTAAAAACAGATAAATTCCTCCGCGTGTTACGGAATGCGAAATGGTTTCTTTATGGTATTCGAGTATAAACCACCACGTATTTTCCCCAGCCAGAATTATTTATACCATGGCTGAATTTTTAGCATGTCGTCAGTAAACAAAACAAACAAATCGTTTCCCAGAGCAGAACACGACACTAGACGGTTCAATAATCCCTGCCTTTCATTGTTTTGACATCTTGGTAAATGAATTCTCTGCCACAATGGATGCAGGATGAGGTGACGGCCTGGACCTCATCTGCTGTGAAAGACTCTCCCAACGTTTCCATAGCAGTGCAACAGCATCCAGGAGATGTCAGACTTCCAATGGTTTCCTTGTGCAAATGTCCAAACCTCAAGAGAGAACGTGTACATCCCCGTGCGCCCCCCCCATTCTATCAGATTACATCGAACAGCACACATTTTGCAGACAAGTTGCTGCAAGGCCTCATACAGAAGATTCACAAATGGAGTCGAAGATCTGAAACCTTTGAAGATGCTGACTGAGTAAAACGCTCATGCACTGATCGCAAGTTGCAGATATGTTTGAGCAAATCTGCTTAATTTTGGTTTTTGTTCAGTGATTACTGTACAAAGATTTCTATCCCAGCTATAGGTGACAGCAGTTCTAAGGCAGCCAACATCCTGACATCGAGGTTGTGATCCCTCGTGGGGGTGTTTGAAGGCTGACCATCCAGTGAGGGGCGAGTTCATGGTGTAGCTGGGAGTGGTTTCGGGTTTCAACCCTCTGGGCTGCAATCTGGGTCTGTTGTTGCTGGGCTGTTCTCGGGGCAAAAGGGCGGAGAGCCTTACCAACAGCCACAATCGACTCAAGGTGGTCGGCACATTCCCCTACTCTGCACCTGCCTTGTGTGCTAATGCAGAAGAAGGAGCAGTAGCGGGATGTGATGGAAGGTACCACCTACATGATGGGGGTGTCTTATTGGGTTGACCATACCAAATCCAAAAAAGCTGGAACAGAACAAATCCACAAGATTCCCTGTGATTCTGCTTCCCGCATCTGAATGTGGTTGGGTCTGAGCTCAAGTGTGAGGACCTCGACACTGGGGTCCCGCAAATCCGGTCCTGGAGAACCAGTCTGCAACATAGTTTACAGATTTCCATGCTGAAGCACCATATTCAGTTCACCAGCCCATTGCCAGGTTAAGTGGACGTGTTTGAGCAGGGAAGCCTGGCACTCCAGGACTGGATTTGGAGAACCCTGCCCTAGACCTTTATCCTTCAGGAGCTGAAATCTTATATGCTACAGAACATATTTTAATTTGTGCCTGATGTGCACTCGAGACACCAGGTGTCACACACTGAACAAGTACTTTACTCTGTAATGGAAGTTAGAGCCGAGGTAAAGCATGAACCAGCATCAGAACTTCAAGGCTTTGGGGACCTGAGTTATGGGCCCAGTTCTTGTGTAAGATGGAAACACAGCCGCCTGTCATTAGTCAGCAACTATGAACTTGGAGTCACTGCAGCGTATAAAATAAATAAAATGAATGCTCTTAACAGCTTAACAGAGCCTACACTGCAAAAGACACAGTCACACCATTCAGAACATCATCTTGAGGAGAAATCTGATGAGAAATAAATCATTTCGCTCTTTAGATCTTCCGGCGTCTGTTCCTTTCCGTCGCTGTGACTCTGCCATTCCAATCGCTTTTAGTGGCACCGACTTAGTAGATGACAGCTGTAAGTTATTTAGTTATTGACCATCCAAGCGACGCAGGTCTGTGGGTGACAGCTGACTCGTGTTTCTTAGAGAATGTGCTGCTATATAAAGCTCGGTGTTTGTGCTGCACACTGTCACTTCACATGAAGGGGAAAAATCTTTACATCGTCTGCAGATTGTCTAGAAGCAGCTGTCTGGGCCCATAATCTCAGAACGATGTTTCCTATCCAAACTGTGTCAGAACACGTCAATCGCCAGTGGCTGGCTCATTATTTCAGGACTAATTAATGATTTTTCTGCAGGCAAAGGCCACAAAGGTTTCTGACTCGATAATTACAGGCTACCTGTTCATTGACTGATTCCTAATTCACTTTTTAACTTAAACCACTGTCCTCTACACAGGTCCATCTGCCAATAACCCTTCGGGCTCAGCAATATGTGTCCATACCAAGGCACAGTACAATAATATTCTTACACAAATTCACAGTTTAATGGGATGGAAGCTTCAAAATCGACGATTAGCCTGTCAAATCGAAGCAATGGTGGTTCACCTGACCAGTAGACGCCATCTCTTGTGATGTCCTGTGGGACGCTATGCCCAGTCTGCCTCTCGACGCGGTCTACACCCGCGACTCCTGGAGTCTGGCTCTGCTGCTCTGCAGGGCTCATTCTACCTGCCTGCCTCGCACTTTGACTGACTCAGCTCCAGGGTCCCATCATTTTATACATTTCCCAAAATAGATGGTATTGTAATACTCGCGTTCCTTGAAAACCAAGGAGGATATGAGCTGTCTTAGAATCTATTTAATCATTTTAAAGAAATAGCAAAAATATTGCCTGAAAAAATGTTTCCATCTGCGATTCAGGTCTGCCTGTCTGCTGTAGCACAAGGCCTGGATCTTGGCCCATCAATTTCCATTGTCTGTGGAGACAAGGCCTCCTTTTTTAGCCTGACATACACACACAGGCACAGTAGGCTGTCAATTTCAGTATGGAAAGTATTAGAAAAGACTTTCTATTATTGAACTTACATGAAACAATAAACAAACATAATGTCAACGTGGTCGACGTGCGGTTATTATTATTGTGGAGGTAGTAATGATCAATGTAATGATGATTATTATAAAGCTGAACAATGGCACCAAATGGAATGAAAACACAGTGTGTCAATAACACAATTTTTCATTCCTTTTCAACCACAATGGATTCTAAACCAGCTTCTCATAACCAGAATTCACGCCTCACATCTCTGCTCCCTTTAGATGTGGGTTTGAGCTCCTCACAGACATAATCTGTTCTTTGTTTCTCACCTGCAGGAATGTCCTGCATACCTGCTGTCCTGGGTCTTCTTACCACAAATCACCCTTTTTTAAAGTTAGTTAGTGGCTCTGCTTTTAGCTGCACAACACAGAGCAGTTGAATTCAGTGTCACCAGTTTATCAATCATTCTGTTTGTGGCCGTTGACTTTTTAAAATCCATGTCTGTTGTGACAACAGCCTGAAAAAGGCTTAGCGGTCATGATTATGTGATTATAGTGGCATTTGAGTGCAGCCGCAGATTTATGAGGTACGGGGGGGGGGGCGAGATGACACTGAGAAGCAGGGTGGGGGACACGGCGCGGGGTCGTCCACTGCAGAGACCCCCGCCAAAGGGGTGGGGGCTGGCGGGGCCCCTCTGTCCAACTGGGATTGACAGCAAGGGACAGAGGGAGATGGGGGTCTATTCATAGGCAGGAATTATCATTAGCATACCCCCCCCCCCAGAGAGGCCAACGGGCGAGACCACCTGTAGCTGTGCTGGCTCTCGCTGTCGAGGAATGAAAAAAGCTTCATTCACCATGCTTCACTGTGAGCCAGTGATGGTAGGAGAGGATAATCTGTGTTTGCCTGTGTAGGTGCGTTCATGGAACACACACACACACACACACACACACACACACACATAAATATATAGAGAGAGACAGTGTGGGAGGGAGGAAGACAGAATGTAACAGGAGAACAGAGTAAGTAAGCAGCGGCAAGATGCAGAACTCAAGAAGTGCTCATGACAAGGAGGAGGGGTTTAGGGTGGGGGCCCTGAGGGGCGTGGCCTGGGAGTGTGCAGCAGCACCGAGGCCCTGCCTCTGTGTGGCACGATTGGCTGAGCTCAGGCTCACAGCAGCCAGGGGAAAGCCTCACTGAGGGTAGGGGGTGGGGGGGAGGGGGGGGTGGGGGGAGAGGCAGCCCACGAGGGGGCCGGAGGCCGGTGAGGGACCAGGCCGAGCGGAGGGTCTTAAACGAGAGGTGCACCTCGGAGAGGAGGAGAGCGGGGCCAGCCTGGGATCCCACCTGAGCGCAGTGCACAGTCACAGGAAACCCCCCGGGGCGCCTGGCTGCACCGTCCCTCCCTCAGCTGACTCGCGGGGGGGCTCTCCACCACAGCATCCACACTGCCCCCCGGAGAAAGAGGATTATTTCCCTTTGCGGCTCCTTCGAAGAAGGGAGAAGCGGATGGCGAGACGCAGGCGCCCCACGCCGCCCCCTGGCTCTGCCGCCCCTGGCCTTCTGGCCCTGGGGCTCCTTCTCCTGGCCCTCCGCTCCGCCTCCGCCGAGGAGTACGACTACTACAGCTGGCAGTCGGATAACTTCCACACGGGTGGCGCCGGCGGCGTGGCGGGCGGCGGACGCTTCTACGCGCGCCGGCCGCAGTGCGTGGACATCCCGGCCGACCTGCGCCTCTGCCACAGCGTGGGCTACAAGCGCATGCGGCTGCCCAACCTGCTGGAGCACGAGAGCATGCAGGAGGTGCGGCAGCAGGCCGGCAGCTGGGTGCCCCTGCTGGCCAAGCGCTGCCACGGCGACACGCAGGTCTTCCTGTGCTCGCTGTTCGCGCCCGTCTGCCTGGACCGTCCCATCTACCCCTGCCGCTCGCTCTGCGAGGCCGTGCGCGACAGCTGCGCTCCCGTCATGGAGACCTACGGCTTCCCCTGGCCCGAGATGCTCCGCTGTGACAAGTTCCCCATCGATAATGACCTCTGCATCCCCATGCAGTTCAGCGCGACGCAGGCACCAGGTACACCCCCTCCACCCTCCTGCACACAGCAAATGTCAAAGACAGTAAAAGTCACATATATCAGGGACAAGTTACTGATTTTAGTTGATTACTCAGTTATTACTGAGGTTTTTAATTTCCATATCTATCTTCTGACAAACCTAAAGTAGATATCATACGAACATTCAAGTATTTATATGCATGCATTAGAAGAAAAGGCTCATTTTAAATTTATGATTATGGCCTTATATATTTGTATATCTGTTCATTTCTGTTTGCTTAAAGTGAATTTTGCGATTGGTGGACACACTTCTTGATTGATGCTTAAGGGGAGGTGAGGCGCAGCGTATGAACTCTCACGCTGAGTGTCAGACACCCCCAGGGGAAGGCTGGGGTGAGTTAGTTAATGTTGCTGCTTCGCCGCATGAAGGAGAGAGGCGTTGATAGGCTGGCAGTATATGTGGAGAGGGACTCCATCGCAGGGCAGGGCCAAGCAGCTTTTGTGTGTATGTTTTTTGGTGGGCTTGTTTAGGAAGGGGTTGAATGTTTTTGATGTACCGCAGACGTTCTGCTGGAAAGGACACCCAGCTCCCTGATCCAGATACCTTATCATGATTAATGACTCACTGTGCCCAGGATTCACTTCCAGGATGTTCAAAGGGTTAGAAAAACACACCCCCCAAAAAAAGCAAACTTTACATTAACTGACAGTTATTTGCTTTCTCCGCTGTTCAAGACAAAATTTAAATACCATGTTTTCTGACTTATTATTATTAGCTTTTAACATACTGTATGTAAAAAATTGCCAATATTGCTAAAAGGAAATATTCAATTGAAAACATAGAAACTTTTTAGTAAAGTAGTTTTGGTCTGCTTAAATTCTGGTACAACCACAAGAGAAGAATATATTTAGTATGTTACGGAAATTCAGAAAATTTTAAAATATATTCTAGACAAATATTTTGCCCACCAGCAGAAATATTATTAGTTAAAACTTTTTAGAAGTTACTACTGGTGTGAAAGCATTTGTACTACTGGAATAAGGGAGAAGTGATGCTTCAACTGTTTTAAAAAGCTCATATGAACGCAGGAAGCGCGGTGTCCCCACACAGATTGCGGCAGCCTGGTCCGTTCGGGAAATTAGACCGGAGCTGAATTACTGCGGAATAACAGGCAGCCGAAGGAGACGACGGGCAGCTTGTGAAAGGCGGTTTGACAGGAGGGAGTGGGGGGTGGGAGACTTATCGTTAAATGTTAGCTAAAATGCATTTATAATGTGTGTTACAGACGTGCGTCCTCACGTTGCATTATGAATAAAAAATGAACTATGTGTGAAATCTGCTATGATAAATACATATGAAAGCTATGAAAAATACATATGAAAGCTATGAAAAATACATATGAAAGCTTCGAAAAGCGCACCGCGACCAATAAATCAGACTTTATTTAATAAAGTATATACATGCAACGAGATCTGTTTTTCTCATTTGAGATAGGCTACAGTTGTTGTGTTCAGGCTAAAACCTACGTTTCTTTTCACTAAAATAAGCATCCAGAAATTAAGGAAATAACGTTGCCAGGTTTCATGTGGAAAAAAAATGCAACCGAGCAAAATAAGTAAGCCTGAATCCCCCCGTGAACCTCTTAATACTGGGAAAGTTATAGCTGCCGTTAATAAAATTGTTATTCGTTTCCTCGTGCCTTGAAATGAAGTCTACATGGTATGAGGAGAGTAGCGAAGTGAAAAGAGGGCTCTTGTGAAAAGATGGTGATAAACTGCGGTCACCCGCCACCGGCTGCCTTTGCTGGGGGGCAGCAGGTGTGTCCGGCAGCCTGATCACGCAGCTTCGGCTTCGCGGAGCCCATGCCGCCCTGGGGTGATGGGGGGGGCAGAGGCCGAGCCTGGGATTCACCTTACGGTGCGCATCTACGTCACGGCGAGTGGTTTGGTTATTTTCACACAATGATAAAAACAGTCATCAGCGTTACGACATGTACGCTGTATATTTTCACACTTACTGATCTGAGTGTCGTGCCGTTGAAAATATACTGTCTTAAATCTGAAACTAAACTTCCATTTTGAAGCAAATGAGGAACTGCTCGTTTGAACGTGGAATGTCAGACGTCGCCATAAACGGGATTTTAAGGCGGCTGAGAATGGACACTGGCTTTTCCTGTGACCCTTCTGGTTTAGCCTGTTGTCTGCTAGATAAGATAAAAGGCACATGGTTTCAGAAACTGGGGAGAACAGAAACGTCGTTTTTGTGAGTCAGGTGACCAATTCCCAGATGCCCTTGCATGGCACACTGTGAACTATTAAAGCTTGACTGCAGCATCGTTTCTGGGTAACATACTCGCTTGCGGGGGACAGTCAGGCAGCCTGCTGCAGGGAAAGTTGCTGTTTCGCTGCATGAAGGAGAGAAAGAAAAATTAAATAAAAATATGCATGTGATTTAAATCTGTATATATACAAGGCAGGGGTGCTGGGACCTGCTTTGAATGGGAAGCATGAATTATGGATAATCCCAGACCTAATTCAGAAGGTGCATATGTGTGTGACC
Source organism: Stomatorhinus ivindoensis (assembly GCA_019775895.2). Lineage (NCBI taxonomy): Eukaryota > Metazoa > Chordata > Actinopteri > Osteoglossiformes > Mormyridae > Stomatorhinus > Stomatorhinus ivindoensis. The sequence goes on from JABFEB020000041.1 coordinate 3,777,681, forward strand.
TCACACACACACATTTCTGGCAGGCCTGCTCGACTGTATATCTACAGTCTGCCGTGGTTTGATCGGAGGATCCGATCTGGGATTCATGAGCCGGCAGCGGCATGTTAAATTCGTTCGTCCGCCCTGTACGTTTAAACAGATGTTGGGCTCCAGTTGACAAGCGTGTCCTGTGGGATTTCATCTGTCTGCAGTGATGTTTTATACCGTGAACGTTACCTGAGGGTCCAAATGAATCATAAAATTATGACTCCTGCACATTAATATGCAGGATGTCATGTCCTTGTGGAAATTTCTGTGTCTCCTGGTGGGGGGCACAGGCTGTGGGGAGGGTTGATAGACGGTGTCTGGATGACCGGTGGATCACATGGATTCTGACACAGCCTTGGCCTGCCCGATCCCCCCCCCCCAGAGCCCCTGTAATGGGCCAAACATCAGGGCTCCCTGCTTGGTCCATCTGACATAGGTGCAGCTAAACTGCTTTGGAGATACAACAGAAGCTTAAGAATGAACCTTCACACGTCCTCAAGCCTGAAGGCATCTATACCTGCTGGTTTCTGTGCTATTTACCATCTTCAAAAGCCACATAGTTAGTGGTTTTACTCCCAGTTTGTGACATTTCCACCACTCGATCCATGCATTTGCAGGCCCCTATTGGCCACAAATGGTCACTACACTGGGGGGTGGGGGGCTGAAAGTGATTTTTGTTTTAAGTGGGGCCAAAGAGACAGCAAATCTGTCCCTGGAATCTATACATTCTGTCTCAGGTTACCTGGTCATTGCTAACTATTATCTACACAGAGTCCTGACCTGAGGATCGCAAAGCCTTCCCTGGATCATCACGCTAAGTTCACACTTAGACACACGAACGCGCCTCAGTTGGTGCTCCTCAGACCAGCAGCCGGGGCGTGATGCCACGCTGTGCGCGGTGGCTGGGGGGGGGGGGTGGGGGGAATGACAGTCTATTTTTTTTTTTTTTACCACAGCACTAAAAAACA
>JABFEB020000041.1:3783913-3800867 GCA_019775895.2 Stomatorhinus ivindoensis
CCAACCCAAAGGCCCCCAAACAGAACCCAAATTCAGATGCACATGTGGCGTTTGAATTTCCACCTTCCCGGTCCTTTTGTGTCATTATTTTATGACAAATTACTCAACTTGGGGAAAGGGTGCGAGGTGGGGGTCATGAACTTTAGCACGATCCGGGGATGTAATTGCAGGAAAAAGAAAGAATGGAGTTGCAGTGCTGTATGTTTGAAGCGTGCATTGGATGCGAGCGAAAGTTTCCACCATACGATTCCGAAAAAGAAAAAAATGCACTTTTTTTGAGTGCAACACAAAGATATGCGATGTTACCCAATCTACGGGATTTGCCCTCCACCAGGACCAGAGCACACGAATAGAAACAGCACATCAGTTGTTTTACTTGGCGAATGAAAAATAATAAGACGAGATTTAGAGATTTGTTCCAGTTAGCTGCCGTTGCTGTGTCGTAATAAGTAACCCTAAAATGGTTAGATGTTTCAAGACCAGATCAGCCCATAGGGGTCGTACCTGTGTGACAGTGCAAGAATCAGAATTAATCATGGTTCACGAGGCTCGCAACAGTCAACAGACCATCAAGGCTAACACTGGGGCATGCCCGTGTTTTCTTAAAACTCGTACTTTATTTGGCCCGTATTGATATAAGGATGGAGTTTGCCTGACCTGCGGCGCATTAATGCTCAGGACAGGGATTCGACGCTAAACCGCAGCCTTTCAGCACTTGACCCAGCAGCTAGTAGACGCAGATTTGCTAGCAGGAGGGGAATAAGCACAGTGTGGTAGGAAACATTAACAAGTCACCAGTCTCCAAATGTGACGCATTCAGCTCAGAATATATATGTCTGTGTGTATTTTTATATTGTTTTGCACCTTTATATTAATTCCCGAAATGCTTCACCGACATCAGATCAGTGCTGTCATAGACTCGACTTGGGAACACATTAGGGACAGTGGTGGAGTGGCAGGAGAGGCAATTACCGAGGTGTATTTGAGAGAGGGAACTTCTGAGGCGTGAACGCTGTACTCTTCGGTACGTCAGACATGGCACAGGTAGGCTGGTTTCCTTGAGGTTGTAGGTCACCGTGGAGGAAATGACATTTGGACAAAACCGGTATGGCACACAGACGGCCTGCAGCGATGTGAAAGGACGCTCAACTGGAACAAAATTATAAGCACCTTTGTTGCCATACCGACCAAACTCTGGATTTGCAATTAGCTCGTGGTCTCCCAAGAGTCTAATTAGTATTCTGCTCTTCCTTTAGCAGCGTAGCTGCTGTTCCTCCACCTGAGAATCCAGGGGGATTTTAGGGACTTTTCACCTTAGCCTGAACGGATGCTTTTGAAAGGTATCCTCCGCCACGGGGAAGGGTATTTCCCAAACGAAATGGTTCTCCAGACTCCAGCACAGTGTGGGTTACAGAGTCAGGAATGTGCCAAACAGAATTTGGATTGACTTGGATTGCAGACAGGGAATGCGGGCCAGCATCACCAGTCGTGATCTCCAGTTCTCGGGTGGCCCTCAAAAACAGGGTGTTGTTAGCTTTGCGTGTTAACTTTGGGTGTTAACTTTGGGTTTTAGCTTTGGGTGTTGCTATCTGCGGGTGTCATTAGCATTGGGATTGTTAGCTTCGGGTGTTGTTAGCTTTTGTGTATTTTTTCAGGTTTTATTAGCTTTGTGTACTGTTCACAGCTCAGGTTTGCCACTGGTATTTAACTGTCAGCCTGTATAGCCAGTTTCTTACCCCACGTAGCCAAGTTTGCCTAAAGTGGCAGGATAAGTTGGTCTGACATAACGGGGGCACACAGGAGCTTTATTAACAAGGTTAAGTGCTTGGTTAAACGAAAAGCCCATCTAGTAGTTCCTTTCCCTTTCTCTCCCTTTCTCTCTCCCTCCCTCACTCTCTTCATGGCCTCGCTGTTGAGATCTTGAAAGCAGTGGCAGTTGGGTGACTTGGACAGTCACCAGACACAGGCTGCTGGCTTTTGTAATGGCATCACGTAACACCATTTGAGCTGACGTTGCGCAGAAAGCACGTGGAAGCAAGGAGAGGCAAGGCGGCATTTGTCCGATAATGGACAACCGTCCATAGATTCAGAATTATATACGATGGTCACCTGTGTTATTTCTTGTAGAGTGTGTGTGTGTGGGAGGGGGGGGGGCGAGCCTGAGATATACCAAGACAAACAGCACGATACTCCCTCCTTAACCCCCCCATTGTTCTGTTGGCCTGAAAGCCTGAAGCTGTCAATGCACAGACATGTTGACTGCTGGGTTGTTGTGGACAGGATTTGTCCCAGGAGGCCGCGGGGAGTCAGTCTACAGATCTGGCATCTAACACACATTGGCTCGATCGCGACATCGTGGCCCCTTTGTTGCAGATATGGGCAGGAGCTTCTGTTGGGGTCTCCCTTGACTTTCCTCTCGTTCTGTTTGCGTTCTTCTTGCCTGATGTTCGGCGGGGCCTGCTGAAGCGATATCCGCTTTTCCGGAATATTCCAGAGTTAGTGCTGTGTGGGGTAACTGACTCACCTCTCGAGAGACATAAACTGCTCAGTCGGGACTGGGAGAAGCCCCACCCCCCACACTCTGTTTCCATGAGGCCCAGCTGGTGAGGGAACAGGAAGGACTTCTAGATGGGTCTAAAAGAGGACTTACTGATGCACACACAGCACAGGGGCCAATGGCGCCACATGACGCCAACCTGCCGTTGTACCCTTCAGCAAGGTTGGTAGAATGAATCATGAAGGCTGAGGGCAACATTAGAATTTAAAGCGCAGATTTCTGAATTGTATATTGACATAGATCTCAATGGCTTTCTGTTGGACCTTTCAAGGTTGGCGACCACAGCTGAACCGTTAAAATATCAGCTTTGTAATTATTGTAGTAGGGGAATGAAATCTAAAATGAGGGGGGGTGGGTGGTTGACTGATGAACTAATGCAATGTCCCTGCCCCCCCCATTAAGCTCTGAAGATGAAGATAAAGGAGGTGAAGCGAGAGAAGAGTGACCGGAAGCTGGTGGCAGCACAGAAGAAGAAGAAGGTGCTGAAGATGGGGGCCCTGCGCAAGCGGGACCTGAAGCGGCTGGTTCTGCACCTGAAGAACGGCGCCGACTGCCCGTGTGCGCAGCTGGACAGCCTGGCGGGCAGCTTCCTCATCATGGGTCGCCGCGCCGACCAGCAGCTGCTGCTCACCGCCATCCACAAGTGGGACAAGCGCAGCCGCGAGCTGCGCTTCGCCGTCAAGCACATGAAGTCACAGCAGTGCCCCACCTACCACAGCGTCTTCCAGTGACACGCCCCCCCCTACAGGACACACAGGCGCAGACACGCACACACACATGAATCCCGCTCCCCTTCTTACCGCCGAGACACCCAGCATCTTTCATTTCAGACGCTCGGACGGTGCTCCTAATGGAGGAGGAATTCACACCATCACTATGAGCCCAGTGTGTCCATCCCACAGGCCGGAACTCTCTCTCTCATATAAACATAAAAGTAGGCAATCTCGCATAATCATTAAACTAACATATCGTTGTTTACGCTTGTGTCTCAGTCCAGTCCTCGGGGACCGCCAGACAGTCCACATTTTTGTTCCTTCTGAGCTTCCAACACGCCTCTACCAGGCATTCTGTGTTATTGATTGTTCGGTTTAGGTGTGGGAACAGGGAGGGAGCAAAAATGTGGAGCGTCTGGGGTGCCTCGAGGACTGGACTGAGAAACACCGGTTTACTCAATACGTATGACCTTACAGCAAAATGTGGCTTTAGGACGTGTTGTCGTGGGGACAGACCTGTAAAGTATGGGTTGGGCAAAGGCTATTAAAACGGTGACAGAGGGGTCAAGAGAGGTTGCATCTGGGAAGATTGTTTCTAATGACAAAGAGAAATTAAGCAATGACTGACGTTTAGCGCTGCACCTTCTGCTGGAGAGCGAAGGAACTGCAAGCCACTTTAGGCCTGGGACCAGAAGATACGCACAGTGGCCATCCAGTGCTTACTGAGATTATGTTCTTTTGTACACAGCCATTATCATTTGAGCTTCTGTTGTGTTTGTTTTTTAACTACCATTTGCTGTCTGTGAAATCAAAAGGGAAATTGACTAGATTAGCAACTGTTACTGTAACAAAATGCTAATTCCCACCTTTGTAATTGTTTTAAAAATCAGAAAACTTGTACTAAGAATCTTTTACCAACCTTTTACAATTGTAAAAAAATAATAAAATATACATGAGATTTTTATACAGAAGGACAGCTAGCCTGCATAATGATTTAACATCTTTTTGTTTGTAATCAATATCCAGTTCTGACACTATTCCCTGTTCTCTAACCTTCTCGCATATGGCATCTAACTAACTATCTTAAGATAAAACAAGCATGTTGATTTAATGAATTTTCCAAGCTGAACCCTTTTAAAATCCTAAATGACAGCTCAGTGCCAAAAACAGCTCCGCACCCCACACAGTGAGCCTGTATTGGCAGTTGCCCGCACACTGGCTGTGCAGAGTCTCACAAATGGACCACCCCTCCTGTCAGTATGGCTCACAGGTCTAGAACTAAGATGGCGCGTAACACAGGTGGATGGTCCACGTGTCAATGATGAGCCATAGACCATCACCGCTAAAGCTACATGCTAAAGCTACACATGGGTGCCCTACGGTTTATAGTCCCCTGGAAACACTGACCAACGATCTATAGTTCTGCCTGCTTACAGGCATCTTCCATATATAGTACACTGTCCAACAAAAGATCATGGGGAACATAACTATGGCTCCTTTGATTCAAGAAATAGCACATTCTTCATGTTGTCTTTGGTCTTGCAGTATCCTGTGTTAATCTTATGTTAATTCCAGCATTTTCCAGAGATATTTTAATGGGTTAAGGCTCTGGGTTTGGCAGGGCCACATCAAGGATCCAGCATCCCACTGCAACAAACCTGCCCCCCCCATTTCCCGGCAATTAGTGGGGTGTCCCATGACTTCTGGGGGAGGGCGGTGCATCTGCAGCGGTGCCCATTAAAGTGGCCTCAATAAAGCACCCGACCCTGGTGCCGACAGCGCCGGCTGTCGCGGTCTGTCCAGACGCTGGCCCCGGTCCGCTGGGCCGCCGTCAGCACCTCTTTAAAGGTCGCGCACGGCAGGTAATGAGGCCGTGACAACGGGCGAGGAGGGATGGAGAACAGGGGCTCTCTTTGTGCGGGATGGACGGCGGCCGGGCTGGCGGCGCCACAAGATGAGCCATAGATGGCGCACTCAAAAGGTCATTTAGATCCACTATGGGGCCCCCGAGCCTCGGGCCTCCAATCAGGCTGCAGCAGTAGGGAATGCTGTCAGAAGGAAGGAGGACCTTCTCCCTGTCTCCTTATCACTTCGATTATTCAGCTCTGCCGTAAGAACCGCAAAGGGCCCTTTGTTTCTCCTCGTTACTTATTCTGTCACACGTCGCCGGGCCCCATGATAAAATCTTCCTCCTCAGCTCGTCCTCGTGCAGGTGCAGCATCTGGTTCAGCTCTGAGTTGGTCCCCATGGTCTATATGTACCCACCTAGGGGCGCCGCTACCGGTGTTGGGCTTCCGGGAAGCACATCATATTGGGCCTCCTGCCCAGACCAGTCCAATTATGTTCCAAACTTTTTAGGGCTCCTGTCACTCAAAGGTCCTTTGAATCTCCCTAAGCCTGCACCTGAATCCCTGCCCCCATCTTGCACTTGTGTGGCCGCCCGTACATTTGCTGCTTAATGTTGTTCCCAGTGTGCTCTCATTTGCACGAGACGCTAGATCTTCCTCTTGTGCCATGTGGGACAACAGCATCAATGTTAGTCTGGGGCGTAAGAGTATTAGTCATTATTGGTGTGAAGTTTGGCATTTCTATACTTCTCTTTCCTTCTATGTTTTCATTGTCCACAGGTATTGGGTATGAAATTATTGAGTTTAATTCATCTGTCGCATTGCAGGCTATTCATTGTAGGCTAAGCAACTTCATGCATTCTCAGGATATCCCCGCACGGGGCAAATTCGTGACATCATAAACACCTGGACGTAACCGCGGTCTCATCTGGAGCTTCTCCAAAGCTGGTTTGTCGGCAGTTTCATTTCTGCCCGAGATACACTTTGAAATTGCTGCCGTCTTTCCAAGTTACACACTGGTCCGGGAAAAGTGAGACGAAACAAGGCTTTTCTTCTGGGCCCCCTTTCCTTTTTTTCCAGTTCAGTGTGGTTTTCAGATAATGCCCGTATGTCATCATCTGCCTCTCTCGGGGAGGGACGACTCCCCTCCCGCTAACTGAGACCTCAATTAGCAAAAGCTCTGGTTCCACTCAAATTTGGAGAGTGTGGGCTGACAAAATGGTATTCCTGGGTGGCCGCAGACATGAGAAGTATCATCTCTTAATTGTAGTTGTAGTTTAATGTATAGTTTTCAGATAAAATCACCAATTTCCGAGCTGGATGGCGAACGGCCAGGGTCAGCCTGGATTTTATAGCTTAGAAGTGCCCGGTCACCTGGATTCTTGGTGCAGTTGATTTACAATAATAAAGTGAAGGTCAAACTGAATGGTGTCCCCCCAAAAGCTCAGGGGCATCAATCAGACCAAATTGCATTCGGCTGCATTCGGTACAACCCGCAAGTATCTGTTATGCACTCACATCAGACTTTAGAGTATTTATCACAAAAACATGAACATAGACATTTTTCTATATCTTCCACATCCTTCCCTGGTCCAGCTTCTACTAACCCGAGATAGAATCTCCATGGCTTAAAGGTGTCACTTTGGTTGGGCTAATCTAGGGATGGTTCAGGTGTCTACCATGAGCACATTAACAGTCATTGTGGTCAGTTTAGTCTCCCAAGTTTGACCAGAGGCCACGCCATGATTCTCAGCCCTTGTAAATGCTTCCTACAGACCGCTTATACCAGTTTGCTTTCAGAAGGCTGTGAAACAGAATCCTTTGTGGTTAGCCAGAGAAAGATATCAGTGGTGACACATGGAAGGGAGATGAAGCAAGTGTCAGTTTTGAAACATCTGCCCACGTCTGACGTCATAGAAGCCTTTTCCGCTTTCCTCTGTGTGCCGGAGTCTAACTATGCCTGTCCTAGCCAGGATTTAACTTGTTCCATGTTTTCCAAGCTGGCACAGTTAGCTCTCATGTCCCTGAGAGGGTTTTAATACATCATTAAAATGCAGTACAAAGGGAAAATCCGCAGCTCTTCCCCCCGTAAGACCTCCCATTCTGAGACTGAAAAGCTCCACGGGTCTGAAGAACCAGATCTGCTTCTGCAGGTCATTCGTCGTACTGCTGACTGTTGCAGCCAATATCTTTACCACACTGTAGTACAAATTCTTCAATGTCTCACCAAGGCTGATGGTGAATGTAGAATCTTCTAGACTTCTCTCTATGAAGCCGTAGCTCTATGAAGGCCACTACCTGACCCTTGAAGACTCCTAGCCATTCCCTGCTTTTTGATCCCTGCCAGCAACAGAGCACACCAAAATTGTGGACTGTCTCCGGGTCCCCAAGGACTGGGTTGAGAAACACTGAACTAGGAAAACATAGGAGGGGGGGGAGGGGTGGCCGGGACAGTCAGGTGCACAGGGGCTTGGTTTCCAAACTCGGCATTTTAAATGACCGCTGGTATCCCATGATTATAAAAGACCTATCAATCCAACCTCCCCCATAGGAAGCCCTGTGTATCTGCTCTCAGACACTGAGGTTTGTGCGTTTTCTCTACGACCACTGCAGGTCTCACTCTGAGTGCTAAAACGATCAATCAAAGATGACATCTGGGTAAAAACAACACAACCTGGCTCTAAGAGGCATGAATAATTTACGGACTGCAATCCAGAAGCTAACACAGTCACCCCTTCACAATGGTGAGGTTTAGGGGCAGAAGATGTGAAAATTTGTGAATAATGTTTGGGTCTATTATTAAAACTGGGGCTAGTAGCTGAGCCAAAGATCCCCAAGACTTTTTTAGTCAATTTTTTACCAAAATTAACTTTTAATATTAAAGTTACTATATAGTATACACTTTTTCAAATATGAAATAACACCAATATTTATGTCATGTGATTTTATGTGATCCAAATCATCTTCAGTATTATTTATGTATCTTCAGCTTACGTGCTGGCAAAACATATTCCCAGTTTCCCAGTTAACATCATGGCCAATTCGCCAGTAACCGAATCCACGAATCCTCAAATTCACGAATCTGGCATTTACCCGTGAAATCACACCAGGGTCCAAACAACAAGCAATTAAAGTCTAACGTTAAAGCGCTATTACTACTCGTTCATCAAATGACTTCCCTCCACCTGAAGTGCACAGAACTGTGGCACCCAAATGGTGCATTAAAGTATTAATCCCACAACCTGCTGTCACCAGCTGTCTGGCAGGTGTGTCGAGCTCCGTCAGGAGGTTCACCCAGCTCCATTTCCCCAGCTCACCAGTTGACAGGGTCCCCACCATAGGTCAAGGTCAATTAGCTGAGACATAAACGTTGACCCTGTCAGAGGAGCTTCTGCCATTTGGACAGCTGGGGTCATAACCCATGACCCCATTACCCCTGACCCCATAACACATGACCCCTTACCCATGACCCTCCAAAAGGCATTGAGGCACTGGTTTCTGACATCTCGGACCAACTAATTGTGTTGATCTTCAACCCTGACCCAATTTTCTCCTGTTTAATGAAGGACCCAGGTTCCATGCTGAAGTGCTGGGGGGGCATTTTGTGAGCCACCCAGTGGGGTCGGGAGGGGGTACACCCTTCAGGGTCTATGAAGCATCTCATTTGCTGCCAAAAGAAAAGCCTCGACAAAATGGAGATATTCTCATTGTTTGGGTGGGAATGGTGACTAACCCCCCCCCAGGACTCTCTCAGCCTAGCCTCCCTCTGTCTGGGTTCCCATGTGGAGGACTCAGGGGTTGGGGGGAGCAGAAACACAAAAACACAAAACATCTTAAAGGGCGTATTTGGGAAATTAGTCTAATTTGCCGGTAGGGATTGGGGTCACTGAGGTTCCTCCCTCCCCTTAAATCCCAAAACCCAGCCCCCACAAAGTGCCCCTCGTCCTCTTGTCTTCATTGAGTTTTAATGAATGTAAAAAAAAAAAAAGAAAATTTGAAGGCCTGTCGGCTGAACCCCCAAACCCTCCCGCGGTGTCTCAGTCTTCCAGGAGGCCCACTCTCTGGGGGCTCGCAGAGGCTGGGGCTGCTGGCAGAGAAGGGGGGAGGGGGGACTATGACCGAGGGGATGGTGGATCAGCCTGAATGACACTAAGCAGATTGTGGCACTCAGACGAAGGGGGTCGCCGACTGGCACCTTCCATTTAAGCTTCTTGCTGTCACTCAAGAGCCAGTTAGACAAAAAATTCCTAAATACAACCTTCTGGAGATGATAAATACCCAAGAAGGTCAACGCAATTAACAGCGCCCACTTCCTATGCGCAGAACTGGCAAATTTTGACAAAAGAATTTCATTGTTTCCCCTCTGTGATTAAATTATAGAGGACGGAGGCGCAAAGGTGGCGCACACTGAGCATGCCCGTGATTCATGTGGCGAAGCGTCATGTGGCGACCCAGAACGGAAAAACGTGAATCGATCATGTGCGGCATTTCCATGACTGCTGAATTTCTTGATCACCTAATCAGCTGTGTGGTGCATCCAGATCAGGGACCAAATCAGAGCCAAGCTGGGGACGGAAAATAGGAGTTTGATGAACTTAACCTCACTGGGCTCACATAATATGACGGGTAAGTATTCTCATCTTCTGAAAGAGAAACATCCTGAGTTGGTAAATCGCTGGTCATTTTATGTATCATTCAGGGCATATTTTTAAAGACAGTGTTCATACACAGCAGATCTCCAGAGAACAGCTTAACTTGCATCCACAAAATAAACGTCTATATTATGGCACTGGTCACGGTGGAGAGAGGCCATTTATCATAAGTGGAAAGGCAGACGAGAGTGCTGGTGTCCGTCCAGTCAGTGATTGAATATGGACGTCCTCTACCCAGAGACCACCTAAAGTATCAGGGTAAACATGGAGGGATTTTTGTAATCACTGGAGCTCTTGGTTGCGCTCCGGTCCCCCTTGCCCGTCGACTCTACTGCTCGCTCTCAGAATGCTGGCAGACGCCTGCCGTGAAAATCCGCAAATTGCGTAAAATCGATGACTTCTGGCTGACTCTTTGCAGCCATGTTTCATTCTCTTCCTTTAATGGCTCTGGGTCACGCGCATCTCCACGCGGCCTCCCACAGCGTGACACGCAGGTAATGTTCCCAAATCATTCTGTCACCTGGTGGGGGTAAGGGGCTAGTATTGGGGGCCTAGTGAATATCCGCTTCAGCATTTATTTTTTATTTTTTAAACAATTCTTGGCTTTTTTTTGATCTCCAGCCTTCTTGCCTTATTCAGAATGGAGCATTACAGCCTTTCTAGAAAATTCCACAGGTGGGATATCTATTTTCTAGGAACAAAAAACTGCGAATGTGGAGTTCTTGCACGCTGAAGCAGTACAGTAACAAAGTGTGAGTTGTAAATTCTTGTGTAATTGCTTGCTAGCTGTAAGGAGTCCCCCTGAAAGTTAGTCTGTAAGTGTGTGTTTATGTTTTTCTGACGTACTCTCAATCCAGACCATAAACCAGCAACAGATGTTTGGCCGGGGAAGAGAAAGCAATTTGAAAGGAATAAAGAAAGGAAAATTAAGTTTCAGCTAAATAAATAAGGTAGAAAATCCCTGAAATTGCCCAGGCTGAGACTTCTACACTGCTGGGGGGGGGGGTATGGTGTTAAACTGTGCAGCAGTGTGTTTCTACCATTCGTGGGGTTGGATGTGGGGGCCATCAGGCTAATCAGACACTCTCCCTGGGTGTCTGAGCTCTGTGTGCAAATGCCCCATTGCCCCCATGACAGGAACCTCCCCCTGTTTGACGTGTCGAACCTTCAGCATGAGGCGAGCCCTCTACATCTCGCTACCCTCTCACTGTAGGGACTCACACTCTCCTTGACTCTTTCACCCCGAAATGATGTGAATTCCGGATGTCGCAAATTTGTGGTTCATGGGGTTTCCTGCCGAGAGGCATCATGAACATGCTCTGTGTGCACCACCTTTACTCCAACATCCTCTACAACTTTTTTTCACAGGGGAGGACCAAAGAAATTAACTTAAATCTGCCAGCTCTGTGCATAGGAAACAGGCGCTGTTGCTTGCGTTGACCTTCCTGGTTATTTATCGTTATTGGCCTGCGTTGGAAGTTCGGCGTTCGAGGAACCCAAGAACGTCCCACCAACGATCAGACATGTCGACGGACAGACGAAGAACGCCAAATGCTGCTACAGGCTCTGAAGAAACCACTCAGGTGTGGAAAACATTACAGAATGAAAGAGAATGTAACTGACGGACGTGTGTAATATATGCCAGGGTGACAGAATCGTTATTTTTCAAATCGTATTCACAGTATTTCAGGCAGTCTTAGGGAACGAATAGGCACTACCTTTATGGTTTGAGGGAGGACTGAGCAAATAACATACACTCTGATGGGTTGAGGCTCTCTGGGGCCTGCAGAGAATTATTATTCATTTATAGTGCTCCAGAATGTTGAGGAAGACGGGAGCTATGCACCGGGGGGGTCAGGAGGGAAAGCAGAGGGGGCCTCTTTGCGACAACGCGAGCATCTTGCATGAAGGACAGGTTAATAAAGGCTGAGGATACTCTGAGGTCAGCAGTCATTAACCCCGATAAGATCACAGCCCTGTGCCTGCAGTGACCGCTTCAATGTGGCTCTCTGGCACCCCCAAAATACTGTCAGGATGTGTTGGGAACTGCAGCATGAGTAGGAATGGTTTTCTTTTGTGGGAATGACTTTTACGAAGCTTTTTTATAATTCAAATTTAATTTAACAAAACAAAAAATAATAATACATATTAAAGATGCAAAGAATGACTTTATTTACACTGCAATTAGCATTTATTTTCAGGAATTTAAACAAAGCAGGCATGTCATCTGCCAGTCAAAATATACAGAAACAACTGAATTTACACACCCAGGATAATGCTATGAGTACAAAATGGGCACAGTACAGTACGATGCAGGTACAGTACAGTACAATGCAGGTACAGTACAGTACGATGCAGGTACAGTATAGTACAGGTACAGTAATAAAAATTTGCAAGTCTGCATGATAAGATCCCCACACAGCAGGAACTAAAACTACATTAGACACTGATTGCTTTCTGTTGCTGAAATAAAGACAGTTTAATAAGAACATCTGGAATGCTATTCGGTAATCACTCGACAAAGCAGCGTATTAAAATCCTGCTGAAGTCTCAGTTCAAAAGCTACATGAGGGTCAATGTTGGCTAATTGTCTTAATTAGTAACAGAAGGCTTCGTGTCCTTATGGGAACTGACTCACGTAACATAATCAAGTGGCCTTTCGGGTCTGGAGGGACGGATGATGGGTACAAAGCTTTGATTATCTGGAAATACGGGACTGAAATACGTTCCGTTCAGAGTCCCATGAGGTCGGCAAACCTTCCCGGACTGCTGAGAGTCACAGTAGATATATACGGATATATACGGCCACCTTCATCTCGCCTCCATTCAACAGAACCCCACCTGACACCAACAGCCAGCCAGCGGAGAGATCGGCCAAAGGACACAGCCAGTAAGACAAGGCAAGAGGACCCGGAACCAGCTCAGAACCCGACCCGCTTAGCAAAGCTTAACCAGCAAACTCTGCACGCAGGGATCCGGTCTGGGTGAACTCAGGCAGAGTTACCTCATCGTAACATCGTAACCGTAGCAACACACACAGCGACAGTGATAAGCCAGCCTGGAATTCTGGCGCGGTGCCTTTGCCCGTATCCAAGCAGGAAGGTCCAGGCGTACGTAACACAGAGCTCCGTCCCCTTCCGCTGGGGATCGTGATCAGGGCAGCAGTTCGTCACCACCACCAACGGCGGATCAGAGCCCGACCGACTGCCCTGAGAGTGCGGCCCGGCTGGACTCCCAGAACAGGCTCACACATCCACCTAGATATTTCTAAACCACCTTTGCTGTCAAACTTCCATATTATGTTTTCATTCCATCCACCAACGCCAGCCCTGGTTCTGCCATCGGACACCGACGGTCACATGATAATGCTGGGGTCACATGATAATGCTGGGGTCACAGCCACACTCAGCCAAACAGAAATTGAAGGAAAACAAACACACTTGCTCCTGCATCCAAGGACAGACAAACCGTCACATTTCATGTGGATAAAGGGGGGGGGAAAGCCCCTCACAGGGAAATAAGTGTTCATGTTGCCAGCACTAGAGTAAATGACCCTCCCCCTTTGATAGACTGAGGTGGGGGTTAGGGCAGAAAAGTCACAATGATAAAGAGAAAGAAGCGGATCCTGCAGCGTCCACGGTCAGGGTTGTGGTAGGAGAGCGGGTACTCAGTCTTTGGTGAGGGTGCTGTTACAACTGCCGCAGACAAACACAGACTCTTTCAGGGCTTCTGGGGCTGAAGATGGGGGGGAGACAGGGTGGGGTGGTTGGAAATAGAAGCTGGGCGATCACTTAGAGCAGCGTTTCCCAACCCAGGCCTCGAGGAACCCCGGACAGTCCACGTTTTTGCTCCCACCCAGCTCCCAGCCAATCAGGAACACCGAATACCTAGCTGGGAGCTGAGAGGAAGCAAAAACGTGGACTGTCCGGGCTTCCCCAAGAACAGGGTTGGGAAACACTGACTTAGAGGACACACTGAACCCCCACTTCCTCAGATTGGAAAAAACAATTGGTTTATACTAACAGTAAACAGCCCCCCAGTGGATACTGGCAGCCTCACCTGTTGCGCCCATAGTGGACTTTAGGACTTTGAAGGAGCAACAGCGAGAACAGAAGCTGTTTCCACAGCTGCTGCAGTTCCTCTGGAGAAGGACAGAGAGAGAGTGAGACGATGGCAGAGAACCACAGGCAGATGGACGGACACCCGATGGGGCCTACAAAGAAATATGGCTGCCAGAGAAGGAGATGCGAGACTCACCCTCTTCTTCAGCACAGAGAAAACTGCGTTGCAACTGGAACAGTTACCTGGGCAGGAGAAAGACGGCCATCATTATTAGGTTAGGAACTGGTCCTCAGGAACCTACAGACGGTCCACGTTTTTGCTCCCTGCCAGCTGCGTACTGGAAGCAAAAATGTGGGCTGTCCAACAGAGAGCAAGGATGGAGCAAAGACATGGAGCATCTGTAGATCCCCAAGGACCAGGTTGGGAAACACTGTATCAGACGGCAGAGAGGCAACAGCAGTGACATCCCAGCCTTACGAGGGGCGTCCGGTGTGAGGTGAACATTACCAAACCCCTGTCAGGAATCTGTCGAGCAACAGCGGGGTCAAATGCGGCCCAGTCTCCTGACGGAAACAGAGGAACTGCTCTGGTAACCAGCAGGTCGCAGTCGCTACACGAATGCGATGCAGATTCTGGGCCTTGATTTGCCGTCACCCTGGCAGGGTGGGCGTCTGGGTGGCCCCCATTCCAACGGTTGTCCAAGACCAACCCCCCTCCCTTGCCAAAGCAAGCCACGGGTTTCTGAAATCCAGCACGGCGTTCCCCGGGATACAGGTCGGTGACTCACAGAGCAAACTGGGTGGGGGAGCACTCTGACCACAACCCCCCCTCCCCCCGGCGGTCTCCCCCCCAAACCCCAGGGCTGACGGTCGAAGCGGCACCAGCCCAAGCGTCCTTCAGTGGGGCCGCCCTGCGCTCTGAACTCCAGTGAGGACCACTGCGACGACGGGAATGTCTCCCGCCATGATTCTGGGTTGCTTCGGCAGTTACGATGAGGACAATAGGCGCTAACTCAGGACGAGGGCTGATAAGGCCTAATGCTTGTCCAGACCTCACACTGGACCAACACCCCCCCAAATACGCCATACAGAGAAAGACGACGATGCCAATCTACCTCTGCAGCTAATAGGTCGCATGTTAAAATGCGGACACTGCATCGCTGCACACAGAAGGCGCGCAGCCATAAAACACGCAGCCGCTCCCTCCCGGCACAGAGGGTGCCCACACTGCTCTCCAGTATGTCAGATTACTTTTTTTGTCCTTCCACCTTTTTCTGTAACAATGAATCATCCCCGTGTCGCTCTGCTGACAGCTCAGAGCTCTCAACCTCATTGGTGGGCTGCCTCAGACCCCGTTGGGGGGGGGGGGGACGTGTGAATTAAAAAAAAATTTTTTGGTACCAACCAGTGGGGAAAATGTGAGATAATGGAGCGAGCAGCTCAGAGAGGACTTTATCACACTGAGAGTGTCACACACACTTATTAACCCCGGCTGTGTGTACCTAGGATTGTGTGTGTGTGTGTTTATGTGTGGGCATTGCTGGAGATTTCAAGAATTCCATAAAAACACATTAAAAAGAACTTTGCTTTCTGGGGGCTTCTCCACCAAAACACACAATGTCACAATGAGGCCTTCAGAGGGCACTCTAATCAACTGAAAGCTGGCTGACATCTGAGAGGGCAAAGCTTCATGTGGACAGATAAGACAGAGACTGTCTGTCCATAAGGATAAGACGTGTCGTTTACAGATGGATAAAACGGGTACACAGCAACGAAAAGAAAAAAGTTAAATATTTGAAACAATGTGTGTAAAATGACTGACAATCGCCATGGTTCCAGAGTCAGCCCTCCCCGGTGGTAGATAAACGTTGGTTTGTTCGAGGCTCAGGGGACAGTAGGAATTACAGCTTGGCAGCTATGAAATCACTGGCTGCGACACGGCAACTAGTGGGGAAAAGCTGCTCGAGTGGAAAGAAAATGTGATTCTGGCAAGAAGTCTGGAGAAAGGTTCGAACCCAACAGCTGGACGCCTCATTTAGAGATCACAAACGAGCAATAGAGTAAACGAGGCTGGGGAGAGATTCCCCCTAAGTAGACACTCGGAAGCGAGCAGGATTTGGGATGTGAGGGCCACACTGTTCCAGTATTCCCCGCAAAGAGGGCGTGCTCTGCCAATCTCTGCTTAATGCTGAAGCGGATTTTCATACTCTGGTGCTTAAATAACCCTGGCAGGGGAATCTGCTGGATCAGTTGGAGGTGTAATGAGTGCGTATCATCATCGCCGTCTCAAAGGGCCCCGAGTGCTGAAACGGGCAGATGATTCGCCGGGGCCGCGATCCAAGCAAAGCGCCGTACGGAAAGCTTTTATTGAAAATGACGTCTAAGTCCCTGGCCATGCTTACGGTAAAATGCGCGGCAGACGCCGGTAAGCTGGCCCTCCAGGAAGGGCTCTAACAGCAATGTCCATGGAATGTGCAGGAGAAAGGCGCTATTTGGAAATCACAGCTTTGCAAAAGATCACGGTTTGTCACTAAACGTGTTAAGGGGAGTACGGACCACTCAGCAGAGGAACAAAAATCACCGGACTCCAGGTGTTGTGCTGTCACGACCGGACAACAAACCGTAGAGCAGAAAGGCATGTTTTCAAGCGTGTTCTGAGCAAGAGCTCCAAGCGTGTTCTCAGTACATTCTGAGCATGTTCCAAGCGTGTTCTCAGTGCATTCTGAGCATGTTCTAAGCATGTTCTCAGTGCATGCTAAGCCTGTTCTGAGCATGTTCCAAGCATGTTTTCAGTGTGTTCTGAGCAAATTCTCCCTAGTACATTCCTGTGTGTGAAGTTCTCGGGGGTAAGGGTGCTTCCTGTCCGTCCCCCTAACTGGGAGACGCCTTCCTTGGCAGTGCCAGCTGCAACCCCCTGGAGACTGCCTCTCCTGTTCCCGCCACAAGGGGGTGCTGATCTCCCCGAGCCGCATCCCGTTCATGCTGCCTGTGGAGTGGCTTGGGGGCGGGGGCGCTGATAACAGACAGAGAGACACTTCCTCATTACTTTATAGCCCTCCCGTGACTGGTGGGTAAACGTCCTTTTGAAGGATTTGCTGTTGAGAAAGACACTTCCCTACTCCCC
>JABFEB020000041.1:3824676-3837435 GCA_019775895.2 Stomatorhinus ivindoensis
CGCCCCCGGACAAGCATGCGTCGCCGGCTTTGACAATGCCCACTCCCTGTAATTCCATGCGCTAATTTGAGTCAGACACGTGTTGTGCCACAATAACATTATAATGCCGTCGATCTGCTGGTTCTGGCTCTCCTTGTATCAGTGTACGTCCTGCATCTTTATATTCTGGTTTAAACAGTTCAGCTGCCGTAGAGCGAGCCGGCCTGTCAAAAGGATTGAAAACCCATAATGTGCTACATCGATGCGGAGGAAAGCAGATCGTGGGGGCAGAGCGTGACGTCAGCTGATATCGCCGGGGTTGGCCCGGGGGTCGCCTATTGATTTCTCATTCCTGTGCCCTCCCCATACACAACGGCCCAGAAACTTCTCAACGCCAGGATCTGAGGCAGAGGCGGGTGTTAATGGGAACAGCCCAAATGTTAGGGCCGTCCGAGGGTGGCACTGTTGACCACTTGCGTACTGATCTGTTACCTCCATATCTATGTTTCTCCTGTCTTCATGAGTGGCAGATAATTAAGGAAAATGCCCCGAGCAAAAAAAAAAAAAACAGGAAGTCATAATCACTGACCTTTGGATGGCCAGAGTTCAACGTAGCCGGGTAGCCGGTCCCAAGCCAGCACCTGACTGATTGATGAGCCTCAGAATGCCAGGTCATTTCCCCACTGCAGCTGCCTGGCCAATTTGAATCCTGGCATTCACCCTGACAGGTGCCCCCCCGCCACTATGCACCCCGCCCCACCTCTCTTGAAAATTCAGAATGTGTCACAGCAGGCTGAGTCACAAGCTTCTCCGGGCACCGTTGCGGCTTGTCGGGGTGTTGTTTTGGACATGTACTCACTGTGTGTTGTTCCTCAATCGTTTACACCAGAAACAAGAATGAACTACGAACAACAAGCGACTCCAGCAAGGTTAAGGGCCTTCCAGCTGCTGGAATGACAGTGGTTATTTTTTTGCTGATGCATTGTGGGTAACTGAATTTCTGTGCCTCATGGATTGGACAGGTGCACTAAAAATAGAAGAAGTTAGTTTTATGCATATCAACATTGTTAGGGAGGTTTTTCTGCATGTACAACAATATATTGCAATGTTTTTCAGTATAGCGACATCGCAATTAATACACTTCTGAGGCTGTGATTTTTACTTTTACCCCATATCAGTATGTGTGAAGACTGTATGTTCACCTAGTGTTCATTTCGTGGTCAAACATAGGTTTGTTTTTGCTCTCTTAGTGGGGACTTCCAACTGACTAATTTATAATGAATGATTTAGAACCATAACAGATGCAAAGCTGTAACTAACAAAGCGTTTGGGATGATTGCTTTATGGGGGCATCCAGACACACACTGTGTTTGTGTTTACTCACGCTACTTTCCAACCAGGAAAAATACCTACTGTGCAGCCTTTAACACTTATCAAAAGGCAAATGCAGTAATAATCTGTTAATTATCTGGAAAAGCTTTAATTACAAGCTTGGTAATGCACCTCAGGGAGAGTGTAAGAAGCTGACGTGTTATTAGGTTGTAGTGCGCCGCAGAGCGGGGACGCGGGTAGCTGCCTTTTCAGCACCTCGTTAGATCAAGCATTAGCGTATCGTTAGCTTTAGCATTAGCTTACCGTTAGCTTAGCATTAACGTAGCGTTAGCCTTAGTTTGGCTCCGCGTGTGGCTCCGTGCGACGCCGTCCGTTACCTGGCGACACTGCAGAGCTCGTAGTGGGTTTGCCCACGTCTCTTGCCTTTTCTTGGTTTCTGCTTCTCTTTCAGTTTTCACTTAAGTTCAATAAGAGTTACTTTTTATGACGGTTTATTTTATAAAAATAAAATGAAATAAAATGGAGATAATATGTTTATTCTGGTCGGAACAAGCAGGAGTTGAAATCATAAAGAATCGTGTAATACCCGTTGTTAGTTATTGTATTTGAGTTTATGGCATCAGTCGGTTGTCTTTGCCCTGTGACTTGCTCCGGATACCCCATCCCAGTTTAAATTCTATTCGATAATCCTGTATGACTTTATAATTGACGAGCACCAATTTACCAGCATTGAAACAAGCTGCTTTTTATTGCAATTTATAACGTGTGGAGCAGAATATAAAATACATTAATAATGACTGCAATAAAAACCAATCGAAACACTTTGATTTTACACATTGCCTTCCTCCGTCTCCATCTCCCACTCTCTCACTCCCACTCTCTCTCTCCTCTCCTACCGGATCCCGATCTGGTCACTGCCGTGAGGGCGATGTGCGCTGACACCTCCGTCTCTTGTTTGGTGAGCACCCACACCCTGGCACACACAAACACACACACACACACACACACACACACACACACCCTGACACGCACTAACACACACAATGACCCACACATGTGCACACACACACACACACACACACACACACTCTGTCATCTTCATTAACCCTTTGCTCTTCACTGCTCCTAAAACCATCAACGCTAAATCGCCACGCTCCCAAACCCCCGTGCCATGGGAGGCTGCTTTTAAATGGGACACCGCCCCTCAAAAAAAAGCGATTTCTCCTTGGGGAGAAAAGCTAAATCCTCTTAGCTTTTCCAGGTTCCCAGACGAGTGGAGTCTCTCAGCAGCAATAATCTCCTGTCATAACTTTTTTTTTGACTCGTTCAGGCGCAGTAACTTATTTTTATACACCGAACAGCCTGCACATACTGACAAGAAAAAAAACAAATAAGCCTTTTTTGGAACGCCTTCCCCAACAAAACATTTTAGGTGGGTTGCTTTATTTTCTACCATTTGTTCAATGCAGTAGCTTCACACTCATTAAAATTCCCTAAATCTCACTACAAAACAATTAACGGTGCAACTAATGACTGGAATGAGGGCGGAAAATTCCAATGCAAAGCCCAGGACTCGTTTGTATTTAATGTGTGTTTTTTTGGTAGCATCATTTGCAGATATATCAGCCGCAGAATGACAAATGCAAATACAAAAGCTGGATTAAAAGGAAACAAACAAACTAAAACCTGCCAAAAGATAGGTCCGGTCATTCACCCCCCAGCCCCGCCCACACTCTCGGTCTTTTCAGGCTGACAGCATGGCGCACAGACCCACACAGACGGGGGTTGGCATCTCCACCCAGGATAAGAGCCGCTTCCCCCTTTATCCCTTCAAAGGGACAGACTATGGGTTAGCCCCCCCCCCCCCCCCCCCAACTAACAGGGTCTCTTCCAGTGAAACCCCTTCATCTCTCTTCTCACTGGTGATCCTGCATCTAGTGGAAAATCCCAGTATTGCGGGCAGTGGATCACATGGTGTGCCAGACTGCTGATTGCTGGGGGGGGTAAGGCCCATATGGGTGGGATTATCTTTTGCTGTCAGTCACATTTTTTAAACTTTCCTGCCTCCTGTTGGTTAAAGTCTGGGTTTCAAAGCCTTTGTTAAGCACCATGCACTTGAATTCTGTTGTACCTTTTGAACAAAGCAGTGCTCTGTGTAACTATCCAACTATATAAATTGGTAAATGGTTTCGGTTAAATGCAGCAGCTATTATCGTTGCATATGTCACCGTGATCAGGGGAGGGTGTAGTGACAGTTTGTGGCCAACAGAGGGCCCCTGATGTTTTGGGTCCCATGCAAATGTATGGCGCGTGTGGTGGTAAACATCACCACTGGCCGTGATTCCTCTGCCCCTGACGGCACACTTACATTGGGAAGTTTGTGGTGACTCTTGTCTGAAGCTTCTCCTCTCAGAATAACTGTAATCATTTGCGCCAGACACTCGGGATTGACAGGACCTGGCCCCCCACACTAGCTCCTTCAGATACTCCTTGCACCCTCCCCGACGCCCTACCAACATTCCTCCATTGCTGTGTCACGCCCTCTGCGGGCCAGCTGAGAGCTACGCCACCGAGAGGAGCGGAGCAAAACAGGAGACACCGTAGACCTTCTGAGATGTGTAAACACGGTATCAGTGTGTGTTATAGGAGAGACAAATTTAAGAGGTCAGAAACAGAGTAAGGTCACATCCCAAGGGAAGACATTTCATTCGACGGAGCTCCGCTGTTTCCAGAGCTTAGAGCATCACGGAACCTACATCTCACATATTTAGCCACTACTTTTATCCAAAGTGGTGTATAATTTTGAGAAAGAGAGTCAGATAGCCCCAGGAGCAATCAGACGTGAAGGGCCATGCACATGACCCAACCATGACATCAGTCCAATCACACTAGGATTTGAACCAACAACCGTCTGATCACAAGCACAGCATCCTAAGTCACTAGGCCCCACGCCGAAAGGGCAGCACTGTCCCTTCTTTTCATGTTAGTCAATGTCAGCCGTGCAGGGTGTTGGGATGAATCTGGGGAAGCGCAGAGATACCTTTAATATGCTATGACAGGGTGCTCTGCGGGGTAACAGAATCTTCCAGTTGGGTACGTACCCCCTGCTCTCTATCCTGATGTGTGGGCTTGTCCCAGAACTGCAGGATTTAAGAAGTGAGTCCTGGGGCACCATGGTGCCCCCTCGTCTGGGCGAGCGCTTGCCACACGTGCCTGCCCGTGAGCAGGGGTTCACGTGTCACGTGTTGGTGTGTATCCGTGCCTCAGCATAGGCGTGTGTCTGTTGTTTGTGGGGGCGTGTACGTGGGTATGGATGTCTGTATATGACCACATGCTTGTGGGATTTTTGTACGTGTGTAGGAAGCATCTGGCTTGGTGTTTAGACACAGGAAGGTTAGTTAGAGGTATGAGAATGAGACTTTGGGTGAAAGTCACGGCAGCTGAGCATGTTGGTTCCTTGTAGAATGTTTGTTTGTGTGTGTGTGTGGATTAGGGTTATATTACATTGTGGGGATCAAATGTCCTCCAGACAATGTTATAAAAACCTGATTTTAAGTTGCGGGGATCATTTTTCAGGTCCCTACAAATACCTGTCAATGCAATCACAAAACTAAAAATGCCAAAGGTCTCATATTTTGTTTGGTTACTTATGGTTAAGTTTAGGACTGGGAAGGGGTTAAGCTCGTTATGTTGGGATTAGGATCTTCCCCGTAGAAATCAAAGGAGAGTCCCCACAATGACATAATTACAAACCTGAGTATGTGTGTGTGTGTGAGAGAGTGTGAGTGTGTGTGAGTGTGAAACCAGACTGCTAGACCAATGGATTTCAGTGAGGCAGTACTCAAATTATGGGGACAGACCAGTTAATCTTGAGACACACGGCTCTGAATGGGACTTCTGCAAGTCCTGATATTCACTCTTTTAATCCGGGGTGTAAGAGATGAGGACGGGGGCAGTGAGTACCGTGATCAGAGCCTCTTGGTGCATGAGGCACCATCAGAAGCCGATTGCTCCCAGAATTCTGTGTGCCTGTGTGTGTGTATATATACATTCCAGTGCGCGAGGCACCATCAGAAGCCGATTGCTCCCAGAATTCCGTGTGCCTGTGTGTGTGTATATATACATTCCAGGGCAAGAGAATCTTTAAAAGATTCTTTTGAAGCACAAAGAGCACCTGTGTTTTGGAACAGTGGGCAGGTGTCTGAGATGATATCAGGACCAGTCCTGTTTTCCAGCTCAATGTCCAAACATTCTTGGGAATACCGGGCTCCACAGAGGACGACGATTCCCCCCTCCCACTCTCTGGTCGGGATAATTGAGACCTGTTTTGATTTTGTGCACCACTGAGTGTCATGTACAGTGTGAAGGACAGGGTGACTTTCACTGACCCAGATGAGGGGGGCTGGGAAATGAAGGCAGAGCCGTGAGAGAGTGAGCTGTCACCCCCACACCCCTGCCAAGTACCCTGTGTCACTCCTCATTCGCCATGTAGGTAATTTCGCATGCGACGGTCTCTCATCAGAGCCAATCCAGATGCAGCAGGCAGCGTCTACACGTGGCGATTCGCGAGCCTCCATGGCAGATTCGGTCGTGGTGCAAACTCACCCAAAGCTCCTCTAACAGATGTCTGTTTGCCGGAATCCGAGCTAGTTTTGGTTTCTGAAACCGTTGATATGTAAGTCGATCGTCAATCCAGACAAAAAAACACACGATGGTCTCCCAAAGTAGCAACTTACCAGGCTGTGCTGAATAATTCATGGTTTGCAGGAACGATGTTCAGAAGAACTGAAGAGAGGGCTGTAAGTTTTATATAACCAACTCCATGTGATAGTTCATGTAAAAGTTACAAGAAGTATTTATTTCTAGAACAAATTCCAACTCATGCATACAATGCATGTACATATTTTTTTCCTCAAATACTTAAAGCTTTCTGATATTTTTCTCTTCCTACATCTTCTGTCCATTTTGGGGCAGATAGATTTCATTCTGTCTTTCTCCCACGTGATGTTACGGAATTGCTCATTCTTCCTGGTTCTGGCTGGGGGGAGTCTCTTATGTGCTTCCTTTGATGAAGGGCCCTCGCCGCTCTTCACCTTAATACTGCCCCTCCCCACACCCTTATCATCAGGATATCTTCTCACCGTCCCAGAATGCACCACTACCTAGCCGAATATTACTTAAGCTGATGCATAAAATGAAAAATTACTACCCCCACCATTGCCTAAGACGTTCCAATGAAGGTTTTTTTTTTTCCTCGTCTATCTAGCACAATAAAGAGACAATAAATAGTTTTCTTTTCTGCGTCTAAGAATGGAAATGCAGTTGAGATATCACAGATGTGGTCACGGTATGAATGATGCTACCAGTCTTGTAGTGTTCTTGTTGGGTAACTCTATGGGTTCAATTTTAGAAGAATGACATCCATCCATCTTCAGTTCCAGGGGGGGCTGGAACCTACAGACACCAGGCAGGGAGGATTGGGCACCAGCCTGTCACAGGACACTCACACACCAGTCACAACTGGTACAGTATCTCCAATTAACCCCAGCATGTTTTATGACTGCGGGGAGAGTCTCCATAATGACTTGAGGAGAGCATGCAAGCTCCACGTAGAGCCTTGGCAAAGATTTCAACTCTGGCCTCTGAAGCGACGGCACTAACCACTTTGCCACTGCGTCCCGCTGTTGACCAAAAATTACATTTATGGGCATAATGGCGGCTAGGCTGAAGGGTGAGGGTTAAACAACCTGTGGCCTGTACAGTTCTGTGTTTGTGTAGTGCACCAGTGCTTATTAATCACGTCCTTCACACTCCACTGTGCCAGAAAACGGTCATGGTGCGGTAACCTGGAAGCCACATTCCTTACCCACAGTTTGAAATCTGGCCACTAGGGGGAGCCTAGGGCTGCCCAGAGCCCCACCTGCACAGAACCAGCCTTATTTTTAAATGTATACGTCCGTCCTTCTGAGAGGCCGTAAGTGCAGAAACACACTCTTCTGTTGAATAATGGATGATGCAGTTTGGAGATGACCATGAGGCAAGCTTTTTAATACCCCCATCTTCCAGTTATCTCTGCATTTCCCAGTTCAGCCTCTTGTGTTTTCCACATCCCAACATCCCCAGGCCCATCCCTGTGTTTTCCAGTTAACTCGCTAACGACCCCAATTCGACCCCCATTTTCCAGTTCCCTCGCTAACATCCCCAGTTTGGCCCCTGTTTTCCAGTTAGCCCACTAACAACCCCTGTATGACCCCCGTTTTTCAGTTAGCCCACTAAGGACCCCAGTTCGACCCCCGTTTTCCAATTAGCTCGCTAACATCCCCAGGTCGACCCCCATTTTCCAGTTAGCTCGCTAACGTCCCAAGTTCAAGTCCTGCGTTTACCTGCTAGCTCGCTAACGTCCCGAGTTCAACTCCTGTGTTTAGCTGCTAGCTCGCTAAGACTCCCTTCACCCTGAATGTACCCTCCCGTCGCTCCTTTTGTCACCCCGAGCAAGTGTCTGCGTCCTGCGACTCCTCATCCCAAACGGTCCGCGCTGATAACACCTTGTCCTGCTTAAAGTCCCGCTTGCTCAGCGCACAGGAGTGTTGCTCGGACAGAGTTGACGTTGATGTACGGGGGCAGTCGGGCTTCACGCTGACACCGTGTCCGTCGTGTCCCTTGTGCCCGCGTGCAGATGAAGTCGGCGGGGGTTGGAGAGGGTGGCCTGTTCACCGAGAGTTACTGCAACATCTGCAACGCCCAGCTGATCTCCGAGTCCCAGCGCACCGCGCACTACGAGGTGAGTCAGCTCAGCGTCCTCCCAAGCCCTCCAACACTGGCTTAATCACAAAAGCACTTAATCACAAGAACACGAGACATACTAATTAGAAGTGCTTCTCCCCTTAATAGTTTCGGGTGACGTTTCAGTCCAGCAGCCTTCTGATAATCAGTGCGGTTCCTTAATTACCACGCCACCTGCTGACTCACCTTTGTAATTATCAGTAACTCTCTTACTGTCTTTGGAAGGTAAATACAGAGGCTACAGGGGACTGTATACGAGGCTGCATCTGAATTCTGATATCAGAGACTGAAAATCACGGTATCCCTCCCCCCCCCCCACCTGTGATGAGGGAGGTCCCTGGTAGGATGGATGGAGAGATGCTCTTAAAGGGGTGAAGGGGGGCGTGGGTGGAGAGTGCAGCCTGCACGCCGGCACTGAGAGGGTTCTTGTACCTCTCCACCCTGAGACCAAAGGCTTCTGTTCCCTTCCTCGAGTGGCTCTGAGGGAGATGGTGAGAGGAAAAGATGATGGAAATGGAAATTTCTGGACCTTTCCCGCACTTATTAAAGCCCCCCCCCCCCCCCCCTCCTTGCCCCTGGGGTTTAAAACTACACTCTCAGTCCGTAGCTCATCAGAAAACCTCAAACTGCTTTTAGATGTCCGGACTTTTCTTTTTTAATGTACATTTATGAAATAGTGCCAGTCACTCCTGCCAAGCTGCCTGACAGCTCGTGACAGACTAATCGAGACCCCCCCGCCCCCCCACCCCACTGTTTCACATCACCCGGGCTGCGGTACTCCTCCTGCACAGCAAAGCGCGGCGTGCGCTCCCACAAAGTGCGGTTTGTCTGCTGTAGACTCCTTCTGTAACACAGCTAGTTCGTTCTCTTTTTCGGGACGCGAAGGCACCCGTTATTTTCTGATCTCTGTCTCCCTCTCTCCCCCCCCCCAGGCCCGGAGAGAACACGACGCTTTTTATCAGCACTCACACTCATTCACAAATGCCCCAGTCCCTTTGCTGCCCCCTGTTTGTGTGAACGCTGCATTACACAAGCTAACGGTACATACGCATACTGAAAGGTATTTAATATAAACTGCCTGTGTATTTTTAGCAGACAGTGCGATTGAAGATGATTCCTGCCCCCACAGCTTTCAGGCTCCTTCGCACGGAGGGAACAGCAGTGCAGTGGCAGCCGACATGCCCAGAACAGCATTGTCAGTGGTGAGAGGTCAGGGGTCAAGGGTCAGTCTAACAGTTCAATGATGTCGCTATGCTGAAAAGGTATTTTTACATTATTCAGTGGCTCAGCATGCACTTTTTATGCAGAGCAATGCGGTTTCTGTTGACACGCTTGAGTACACAGTAGAAAGTCAAAAACGCGAGGCCCCTATCTTTTTTTTTCCCCCATTCCCAGTGCAACAATGCACTTTGGGTAATTTTGCATCAGAATCTTTAGCAAAGCACATGACGCAATGGTCCCCTTGCCGTCAGTGATATTCTGCTGGGGGCATGTTAAATAAATAAAACAGTGTCTTTCCTGTGACAGCACGTCACTCTGACAAGGCCAGCCAGATACAGCTCTTTCACAGAGACAGAAATGCCCCGAGATGGGATAGACAGGGTGTCACCGGGTCATTCTCTGGCCCTCAGTGTGAAAACAAGGGCACTTTGGTAACTCCAATTGGCCTCAGCATGTCTTTGGACTGTGGGGGGAAGCCGGAATATCTGGAGGAAACCCCACGACGACACAGGGAGAGCATGCCAGTGCAGAGATTCATACACCTGCTCTCCAGAAAGTGATGCAATCATGCTATAAACTGTTCCACCCTAAATAAATTAAATTTAATTGAACCTTTATTCATAAATATCTTTTTGCACAGTCTTACGGAAAATCCAGATTGCAAGTTGCAGCAGTATCGTTGTGCATGTGACAAATGAAATCTTGAATCTTGATCCGTAACCACACACGTGCCTAATTAGCTGTAGCCATTCCCGGGCCCAGGGGACCCTAATCGCGTCTCGTTAGTGGCCAGCTCAGGAATCCTCTAGGGGCGTCAACGGCGCCTGTCGCTGAGGCCGGGCCGGACACTGAGGCCAGCTGGCAGAAACGGGGACGGACATTTCGCATTTAAAGCGGAGACGAGGGTTTCTCCCCGGCACCGCGGCCAGCAACGCCCGGGGCTGCACACCTCCAGCAGCGACGGCACGTGAATTATTTTGACACTGCCCCAATGTGGGAAGGAGGGCCAGACTGTGTTATTACTCAGTGCTGACACGCTCATAATGGAGATGCTTTTAAACCTCGCTTAGGAAAATATACACGCAGGCTTATTAAGAGGATTATAAAGAATTTACAAAGGGATGCGTTTTCTGAGGTAAAATGTGTTTATTTCACATCCCCTGTGTATCTCTGTAGCTCCTGTTTGCTCGACAGGAGTCTCCTCTATGTCCGCCCATAGATCCCATTTTAACCATCGAGTTCCAGTCCGTAGCTACTCAGAAGTTTTTCTTGGGTTTTGTGTCAATCGCAAGCGCGCGCTTCAGTTATTAATCGATTGGCTGATTCATGTCACTTTGCATAGTTAATTGGGCATGACAGGCATGAGGACGGAGCCGTTGTTTAGCAAGTGTTGGCGTTCGGAATGATGTTTTTTCAGTCTTGAAGCAGGCTCATTCTAAACTAGCAAGTCATTAGCCAGCTTCCTAACAAACGGCACCTAATCACTGGTCCCACAGTCACTGCTGCCTCCGCTAATGAATGCCAGCTGTCTGTGATTAAGATCATTACCCTGTTAGGGATAAATAGGGCCCACTGGGCAGAATCAAGGAGGTGGCAACTTTAGTATTTGTTTTTTGGTGCAGTGCAGTGCAGTGCAGTGCAGTGCAGGATTTTAGCTGCTTGGATTGTGTCTCTTGTTTGATTTTTGCACCGTGACCCTGGTTTTGTGTTTGTAATAAAATTTTTAAATAAAAGCTTCAGTTTTTTGGCAGTTTGGTTATCTCATTTCTCTCTCTTCTAGCTGAACAGCAGACGTTTATCCAACATTTGCTATGCACAGACAGACACAGTCACACACAGACTCACAGACAGTACCCCCAGGTGGAATTGCGGCACCAGGAATGTAGCTCATTCCATTAACTTCCTCTTTCTGATCTGTGGGCACACCAGTCTCTTCTCCACTTCTGCGTGACCCCCCCCCATCCCTGCTGAAAAATAAACCTATCGTTGGCTTAGCGCACGTCCCACGGAGGAGCCTCACGCAGCACTGTTGTCGTATGAAGTGACGCGGGTGACGTTAACGAGCACGCGAGCGCCTTGCCGTGTGTCACACGGGTGTCAGGTTGCTAGTGGGCCTCTTCCTCGGTTTGGCAGCAGATCGCAGGCTCCCTGACAGGAGATGCACCCGCAACCCCCCCCCCCCCCCCCCACCACACACTGCTGCTAGTCGTACAGCATCTCCGGGTTCGGAGTTTAGCTATTGCTGCAAAAACAGGGGTGAGGTTCTGTTTGCGGGAGTCAAACTGACAAGGTTTCGGAAACCCTCCACTGGTATCTAAACCTCCTTCTTCTCTCCCCTCCCCCGACCCAGAGCAAGAAGCATGCCAACAAGGTACGTCTCTTCTACATGCTGCACCCTGAGGATGGGGGGCCCCCCTCCAAGAGACTGAGGCCAGACAACCCGGTATGTACCCCCTATCCCACAGCACACTATCAGGGGCTCTCCTGTTGGACCTTTCAACATGATGCGTAATCCCATCTTCTCTTGATTGGTTTAGCTGGCATTTAAAACTGGGTATTTAGCAAAGAAATCTGGGCAGGTGACTTTCCGTCACCACTTTATTCCTCTTTTAGGTGTGCGGCTCACATTCACCATCACATGTTACATTCGCACGTCACAGTTTTCAATGGCACGGCCCCCGAATCGCGAGATATTACTGAAATCATCACACACCACGGCATAGCCGGAGTATGGCGACCGTAGATGCGGAATCTGGACCCAGCCACACTGCGCATCCCGCCCTTCCAGATGGTTCCTAGTTTTAAGGGGATTGTGGCGGCTCGTGGAAGTGTAGAGTGGGCCCACGGTGGGAATGTGCTGGCGGCCAGCCTTTCCCATAATGCACTTCTATGGCCCGGCATGCTGTGTGCCCGTATGCTGCTGGGGAGGGAAGACAAACTCGGTGCCGACGCCACCGTCTCTCATCTTTTTATCTCCCCATCGCCTGATTCTTTGCCTTAATAATGCAGGAAATAGTCAGATTTTTCACACACTCGCCCCATCCAATAGCCCCCACCCCAATCTCACTGTAGCCAGTGATAAGTACCGTAAGTGGAATTAACGACCCTGGCATACGACCCAGGCGGCTGCAGTGTCTGACTGCAGCACTGGCTTGCACTAGCTAGCTTGTTAGAAGCTTGGCAGCGAGGAGAGAGGGATGCACTCATGATGGTGCCAGTGAGTATTCTGGGGGCTGTTTTTTTTTTAAATTGGTTTCCTTCGCCTGGTCCCAGGACTGTCCCACGCAAGTTGTCTGTTTGGTGAAGACAACGGACCCTGCACCGCTGGGGGTTACCCCGAAGGGGTAGAGAAAGATCGCCCCTGGCAGCCATTTTGAAAGCACCCACCCCCAACTTTCCCTCTGGGTACTGGTGTATCAGCTCGGTTTAAACACACCTGCCCCC
>JABFEB020000041.1:3837535-3853669 GCA_019775895.2 Stomatorhinus ivindoensis
CCCCCCGCCTACCATCCACTGTCACAATTTATTTTACCCTCTTTCAAACCACAAACCCGTGGAAGGTTATTTGTGATTTATCGACGGGTGGTTATATTGTGGGGGCTTTGGGTGTTGGGCAATCCGATGGTCCCGCTGTGCTTGATTGCGGCACACCTAAGCTAAGTGAGCATTAGCCAGTGGCTAATATGCACTCATGTTGAGGGGTCAGTCTCCATTTAACTCATTCGTGGGAGTTTCAGTCATGTGTCTTTTTAAGCAGGTGGTCCACAGTAGGTGGCTTAATATACTATTATGGGCTGGATCTCCACTACAGAAAACAACAGCACAATATTTATATGTTTAAAGATGCTCTATTGCAAATTAATTCATTGAAAACAACAGGCACACGCCAAAAAAGCGCTCCTGCATACTCATCCCTCGTCCTGAGTTGCCCAGCAACTCATTGCCTTGGAAGGGAAAGGAGGAGAGCTCCGTGTCGGGAGGTGAGCACGGCGTGGACGTCCGCTGATAGCACGTGCCAGCCCTCGGAGTGTTATGGGCGGCCATTATCCTAATCTCTCCCGGCCATGTTCACATGGAATAGTTGCACCGGGAGATAAGGATGGAGGAAAAATTGGCCTGTAATGATAAGAAAGGGATCATTATTAAATGCATATTAGAGGAAACAGCCCCAGGGCATCAATTTGGGTGTTTTTCATCTTAAATGAGGCGTTTTTAAGTCTTCTAAGCAAGTGAAGAATATTACAGATATGTATTGCAAAACAAACAATGGAGAGACACTTGGGTTTGAGTGGGGTGGGGGGTTCCTACTGGAGAGATGGGAGCATAATTTTACTGAGGGTGGGTAACGATGCTTCTTGTGCTTAATGATGTTTCAAACGATCTGAACAGCTGTATCCTACATGCAGATCAACGCTAAAAATTTGCATCTAAGCAAGTTGTGCTGGAAGTTTGCTGCAAAGGCCGCTATTAATGGGTGTTTTACCAAAATCATATTTCCACACCATTGGTTTTAAAACTGTAGCTTTAATGATGTGGGGGGGGGGGCTTCACCCCCCTTTGTTTGTGAGCAAACTTTAATCGTCGTGGATGATTACAAATACTTCAAGGGGCCTTATCTCGAACTGGTAGAAATCCACAGAGTAACACTGTGCACTATAAAAATCTTTGTATTTATTTTTGACGTGAAGTAATTTTAGCTCATTCGGAGTCGGTCTGCAGATTTCGGTGTGCCTATGTAAAAAATGTCAAGGGTGGAGAGGAACAGCTCGCTTTGATTAAGTCTGGGTGTGAGCTGCCCCCTCGGACAGCTGTCACCTCTCCCCCGCGTTGTCTTCTGTCTCCGGTGGTTGTTTTTCTTAGCTTTATTAAGCAAGGTTGCGTAAAAACAAAATCAGCCCCTAAATTGCCTGTGTGATTGACTCACCCTGTGTTCTGGAATGTGAGTCTCGTCGCCGCGCCATCGCAGCCTGGCCTGCAGGGGGCCCCGTGGGTGTTGTGTGTCAGAGCGCAAAGGCAGCTTAGCTGTGACAGATCCAGGGGCCAAACCATCGCCTGCCGCCTCCCAGCCACTTCCACAGACCTTTTCATCCCTCCCCATCCCCTTCGGACTTCCCAGGCAGGTTCAACTAACAACCTAACTAGACTATAAGAGTATTTATAGTCCAGGCCTGTCTTCACGCCCAGCCTTACTGCCAGCGGTTTGCCCCAGCCTTTGTCCATTTCTTAGCTGGAGCCACAGAGGACAGAGCGGCGTGACCCGGGATCCGCCCCCCCCTCCCCATGGGAGTCCATTGGCCCGCTTGCTTTCTGTGGGCTGTGGTGAGAATGGAAGATCACGCCGCCGCCTTTGTCTCCCCGCCAGCTCCGCTTGTCCTTCTCTTCTCTGGCGTAAACGTCGCAGCTACGTCGTGTATCTATCAACGAGTCACACAAAGTGATGCATGGAATAACTCATCAATCTCTCTGCTCTGAGAAACTCCCCTTACTTCTGAGCCTACAAGCCGCCACACGCATGCAAACACCTACTTAAAAGTCCCGGCCGAAAAGGCTGCCAAGAAACTTTGATTTTGCGAATTTTGTCTTTACGATGTGATGACTCCAGCCCACTCCCCTCTGTCATACGCATCAAAGATGACACAATTGATCCATTGCATTGGCGTCACTGGCCCTTATCTCCTAGCTGCCCTCAGAAGATTAGGTACCTCTTATCTGTTACCGGGAGTAGTCATGCAGGGCTACTAGATCATTTTAGCACGAGATGGGGCGGGGGGCCAGGGTTTTGGGAGGATGATGTGGGGGTGGAGGGTGCAAGTGGTCCGGCTTTCACCGCTAGGACTTTTTTCCTTGTAAACTCAAAGGGAAGTTTATTGCGCGTTCGGCGTGCAAGTGGAGCATAACCGATTGGATAAGGAAGTGATTCAGCAGCAAAGAAGAGGCAACAGAGAAGAGAGAGAGAGAATAATGGGTCAGGGGGCAGAGGGACCCAGGATTCAGGATAATTGAAAGTCAGTGTTATATCGTCAACCGAACTGACATTACACACTAAAATATTCAAAGGAAATGGACCATCTTTTTGCGAATGGAGTACATCCTATTATCATGCACAATCAACCTAAATATTAATATATATTAATAAGTATAATATGCTTCTTTATTAATTTATCTTGTGCGGTATTCACAGCAGCTAATTTAGTATTAGCGATGGCCGTGGGTGAGCAAATTGGCTGTGGATTCCCCACCTCCACATCCCGAGAGCGTAAGGGACATTAAACACGCATTTCTGTGTCCATAAGTCAAGTGGGGTTGGGGTTGGGGGGGCTGCTTTTGTCTAATCCGATCTCTTCTATCTGAATGTCAACACTATGCATGTCAGCATGTGTTTGCGGCCGTGTAGTAGTTGCGGTTGAGCCGGACTCCGCAAGGTGGAGGTGGAAACCCCGGAATGAGACACCAGCTGTCCATGCTAACTGCCCCCGAGTTTCCCCAGGGCTGGCGGAGCAAAAGGCTAAGGAGTCTGTAGCAGGCAGCATGTTCGGTTATCGCTGTCTTCCTGCTCGTCTTGGAGTAGGATCTGTTCCATTAATCTATCACTGGTTTTCTCATCTCCTGAAGACGAATTATGCCGCTTGTCTGGCAGAATAAGCAAAATACAAAAACCAAGGACCAAGAAACTCCCACCTGCATCGAGCTGTCAGCCTCGCAAGTGCTAACATTAAAGTTTCATTTGCAGTGTGACTTTCTGGTGCATCTTCCACTGCGCTTTGCAGTGAGCGGTAGCACGCGAGTGATGCGCTTCACCGTCATCTCAAGCTCTCACTTCTCATATGTTTTTTTCCCCCCCATGATAAAAGCATCAGATGCACTTCCTCCGGTCTCTGGATGGTCTTTATATGGGGCAAAGAAATACCCCTGTTTGCAGGAGGGACACCTTAAAAGCTTTGGTAGAAGGAAAGATTGAGGGATTGTAGTGGTGGAGCGTAGCGAGGCAGGGGGTCGCAATGGCTGTAGGGATTTAGTGGCCCTGCATCTTCAGGCAGCGAGGAGCCTGGCTTTGGAGATGTTTTACACACCACAAGCAGTACTGTCAGAAGGGAGAGGAACGGATCACAGCACCCCCCCCATCCTCATCCATCAGTGTTCCTCCCCTCAGAAATAGCTGGTTGAGCGTCAATGAGATTCACCAACAAAGCCAGAGGCTGCGGCCATTCTATTCGGCCAACTTATGTCATGCCCTGCTCGTCTGA
Source organism: Stomatorhinus ivindoensis (assembly GCA_019775895.2). Taxonomy (NCBI): domain Eukaryota; kingdom Metazoa; phylum Chordata; class Actinopteri; order Osteoglossiformes; family Mormyridae; genus Stomatorhinus; species Stomatorhinus ivindoensis. The sequence continues at coordinate 3,841,285 of JABFEB020000041.1, forward strand.
TCCTCCCGTGTGCCACGCCCCCTTGTTACCTCGTGTGGAATCCCTGTGTTCTCAGCAGTGTCTAGTTAATCAATTTTATGAATTTAGTGCTTCCGAGTCTGTCTTTGAGGTTCGTATTTGCGTTTCTCTCCTGTGTTTTGGTGATTTCCCCGAATGAACCCCCGTTTACCCGACTTCGCGGCTTTCTGTGCTGCTTCCCTTGACGCGATCCGTAACAACGTATCCGACCGAATCTTGCTGCTCCTTGTTGTATATTCCTCACATTGTCCTCACCGATATAGCGTCATATCATCTATTCAATCGCCGTGCACCTCAAATCCCCAATTTGTCCCCATAATGTAATATTCCCATAATCCACGCACACACAGACACACACATAAATTTACAAACAGTTGTGGTGCCGCGACGTGAAATTCTTTGTCCCCCTGGGAGGTGGCCGATTGCTTGGTTGCCATGGCACCCTAATCAGATACCCTCACATCTACCATTGACTGAATCCCTCCCATCAGCCAAAATCACTGCTTCTTAACTGGCAGTGGCTGTAATTTAATATGACTATGGATGAAGGTATTCTTCTTCCTAGACTGAAAATGTGATTTAAAAAATCATTTTTTTCCCTCAAACATTTTTACTGAATATTTCTTTACTAATTTGTGTTGGTAGCCTTCCTGATCACTTTAACCAGTCTGTTCATTCTCTTCTGACCCTCTCTCATTGACAAGGCGACATATTTACTGCTTTTTGGATGTTTTCAGTTTATTGCACCATTCTCTGTAAAACTCTACACACCAGTGTGTGACAATCCCAGGGAGGGGGCTGTTTCTCAGAAGCAGGGATCCCCATATCTGGCACCAACAATCGTGCTGCGTTTTAAAATCACTTAGATCACACGTCTTTAGTGATCCTAAAGCTTTGCCAGCCAGGAGCTCAGCATCCCGACCCTGCCGGTGTGGCACATCGCTGCAGCCGCGTGATTGGCTGTCTGGAGGAGCAGGCTGTTTGCCTTCACGAGCAGGTGTGCCCAATAAAGAGGCCACTGGGTGTTTTATTGTTTTATGTTGATCATGTGTGCGAGTTTTATGAGAAAGATTTTATATCAGACTCATATAATAGATAAATATCACTGAAGAATATAGAAAAATGATTTTCTGCCAAACCAAGGAGGTCATGTTGCCTCTTAAAAAACGTGTTAGACCTGACATTTTGTTTGAATGGATGGGAGTCGGAATTTTTAATTTTCATGTTTTGACAGGCCAAACGGGTATTAGGGCAGCAGAGTATGAATTTTATATACCTTGCTGTGACAGTTTGGCCTGCCAGGACAAATCCTCCCCCACCCCCTATTTCAGGAGTCTGAGCTTTCTGAAATGGGGGGTATATTCTTGGCAGCGCCCTGAACGTCATCTTAGTGATGTTTGGGCCACATTGTCTGGTGCCAGGGGGTTGCCAAGGCTGACAGGGATTGCGTCTGCCGTCCGTGTGCTCCGTTTGGGGCATCCTGGTGCACATTTCCCCTGCGTTTCACCTTCGGAGATGCAAGGAGGGACACGCGGGGCATAATATTATTTTTCATCAAACTGTGGAGATACTGTTATGATTCTAGAACACAAGTGTTTTCCCCTGGCTCGAGCCTAAGCTTGTGATGATGTCATTTAGGCACTCCCCACCATGAAAACGCTTCAGAACGAGGAGAGCTGTAATCAGCCAGTGTGACATGGCCTGTATTGGGCTCAGGGGGATGTGGACATTAATTTTGATAGGCAGGTGCAGATTGGTGTGTGCCAAACACTCCATCCCGCTGTAGGCTTCCTTCATTAAAACAGAAAACCATGGCGATTCAGAGTGACAGCGCTGTAAATCTGGAGGAGAGGATGTTTCATTTCCCATTTCCTGAAGTTGAGTTGATAAGCCGCGTGTTTTTTTTTCATTAAATGTTGAGCAATGGTGTCTCGGGGTGGATGAGTTTGAGACGTTCCGTTTGGCTTTAATGGCGGCGCCCTGAAATGCGTCTCTCTGCGCAGGTTGCTGGTCCGGCCTCTCCCACACCTTTACTGGTTTCAGAGGTCCAGGAGATGCCGCATCCTCTTCATCCATAGCGACAATCAGCACTTTACTGTGGTTGTCCTGGAATTCTTTCAAACGACTAGCTTAAATCCATCTGTTGACTTTTGGGAGCATGAAAAGCGGCGGGTCTTGGAAGGGGAAGAGGGGAAACCAAGAATCGCTCAGGGGCTTTAGAGAGTCTCTCCACTGGCTAGATCTGTGTTTATTTTTTCAAAGCCTCTGGAGCTGAAAATTGCACATCTCAGGAGTAAACAGGGTCTATTTCTAGGGTACCCTTTCTCCTGCTTATCTCCGTTCTAATTAATTTATTAATAACTACAGTGTTGAGAAGTCTAGCCGTGGAATAAATATTTCGCAGATTAATTGAGAATATATTACTTTCACAACTAATTAGACAATGCGGAGAATAGAGCCCATCTTCAGTATTAAAATGATCACTTTTTAAAAGCCATTTCAGCTGTGGAGAAAGACAGGAAACTGCTAAAAATTAAATGACATATTAGGGATGAGATGTTATATAGGGATGGTTGAACCTTTTTGTTTATTGAAGTGCAGGTCTTAGCAATATAAAAGGATAATTAAGGGCTGCATTTAACAGACACCCAACACACTTCTATAGGCAAATGTTGTCCTTTCTGTACCAAAGAATAATGTTAATGTGGGTTAATGTGGGTCCCTCCTAGCCACTCCATGGGCAAAATTTACTATAAGTTGTTCCGACAACCCTCTAGGGGGGGGTCAGGGGCACGTTTGCAGTTTTTGGAGCACCACTCAAAAAGCCAATTTGGCACACCCCCATGTAATGATTCCTTGTGTCCACCAGGGGGCCTCCAGTCCTTGGGAGCCCCACGCAAATGCATATTTAGAGTGGTGGTAAACCTCACCTATTGCCCACTCATTGGTTTTCCCCTTTCACTCTCCCTCCTTTGCGCTTCCCCTTCTATCTCTCCTCATCTTTCCATTGAGATAGCGGGCCAGATGCTCAAATTATGGCCGCCGCCAGTCAAGTTCTCCCACAGCTTCTTACTTGGCCCATTTAACCACAGAAAAAAAGTTTTAGAAAAAGCAATTTACCCCTCTCGCTTTGTAGTGCCGTACAGAAGCGCGCACCGTTCGTTAAGGGTTTCCCCTTCGGCAGTGAGGGGTAATGATTAAGAAAACTGGGCAGTCCCAGATGCCGTCTGGTGTCTTTCCCTCTCAGCTGGGATCCTGCTGTTGTCCCCTTGACCTGGGTGCTTAACCTGAACTGTTTCCATAAGCACCCAGCTGCAGTAATACAACTTTCCCGTAGTCTTGGAATAGCGCAAGAGACAGGGCAGAGCACCAGGAGGACAAGGCGTTCGGGTAGAGGAGTGTGAGAAGCAATCTTGTTCCCTTCCTCTCTTTTCAGCTTGAAGCAGCATCAGAAGTGAGGATCCATCACCTCATCAAGGGATGCCCCCCCCCAGGAAATAGCACAGATCCCTGGGCCGGGGGACCTGCTAGACTTGTATGGACACGCACTTCCTTTATGATGTCATAGTCGAGGCTCACGCCCCTGGACTTCACCCCAAGGGTTTGATCCCTCGCAATCAAAACCACGAGCAGCCAACAACACGGACAGCAAAACATGGACTACCTTGACTTTGGGAATAAGATCAACAGAGATAACTGATTATAGCTCCACTCAGTAGGGGAAGACTGCAAAAGTGCCAGTCCCCAAAAAGAAAGACGTTACACTCCGAGTGGTTGGCCAACCTTCACACCGCCGATGACCTCAGCAGTCCAGCTGACTGTGGCTGGAATGCTGGCCCGGAATCCTGGAGACCTAGAGTCACACGATCATGTAAATAGATCATGTGACACTTTGCTAGCCAGAGTTGTTGGTTTACTGAACTTCTAGGATAAATAATTGAAATAATGTACTCATTCTGATATGTTAGAGATTTTTTTAGAACAAAAACAAAGGATGTCATGCATAGTATGTACTTTAAACTTAATTTTGTGCAGGGATGCATCACTTAGGTGAAAAGATATATATATATTTAGATAGATATATAATAAGAGATTATGTTGATATCTGCTATTCTGCACCACATTGTTTCAGGATTGTATGAGTTGCACTGCATTAAATTCCACTGTAAAATAATTTATAGGTTTATGTCTGATTGACAGTAAAAAGGAACACCCATGGTGCAAAAGAGTCCTTTCGTTCTGGAGAAAATCAGTCTGTTATTTTGTTATATAATAGCTTTTGGGTTTCCAAGAAATGATGAGTGACAAGTGTTCAGTGGGCTCTCAGGAAGTGGCTGATTGGTCAATTACAAGTACGCACTCAGCCCGACGAAGATTCTTTTGTTTCTATTTTGTGAGAATAAGAGATGAATCCAAAAAGCAGTGTCATTGCTATGGTGTCTGTTTTTGTGTTGCGAAGACACAAAGTCCATCCAAAGACTGTTCAATAGCAGCACCATATGGTACCAGAACCTAAAACACAGTTTCCTGATTTATGCAAGAAGAACCAGATCAGAAAAAAAGATCCGACATTGACGGGCAAAAAAGTCCGTGCACATTTCCCTCCTGCTTCTGTCATAATTTTTACTCGCTCTATCGTCCAAACTGGGACCAGTTTCTGAGGGTCTATGAATCAGAGACCTTTTGGCTTTATGGGTGTGAGCGTTTGTGCTGACAAAGACCATGTCCCTTCTCTCCTGGCCAAGGGCAGAGAGCAAGGTTTTGGTAAAGCGAATCCCCTTCACAAGAAATATTCCCAGACTGTAACATGGGCTGGTTAAACACTCCTATCGCACTCTTCTCAGTCTGCAGTATGGCTGTGGATGATGTCTGTCTTTGCACAATAACCATTCAGGACTGTAAAGAAGGGTTAGTTTACCTTAAAGGAATCAACATCAGCCACGTCCAGTTCTAATCTATACTATATGCAATATACACTATTTCAAAATTCGAGGCGAGTTTTGTCACGTACTTGTTTTTTAAACGGTCGATTTTTCAAATTTCCAGCTTTGTGTTTTGCCTGACTGAGTCCTCGAGTCGTTGTTTATCCATACATGAGATGCATGTTATTTATAAACCATCTCTTGTTTAAAAAAAAGAAGAAGTGTTTTTTATAATCAATAAACTGTGTACTTGAAGGGCTTATGTGGGAGAGTATTTTGTTAAATAGCACTGTGTCTTTAGATGGAAAACGTTCTCTGTGTTTGTGACGGCCAGTAATTCATCGTTTTCTAACCTTTGTCTACAATCGTTCCATCTTTCACCTCTATCGTCTTGTTATGGCGCTTTGACATTAACAGATTGTTAACATTAGGCTTTTTCTTTACTTTTAATACACCTGCTATTGGCAAAAAGAAAAATCTGTCACGCCCTGACAGACACCAGCAAAGCACCACAGCGGTAGAGGAAGACGCATTCTTGATAGACGAATGAAAGCGAAAGAGAGAGCACAGAAATCCTCGCTCTCCTCAAGGGAGACTGTAATCTATCTGTGTCACTGAAAGATACCTAAGGATTATTCTGCAGACTATCTCACAAATGGACTAGGGAATCTGTGAGGTACAAAAACTTTATAAAGTCCATCCAACCATTCATCCATCAATCCATCTATTCTATAACTGCTTTTGTACCAGATAGTAGGGAGCCTGTTCAGGGCATCACAGGGCAAAAGCACACACACACACACACACACACATACACACGCAGACATACACACACACACACACACACACACACAGTACACATATACTTGTCCTTATTGAGATTCTGTGTCCTGCTATTGTCATTACAGACGCGGGCAAGAGACAGTTGGTCTTGTAGCCGCTCTTTAATAAAGAATCCCATCAAGAATCGAATGAAAGAATCTGTGAAGCACCTTTTTAGTTCATGCTGTGTGTCCTTTATCCGTTTAAGTTTATTAATCTCACAAATCCCTCCTCTTGTCTTCCAGTTTCCTCTGCAACGACACCATACACTTGTGAATTCGTAACATTTTCAGTGTTTGGAATGAAATATTAGAAGTGTGTCTCGTTTACGCGCCGCTTCCTTGGTTTCTGCCCCTTCATTTGCCCATGCTTCCTGCCAACTGGCTTGTGAAGGAGGCAGAAGGGCAGGCGTGCCATGATTCAACCATCAGGGGGCTCGCACGCCATCGTCTCGAAGGTCCCGGGATGCCCCGTGGTCTCCATGGTGACAGGCACGTGTAAACACAAGGCGGAGGGCAATCCAGTATAAACCGGAAACAGCTAGCTAACGGTGCACAGCTGATGAAACCTTCTTTAACATGTATGCAGAGAGAAAAAGTCCAGACCAAGATTTTGTTTTAACCAACCGGTTGACTGTAAAGAGTCACAGTCACAGAGTATTCAACTGGATGGTTGAAACAAAATCTTGGTTTGGATTTTTACTGTCTGGACCTGAACTATCTGCCTCTGCATGCCGTATATGATTTCAAAACAATTTGACCTCATCACGGTTGTTCGGTTTTTAAATGTTAGAACACCCCTTGTACCATTGCGCCCTTGGCAATTTTTAAATTAGGCCCAGAACTGTATCACTGATCTTTTAATGTAGCATGTTCACAAAAAAGCATGCAGATCTGACGGTGTCACAAAACAACCAATGAGTTTGATTAAATTGGTTTTACTGCAGTAAAGTCAAGCAAGACACAGACTCACGCACCTTCAACGGAATCATCTCACTTTGGGCTGCAGACCACCAGAGACACAGACACCTACCTGTGCAGGACACATACAAACACAGGGCAGACAGCTTCTCAGTATGGATCATTCTTGCTAACTAACCTTGCCCTCTGAGGAAACCTTTAACGTTTAGCACCAAATGCCTGCGAATTTAGTTTGTCTGAAAAAGCAAGCTGTTCCCTCTTGGAGTGAGTATCTCACTGGAGAGAATCTCCGAAGGTATAACCTGCTCTATTGCTGCTTTCTCATAAAGATGAGGCTGGTTTCTCATAAAGATGAGGCTGGTTTCTCATAAAGCACAGTATTTTCATCACAAACCACTTAATGAATGTCCGCTTTCATATTGTCTTCAGATCATGCGAAGCCCAGTGATAATTTCTTACATTTTTCATGTTTCTACATTTTACATCGTCGCCGCTGTCTCTGTCATCCTCTCCTGACTGAAACATAGCTGTCTAGACAGTCTGTACCCTTGGTAGAATTCCTCAGAAAAAAAACATTGCTTTTTAATGCTGCTTAAACATCTGATCTGATTTTTTTTCTTCCAACAGTGGATCTGGAAATTTCATCAACATACGCCTATGGATTAATGATATCAATTATTAGGCACAGAACATCATGAACCCTTTCCAGATTTTTTTGCATTCCCTAAACAGATGGTTGTTTTAGTTTATTAAAATGAAATGTTTGAAATAAACTGAATGTATGCATGAGTATATTTAACAAGCCTCAAAGTATGTTTTTGGGAAAATATGACCACATCACACTTGGTTTTTTGATTTTTAAATACCATTGGGATTGTACCATTGTGCCATTGGGATTGTACCATTGGGATTGTCCCATTGTGCCATTGGGATTGTACCATTGGGATTGTACCATTGTGCCATTGGGATTGTACCATTGTGCTTCTGGCTGTGTTATGAATTAAACATAGATCTGTACCACTAACCTTTTGATTTACCGTGCTCAGAAAAAGGCGTGCAGATATGACGCTGTTACGAAAGAATCAATGAATTTGATTTAGACTGGTCTTATTGCTCCAAGATCAAGCAAGCGCCACCTCAGCCAAAGTGACAGGCTTCCTGAAGAATATCGGGCAAGACACCACAAGAAACCAGAATCCTCCAGGACTCAGGGCTGCTGATTGGAGATGATAGTGTAGATGATTGGTGGAGTCAAGGGATGTGAACCTACTGGTCAGTATATATTACGCCATAGACTTGCAGATTCAGTTGAAGTCCTAAGGACCACCACCTTCATCCTGGAATAAAATAAGAGCATGAGTGTCAGAGTTCCTTTGTTCTTCAGATGCAGGATTGAATTTGTCTTGTTAATGTACCAAAATAAAAGTCCTTGAGAATTAATATAGCCTCCCTGATGTGTGTTAGACAATCAATGTGTCGTTTACACAATCAGTCAGCTACTCTGTACTTTTTCGGCATTTAGAGCAACCCTTCAAACTTTCTATGAACCCGCTCCTGGGGTATACAGCCCAGGTGGCAATATTGATCCAAATCTGTGTCACCTTCAAGGCTATGGTTACGCTGTTGTCATCAATAAGGCCTAAAGGGGGAGCCCCAGAGCAGATTTTGCTGGATATTCCATTAGAAATGTTGTGACTTTTAACAGAGAATCAAAAAAACAGTAGTGGAAGTCAGAAGATCTTTGGAGGTTTGTGAGCTTTTTATTTATTTAAGTATTTATTGCCTGCAGCTCAAAGGAAAATGGAGGAAAAAGTGATTTTTTTAGTGAAGTTACAACAAAATGCAGGCATCTGTGATTAAAAAAAAAAAAAACAATGAAATAGATTTAATTGATAAAAAAAAATAAACAATGAAATAGATAGGCTGGATTGCCGCATTTCAGAGAAGCAATCAGGAGTCTTGTCCAGGTTGCCATGGAAAAATAATGATGTGGCGCTTAAGCTGGACTGGTCTTTTTCAAATTTCTAACTCAGTAACAACCCGGTGACTTTGTGACATACAGGGGTCACGACAACCTGTCAGGCATTAAACCCAAACTCCACCTCTTCACTACCACTCCACCTATGGGTGCCAAGGCAGAAGCTAGCAGCAGTGACTGGCTGGGGGATGGGTCACATGATCAACCACCATGCCTTCATTGGTCCCGCTGACATGATGAGGAGGGAGGCCGGGTGACTTGAGGGTAAGATATTTGGGACACAGACTGATATTTGACCTCCAAAAGGGACACTGTCTGCTGAACTAATCATCACTTTTTCACTCTATGCCTTACTGAAGGATTTTGTGTGACTCTGTGTGTTAGGAGTGCATGCTTGTATCTGCATGGTTGCCAGTTGAATCCTGCAGCCAACGGAGTGATTATATCAATGCTGAGCCCTTGAACAAGGTCCTTAACCACAAAAACGGCTGCTGGGTGCTAGAAAAATGGCTGACCGAGTGCTCTGACCCCCAAGCTCTGCTCTCAGAGGACAGCTTGATGGCATATGTGAAAACCAAAGAATTAACATGTGCTTCTACAAATTGCAAATAAAGTTTAATATTACTCCTAAAGTTTACTGGCAACCCATACTTATGGACGGACACCTGCTGGCCAAAGGAGGAAGGACACGGGAGAAGGGATCAGGGGTCACTGACCTTGACACACGAGGCCCCGAAGGGAGATGGTGGAGACGTTTGTTGGTGCGGAGAAACACGTTGAGTTTCCCTTGATCGAAGTTTGGCACAGATGCCATGCTGGCATTAGCTAGTGTTCATTTTTGTACCGCCTTCAACTTCAGCTCTGTTCTTCAGGGGGACGTGTCTATGCAGCCGGTTATCTAGGGAACCAGATCTGCTCTAGCTACAATCTTCAAAAGAGTGCGTCTTAAAAGGGCCTCAAACACGCATTGACGAAGTGCTTTCTGAGCCTGACTGTTTTTCTTTTTTCAATTTACTGCACCTGCCTCGACTAGATTAAACATCCGAAGAACAAAAGACCTCCGGCCAGCGGCTGCTTCTTCAACACATCGGCCTCCCAGTCTGCGAGACAAAGAGCTCTGTGACGTGACCTTTACCAGATGCCTCTCGGTGCCACTGTCACCTGCACTCTTTGGAGGGCTTTCTGCGCTGCCCCCCCCAATACCACAGCCGTGATGGAACCAAACCCTGTGGAGCCCCATAAGGTGAGATAAGATAAAATGACCTTATTGATCCCCGGGAGAAGTATACAATGCACAAACATTCTGAAAAAAAAATTAAGTAAAAATATAAATATATTTTTTTAATTAACACGTGTAATAAGAAAAAAACATATAGCACCAGATATTTTCTACGACGAAGACAGAATGCTTCCTGATGTTACTGTAGATTCCTTTGAGTCTCTGAGTTCCTGAGGAATCACATGTACCTCCACTGGCGTAACCCTGTTAGCGTTTACTAAGGGGGGGGGAGGGGTCACTGTGTTAAAGGATGGAGCGACATCACACGGTAACAGAGGTGTCATCAATATGTCTGCTAGCTCACTGTTAAGTCAACAGTCACTGCTATCAAAGTCAGCAGTCGCTACTAGCTAAGTCAACAGTCACTGCTAGCAAAGTCAATATTCACTGTTAGCAAAGTCAGCAGTCGCTACTAGCTAAGTCAACAGTTACTGCTATCAAAGTCAGCAATTCCTGCTAGTTAAGTCAACAGTCACTGCTAGCTAAGTCAGCAGTCACTACTAATTAAGTCAATAATCACTGCTAGCTAAGTCAATATTCACTGTTAGCAAAGTCAGCAGTCGCTACTAGCTAATTCAACAGTCACTGCTAGCGAAGTCAGCAATTGCTGCTAGTTAAGTCAACAGTTACTGCTATCAAAGTCAGCAATTGCTACTAGCTAAGTCACCAGTCACTGCTAGCTAAGTCAATAGTTACTGCAAGCTAAGTCAACCATCTCTCTCGACTCGAGTCTCCCTACCACGCTACCTGCATGGCTGCCGCTCAGGGGAACTGCCAAATCGGCCATCTCCGGCTCTCAAGGAAATTCTTCTTCTGTTTCCAAGAACAGGAATCATCCAAATTATGAGCTCGTGTGCTGAAGTTGGCTAAGGAGCTTGAGGGATGGGGAGAATGCCTGCCTCTCTCTCTCTTTCTCTGCCTGTCTTCCTCTTGCTCATTGTCACTGTGTCATCAGGTAACTCCTGGTGGGAAATTGCAGGTGCGTGTACTTAAAAAAAGACTCACACTGTACCACCGTAGACTGCAGTTCTGTGACAGACACCTTCATATATATATATATATCTGTACGTTGACACATATTGGGTACAGAAACAGCTGGTTGAGGATAGAATCTGCTGTTAAGGTTCTCCAGAAAAACAGCAGAGATACGCTTGGTAAGGCTTTCGCTGCCAGCTTCCTGTAAGTGTCATATTTAATAAAAATGGCTTTTATTCACCCGGGAGCTGATTCTGATGCTCAGTGACAGATTTAATTTTATATGTCACCGATGTATTTAGGCAGCTGTCTGGTGGATGCTTCAGTAATCTCTCCGAAATACGAATCAGCTTCCCATGAAATATTTAAATCCCATGTTTTGACGACATGTGACAGCTATGAGAGTAACACTTTTCTTTTGCAATATAAACGCATCCCATTATAAAAATATAATTTCTTGGTTTCCTGGTCTGTGCCGTATGGGGAAAAGGGCTTGAACGCAGGATGGAAAAATGGGGGGATCCAGCCTGCACCCTGGTCCCCAGCCGCCTCGGCGAGACCGCCGAGCTCCGACGTTATAACCCGTGAAATGTCTCGTTTCACAATTAATTTCCCCCCGCCTCCGTTTTCACCTATGAAATTGAAAACGTTCCCTTTTTATGCAGATCAAATTGAAGCCAGGCATGGGGTGCTGAGTCCATCAAGTGTATTGTCCCCGGAGATGACGCAACACCCGCCAGCTATGTGCGTGTTTTAATTAGGCAAACGCCTCCAGGCCCTGAGCAAATGCAGTGGTATACCAGGCTGGGTCCTTGTAGGTATGTACAGCCAGGGGCTAGTTTCTGGGGTTCCACTTGAAAAGACCCCCTTAGTGTAATGACAGTTTGTGGCCAATAGGGGGCCCCCATGCATGGTTTGAGTGACGTTAAACACCACTGCTCAGTACAATTATCCAGCCAACAAGGTCCCCTTGCTCATAGGAGTTTTACTTACACAAAAAAATGTTCTGGGGGCAGAACAAAAAAATTATTGGTTCAGAGAGATAACCAGTCAGATTGAGTCAGACTGTAGAGGAGGTGGAACCAACCAATCAGATGCCTTGGCTCCACCTCCTCTAGTAGAAACACCTGTCCTACAATCTGATTGGTTATCTCTCTGAACATTTTTCATTCTGCCCCCTGAACATAATAAAACTCCTTTGCAGAAGATGGCCACTTGAGCCCTATTTCTCACCCAGAGCAGGGAATCTTTCAGAGTGAGTCTTGCCTCGACCCCTTGTCTGATGGCGAGAGCTGTAGTCGCCATAGCAATGAGAGAAAGGAGCTGTGCAATCCTGGATGATGAAGACCACCGATCAGCTCCCTGGAACCCCAGCCTGCTTTCCCTCCCAGCTGGCAATACAAGCAGCATCGCGGCGCCGGGATCGACGACAGGAAGCGCCGCAAACGACCCGGGGGGGGGGGGGGGGGTG
>JABFEB020000041.1:3865738-3875968 GCA_019775895.2 Stomatorhinus ivindoensis
CCCCCATCCTCTTTATGGCAGTCCCCATGAGTCTCCGTCATGGGCGGCGCTGCAGGTTACATTACGACCCGACCCCCCCCCCGTCGGGCAAAAGTAATGGCGTCCCAGCTGTTAGGAAGATCTGCCTTTATTTTGGTTCCGCCGTGTTGTAGGCAATTTAGCTTATGTTTCATTACCTGCTCCGATACACTCGAACGTCACGTTGTGTTTTCGCCGCGATAATGTTTCTTGATATTCGCTTTGGAAAGCGAAGCGAGGGCCCTCACCTTGAGTTCGGTCAGGGTTAGGGTCCTAATAATAAGGCCGCCGATGGACCCAGGGCGGGCGCACGGCGTCTGCTTTTCTTTCTTTTTCCTTTTGTAAGCGTATGTTTCACTGTGCAGCATTATCTGCGACGCTGAGCCATTTCAGGAGGATATCTAGTAGAAGCTTATACTCACTTGCATGTCGCTTTCGACAAAAAGTCTCATAAATAAGCCAAACTAGCACATTTGCGTTACACCTTTGTAGATCTGACCGAGAGATCCGACGAAGCGTGTGTCTCCTGGTGCATGTTCTTCTCTCAGCCTGTGAAAGAGGCCTGCCGTACCCGGTCCCCACACTCCGAGGCCCTCGTGGGTGAGCCTATCCCAGAGCACCGTTGCCTCGCGCCGAAGGCAGGCCTCGCGTTCGAACCTCAGGAATTTCCTGTTATTCGAGTCCGACAGCATCGGTCTGGCCGCGCGGATCCATCCAGATTCACAGACCTTCCTAGATCCCCTCTCGTTCCTCCCACTGCCGACCCATCTGTCATCAGGGTTGTTGTGTTCTCTCCAGTCTTCCTCTAAATTAAGCCCTTCTCAACCGTCGCCTACCCCCTTGTGGTAGCCTGTTTTCGTCGGTGAGGAACGTACAGCTGTGTTCAGGAAAGTGAGACTGGGATGGCCTTTCAGACCCATGAGTCTACACCATTTAGTTCATGCACTGGGTAAGGCGTGTCAGGGCTGCATGTAAGAGGCCCGTGAAGTGTGGGCTCAGTGAGTGTGGTGAAGGGTTGGGATCTCTGGCGGGTGGGTGGTTCACACTGTGATATTCAACAAGGCTGGTCACCTTTGGGACCCCTGTATGTTTCCATGGCTTGATTTCTGCAACCAGTCTGGGTGGAAACGAAATTGCAAAACCCCCTCCCGATGTCGATATTCCTCTGCTTTAGTGTCTCGGGGCAGGATAGATGCTTCTCCTGTGACGCGGCTTCCTTCTAACTTCTTTTCACACGGGTTAACATCAAGCTGAGTTAGGATACGTCCGCCTCTTCACCTTCCCAGAGCCTCATCCGGGAATAAATGCGGCTAAAAATCCCCACGCCGGCTCCCGCCGTGACGCCTGCCGCTCTCTTGTCATGTCTGCTTTGCGTGTCCAGTCCGAAGTCCTTCCGTACCTGAGATGTTGGCGGCAGGATGATAATGTACATTTGTCGCTAAGTCGTTAAGCAATTTTGTTCTTGGATCGCGATGAGTCGAGTCTGGCTTGTGACAGTGCCTGCCCTTCCCCGCCCCCCCCCCTTCTCTACCTGTAGCCCAGCTGGAATTCGTGCAGATCTTAGTCATCGTGGTGGTGATGATGGTGATGGTGGTAGTGATCACCTGTCTGCTTAATCACTACCGGCTGTCAGCCCGCTCCTTCATCTCCAGGCACGGCCAAGCTCGCCGGCGCCACCTACCGCTGGCCTCGGTAAGTGCCCGGGGTCGGGGGAGGGGGATGGGGGGGCAGATGGGTTGGCAGGAATCTGCTGGGTAATGTGGTAAAGCTAAAGCTAGACAATATTACAAGCGAAGGGGTGGGGGTGTTTCCTTACTTCACCCAGGTCCAGAAGCCAGGAGTATTTCACCACATAAAACAGACCTAAACACACTGATGTAATTGTGCAAACATTTCAGTTTGTATCATCATGCTTTATATCCCATATATTTAATCATGAAGCATAATCCTAAATACTGAGTATTCCTTAGGCAAGAGAATTGAGTTTTATTTTTGATTCCAGCTTTTTCTCACCTTGTACCATCTAGTGGTGTAATTATGTACTGCATCCGCGTCTATCGTTTTTTTCTCTCCAAGTCTTTAGCTAATCTACCTGACTACATCTTCCTTACTTATGTTTTTGCAATATCCCCCTTTCCACAGGATGGGAGTCTGTGGCCGTCAGATGGACCTGGGTCCTCTAGTGGAGTCAGTGAGGTGAGGTGGTTCGTGAATTTAGTTTTTTTTTTTTCCTGCTGCCAACATTTACAAGGATGGAAAAATATACAATAACGTGGCTGTCTCAGCTGTCTTGTATTGAGTGTAATATCTGTTCGGTAAGGACAGCATTCTGTCTTATTGGTGCTTCTGTTGCTGTGCGCAGCCTCTCATTGGCTGTGCTTTTGCACGATAATGATGAATAATTTGCATTTGCTCCCGCTTCTGTTTTCAGCCGCAGGTCTACGGCGCCCGGCCCCCGGATCGAGTTCCCTCCTACCTGCAGAGGGAGCGTCTGGCCCGGTTCCAACCCACCTACCCCTACCTGCCGCACTCCATCATTGACTTGCCCCCCACCATTTCTCTGTCTGATGGGGAGGAGCCCCCCCCTTACCAGGGGCCCTGTACCCTGCAGCTGCGGGACCCCGAGCAGCAGCTGGAGCTGAACAGAGAGTCAGTGCGGGCCCCCCCTAACCGCACAGTCTTCGACAGCCACCTGGCCGACACCCCGCTCTGTCCCCCCAGCCTCCACGCTGGGGTCAGCGCCGCCTCCGCCCGAGACTGTCCAGGGGAGGCGCGTGAACGGGGCGCACCCCCCACCTACAGCGAGGTCGTCGGGCACTATTACCACCCCACACTGTCCCGGCAAAGGCCGGCTGGGGTGCCGCAGCCCACCGCCCCCACGCTCATGCACGGGGTCCTGCAGCAGTCGCACCTGGGCCTCCTGGAGAGTAGTAACTCCCGCGGCAAGGAGAAGAAGCAGCTGCAGCAGGTGTGACCGCGACCGCGGCAGGTGCGAGTGTGACCGCGACCGTGGACACACCCCGCGGCAGGTGTGAGTGTGACCGCATCTGCGGCAGGTGTGAGTGTGACCGTGACCGTGGACACACCCCGCGGCAGGTGTGAGTGTGACCGTGACCGTGGACACACCCCGCGGCAGGTGTGAGTGTGACCGTGACCGAGGCCGCAGCAGGTGTGACCGCGTCCGCGGCAGGTGCGAGTATGACCATGACCGGGGACACACCCCGCTGCAGATGTGAGTGTGACCGCGACCGCGGCAGGTGCGAGTGTGACCGCGACCGTGGACACACCCCACTGCAGTTGTGAGTGTGACCGCGACCGCAGCAGGTGCGAGTGTGACCGCGACCGTGGACACACCCCGCTGCAGTTGAGTGTGACCGCGACCGCAGCAGGTGCGAGTGTGACCATGACCGTGGACACACCCCGCTGCAGATGTGAGTGTGACCGCGGCAGGTGTGAGTGTGACCGCGACCGTGGACGCACCCCGCTGCTGATGTGAGTGTGACCGCGACCGTGGACCCTGAGCACTATGAGAGAGTCTGAGGGCGGCCGGGCGGGTGGGCTGCTTCATTGCACAGTGACTGCATCCCCCAATCTCAGCCTGGTCTATATAAATATACACCCGTTACCTGGTGTCTTTGTGCTCACAGCCTCCCTCCCATGTTGCCATTGTTTTTCCTTTTTCATCTATTTAATATCTCATAACTTTTCATTAGGGTTTCCACAAACTGCCAGTATTTATTGTTGCTTTTACCCTTTTGAGATGCTGATGTCTTTAAAGTAAACAAGTCTTCCTCCATTTTCTTTTAATGCTTTGCATGCACCCCCCCACCCCACATTATTATTAAACATGTACGTCGTTGTTCTACTTTTGGTGTTAAAGTGGCAGATTTTTATTTACACAAAAAAATGTTCTGAGGGCAGAACGAAAAATGGCTGGTTCAGAGAGAGATGACCAATCAGATATTAGTCAGATGTCAGAACAACTAATCAGATGTCTTGGTCCCACCTCCTCCAGTTGCTTGGACCCGCCTCCTCTACAATGTGATTGGTTATCTCTCTGAACCAATCATTTTTCATTCTGCCTGCAGAACATTTTTGCGTAAGTAAAACTTCCACGAGCGTTATAATGGCCCTTCTTTCCGGAGGGTGAGCACAGATCAGGAACGGGGAATCCGCGGATGCAGAGGGAAGGGACCACGCTATCCTAAGAAGGTGGAGAGCTTCTGTCAGACCCTTGAGCTGTCGTGTCTGGGCCCTGGGGCCCGGCTGCAAGTGACCGCGGCGCACAGAGCCCCGCACCGTGCTTCTTCTCTTTTCACGTGACCAGTTGATCACCAACGCGACACAGATCCTGTTCCTGCTTGAGGGCCCGACAGCCGTTCTCCCCCTCTGCCTGAAAAGTGCCACTTTCCTTGGCACCGGGAGACTGTCAGATCACTGTCTCGGTACAAGCATGAAGAGGGGGAACGTTTTCACGAGTACGACGTACAGCTTTCATGCTGCATATTTCAGACCCCCGCTGCCTGCCGTAGGGCACGCTGGGTATCAAGTCGGCTCTTCCTTTCAGCGTTTATAGTGTTGCAAATTAAACGCCAGACGGGGTCTCTCTGTTTCGCTAGCGAGTTCCCATTCCCAGGGTAGCTTTTCATTATCAGCATCCCGCCAAATCCCCCACACCCTGCTGTCACACCCTCCCTCCTTCCCTTAACCCCCCGCGCAGCCCAGCTCTGACTACGCGGTGGCGGGGAGTTACGAGCATGCGCTTGACCCCGCGACCTTGGTCAGAGAAACCACCGCATTCTGGAACACAGTCCATCTGCGTTGGCCCCGTTAATTAATTGTTTCTATAACAATAATTCCCTCAACTCTGAGTAATTAGCAGCAGGGGCTCACTTTTCTTGAATTAAAAAAAGGCAAATGTTCATTCAAAGGGGATGTATTTCAGAGCATGCTGGGATATTGTTCCTGTAATATCAGCTTAGCTGTCCCTTCCAGATCGGCGCGCTGAGCCAGCACACATTCCTATATGAGGTTTCGAAAATGTTAACAAAACGATCTTTAATTAAAACCTTACAACCGTTTGGTCTTTTGGTAAACCTGCAGTGCTGCATCACTTAATGATTTTGCACCTTCAAACGGCCTCTTATTACACGGTCCGTAAGTGGACCACGACACTTCTCCCAGTGCGAGTCATAAATTAGTGTAGTATCTCAGAGAAAGTGTGGAATGAGGCGCGGGACTTTATTAAATGCCAGTGCGGTTTAGTAAGTCCTTCTTGGAAAAGCAGCTGCTTCTGTGTTATTGGTTTTCAGGCGTAGTGGGATTTGGGTGCAGGCGGGGGGGTTTGTACGGGGCGGGGCTGAAAGCTGATTGGCCTCCAGAATGCCCCTCCCCCCATCACTCACAGACATGGGTGGAGGATTAAATTGAGGGAGGTGGGAAGGGAGTGCCTCATGGAGGGGGGGGGGCTGAGAATCACATGTATTCGAAATGGGGGCAAGCACAGAGATGGAAGCACGGGGGTTGGAGGGTGGGGGGCAGATTCCTACCCTTCTCATTGCACGCACACACACAGACACACACAAACACACACACACAGACACACACAAACACACACACACAGACACACACAAACACAGACAGACACAAACACACACACACACAGACAGATACACACACACACACAGACAGACACAAACACACACACACAGACAGACACAAACACACACACAGACACACACACAGACACAGACAGACACACAGACACACACAAACACACACACAAACAGACACACACACAGACAGACACACAGACAGACACAAACAGACACACACACACACCCACACACAAACAGACACACACACAGACAGACACACACACACACAAACAGACACACACACACAGACACACACACAAACAGACACACAGACACACACAAACAGACACAGACACACACACACACACACAAACAGACACACACAGACACACACAAACAGACACACACACACAGACACACACAAACAGACACACACACACAAACAGACACACAGACACACACAAACAGACACACACACACACACAAACAGACACACACACACAGACACAAACAGACACACACACACAGACACACACACACACACAAACAGACACACACACACAGACACACACGCACACACAAACAGACACACACACACAGACACAAACAGACACACACAGACACACACACACACAGACACACACACAAACAGACACACACACACAGACACACACACACACACACACAGACAGCGCTCTCGGTGTCATAAATATTTCATTTTGCACTTTTGAAGCTGGTTCCTCTGCATGTTAACTAGGATGTTCTGCCCCCTTTGAAAAATGGGCCCCTGTGAAGTTAATGGATTCTGCCTAAAAAAAATTAAAAATAAGAAAAATAAGGACAGGATGATCTAAGTTGGATGGCTCCCTCGGAGACTGTGGGGAGAAAGGGGGGGTGGGGGTTACTGTGTTTTGCATGTTTACAATTCATCTTCCATTTTCTAAGCCACATGCGGACTTAGGGCGCCGCCCTGCTGTCCAGAAGGGGTAGCCGGCCGTTTTCCCCACAGATGTGTGTTTCGTTGCGCAACTATCTGTCTAATTTGGGTTCTTGCCCTTGGTCTGTTTGTGCATTTTGTGCACTGTGACTGACCGTCAAAGAGCCGTGAGCACGAGCCAGTGGAAATGCCACCCGGGTAGACGTGGTCTTTCACCCGCCATTCCGAATCCGTGCCACCGTGCCAGAAAAAGTTCTTGCACTTCCCAAACCCACGTTCCGCCCTGTCGTTGTGCGCCGCACCCCCGAAACGCGGAGATGCTCCGATTAAATACAGCCTATGTGCCACCCCCCCCCACCAGCTACACGGGTCGCTGGTAATTTTCTGCGGCTTCTTGCAGACGCGCCGCATAATCCGGAGAGCACATCTCGTCCTGTCCTGCCTGAAGGAGCCCCCGGCTTCTGTGATATGTTGCAATGGTTTCCTCCGGCACAAAACAGTTACAACCAGGTGATGCGGCAAAACAAACCCTGTTTGCTGACATAAAAATAAAATGAAACATTAATGGTACTGCTTTGACAGGCTGATGGGTGCTGAGTGGATTGTTTCACAAGCTAAACCAAAACAAGCATACAACTAAATGTCGGGGCACGTATGAAACATTTCTGCAAGCCTATTTTTTCCAACTCATTCCGGACTCTTCCGGATGAGCCCGGTGTCACGCTATAGATGCTCCAGGATTCAGCACGGTCACCGTGACGGTGTTTACCACCATTAAAAGCGTGGATTTCTGAGGGTGCCTTGTTTAGTAGATCCTGTAGCAGCATGTTCTACTAACCAACTAGCTGGTTACGATATTCAGACCACTTGCTAGCTAGTTATTTAGTTTTGAAACATCTGAGGCGGTGGAGCCTCTCTGCCCCCCCTCCCCCCCCCCTCCGCATATATTAACTGACAAGGTCACATCCTGCCACATCTGTCGGACTGAGCTGCACACGAATGTCAGCTGGACCACAAGTGACTGCAAACAGGAAATCAAGCAAACCCGTTTTCTCTTTAATACCTGTCTGGTAACACTTTACTAACTTTGGAGATATCAAAGTCTCTTTCCCTGTTGACGTGGTTGTGGGCGTTAAGGCGCAAAGTCAAAACATTTCATGATAGCAAACACCACAAAAAATACAAGTAATAAAGCAGGTGAAGGTTCCAGTTTCAACTGGAATCCACAAGGGGCTGAACGGGGTGAGATGGCTGACAGATGCGCCCTGGCTCTGTGGGCTTTAACAGGCTGGGTCGCCCAGTGTGAGAGACGGTAAGCTGATACCTTTCTCCCAACACCTCATCTTGAAAAATAAATTGCTTTTTTGGTGTCTGGAAGGGTGCGCTGGCCTGCTTTGTGGCGGAAAGCAAGCTCGGGCACACCAGACGGCCCACAGTCGCTCGTCCATGGCACCGGACACTCTATCCGAATATGTAACCGGACGCCTCGTCGCTGAGAGGTCTCTCGCAGGAGGTGCCACACAGTTGTTTACCTACTTAATAGGAATGCTGGGCTTTATTAGGGCGGCCATTAATCAAACGTCATCGCTGAAGGAGAAAATGGACGCAGCATCCTGTCATCTTGCTTTGCCCCTCCTTTAGGGAGACAGGGGCAAACCTGATGTCCAGCGAGCAAATATATAACAGTGGCTGCTGTTCCTGTAACATGATGTCAGGGTCTCGTTCGCAGTGCCCACACACACACACCTACACACACACACACACACACAATTTAACACCATTTTCTCATGTACGGCTGCAGATCCTTAGGTCATCAAAAATGACTCCGCGCTGTTGCCGTTGTCTCCGGAGCACCGAGTAGATTGTAATTAAAACTGGGGAGTATGTCAGTGTGGGGGGGTCAGCAGGGAGAAAGATGGCGAGGCCTCCAGAGACTGTCATTGGTGGATCTGGGTCAGAGTCCCGCCCACACAGGAAGTGGCTGCCCCTTCATAGGCGTGGCGGTGCAGAACATGTGATGGGACCGTGGGTTTAAATACAAATCGAGGAACGAGGCTACCTGCTGTCTTTATGGTGGGGGGGCGCATCACGTAGAAATGAGGAAATATCTGCCTGAGATGAGGAGGAGTCATGGGAATTTCGAGGGATTATACAGTGAAGCTGGAAAGCAAGCAGGGCTGCGGTCGCAAACATTTCGATCTTCTGTATGATCATTTCCACACCCCGAGAAATGAAGTGGGGGAAAAAAACTCCACAGGAAAATGTCTCAAGGTGTCAGTGTACTGGAATCTTCATCTCACACCTGGCCCGTGAAAGACACTTTGAGAGTCAAGAAACGTTTTCCGACAAACTGGTCGTCACACCCAGCGAGCTGGAAGTAGGTCACGTTTTTCCCGAATGGCAAAGACACCTAGACGTGCTCGTTCACCGCGGAAACGCTGCCGGAAAAAAAAACACAAGAATGAAAACAAAAGAGCGGCAGACAAGGATAGCCGCTGTCAGATCTCACAAACGTGACCGAGGGGCTGGATTTGTGTTATTACTGCACTATGAACTGCGCAAATCCCACTGACAGGATCAAGAAGCCGACTTAACGCCCTGGAAACTCAGAAATCAAAGCTTACAGCTTCCTTTTGTCATTTCTCTGTCTACCATTTGCTTAAAAGAAATGTAACCTTTTTTCTTTACATATATATATTATCTTTTCTGTTGATGCCAAGCATATCAGACAAAGGATTAATATCCCTGACATTCAATTTTATCAATGAAGCAAATGAGCGTCAGTTTTAAAATGAGTTTGACCTGCAGGGGCGGAGATCACACCCTTCATTTGCATAGGTAGACTCCCCCTTCTGGTCAAGGAGAAATCGGTTGGTTCATTAATGCAGGCATTCTGAAATGGCCCCCAACATTAACCAAAAACCCCACTCAATTAAGGAATGTGGTGAACGTACAGCATATCCCAGAAAGCTGAGTGACGAGGGAACACCCTGGACGGGACGGCAGGCCATCGCAGGGCTCGTACTCATGTGCCAGCGGCAGTTTAATCGGTAGCTATTTGCCTGACTGTACGTGTTTTGGCTGGTCTCTTCAGCATACCATTCCTAATAAAAACAATAATAATAATGTAGTAAATGAACATTTTGCAGAAACTATATGGGTGGGGGTTATATATAAACATGAACAGAGAATCTGCAGTTTCCTAAATGAGCAATAAAACTGCAGTTATCATGCTTTTGAGCAATTCGCCAGCAGCGGGCTCCTGGGGGCCATGAATGTCAAACAGGAAGTAAGGGGAGGCCTGTGGGACGAGGCACACATAGAGTATGACCGATGTGGGGGGGGGGGTCTCCATTCCGGCAGGGGGGAGTCCGCGGCCGGCTGCAAACGAAACACCGTCAGTGCCCATAAAACACGCTGTCATCTCTGTTTGTCATCTCTGCTGCTGGAGGAGGGGGGGGGTTTATGCCTCACCTTTCCACTTAAGAAGTTCCCCCAGTGTCAGGAGCTCGATTTATACCCTTCAACACCCCCCTCCCACAAACGGAGAAGCTACGTGCTGAGGAGATATAGGCACCTCGCTCACCCCGTGGCGGATAATTGTTGCCGTTGACCGGATACACTGGAAGTGTCTGACAGGTTTCCTGCGCCTCTATCTACTGCCAAATGTCACGGAAT
>JABFEB020000041.1:3916624-3929102 GCA_019775895.2 Stomatorhinus ivindoensis
ATTGGTTGAATTTTACCGGAAGTACCCGAACGTCACAATATAGCCGGGGATCAAAGTCATAGGGACTGCCCACAGTGGTGTTCCATTACGGCTGGGGGAGAAGCAGTGGGTTGGTCGACCTTAGCAGGATTTTTTCCCTTATTATTTCAAAACACGCGATTTTCCTTTTATTTTTGGGAATACAACAAATTAGGTTGAGCAGTAGATATGGCTGCGTATAAATTGGTACTTATCCGTCACGGAGAGAGCTGCTGGAATCAGGAGAACCGCTTCTGTGGCTGGTTCGACGCCGATTTAAGTGAGACCGGGACAGAGGAGGCGAGGAGAGGCGGGGAGGCCCTCAAAGGTGATGCTGCGACGCGTCTTAAATCTCTAGTAGCATCCCCTTCCCGTTAGGGGCCGTCTGGTTCTTTTTTCCCCAGAGAGTATCCAGTGTTTGACCCGCTGGCTGTAAACTATTAGATGACCAACTGGGACCTGGATACTGCTAGTTCGTAACTGGAAGGGTAATAGCTTAACAAGATACATATAATTGCTCTCGTTTGAAACTCAAAGTTGTCCCTTTTAGCGTTAGGTACATCAGTTCTCAAGTTGCTGTCAGGGATTCATTCGAAACTGGATTAAATACGCACGTATACGGATGTCATCAATAGTTTTGTATAAGTTGCCGGTTTAAAATTTAGCAGTACTCTTAATAAAGTGGTTGCATGTCGAGGTAGATGAATTGTCTACTAGTTGTAAATGGCGTAAAGCATTTCTTCATATAGGAAAGCGCTTTGACTGAAGTTCAAGGCAGCTTGACACGCAGTAGTCGGTTTGCCCCTGCGGGATTTCCTTCACTGCTCCGTCATTTAGTTCCGTGGTGCTGCAAGTAAACGTTAAGGTAAGTCCGGGTGGTTCGGAGCCGCTCTTTTAGCACATGGCCGATTGCCGACCGCCGTATGACTCATGACGGCGCAGCCCGCGTGTCACTTCCTGCAGGGAGACGCCGCGTGCCGCACGTCCTCCGAACCGCGCGTGAGGGGGGGTCCATAAATATGTTTCCAGGTTTTTTGTTGTGTGCCCATCGTCATTTTTTTCTTTCCTCTCTCTTTGTATGCTCAGGGTTTTGTGATGCTGCCACTAGTATGTTGTTGCCTTGTTGTTTGTACATTTATAAAGCTTCATTTAGTTAAAAAAAAAAAGTGATTTTGGAAGTTAGGTGACCTGTTCGGTTGTCTCATCAAAATTTCTGGCAGTATGGCTCTTCTGCATAAATTGTCGTTTTGTGATATTAATCCTCTATATGGCTTCTTTGCATGGAAATGTGTTTAATTAAATACAAATAAAGATTCTTTAAAAAATCGTTTGTATCAATAATGGCGAGGAACCAAGAAATGTTTCCATGTTGACATTACGTTTTTGAACTTTTTCCATTTTACTTAAAGTATTGGAAATCAGTTTCTAGCCAGTGGTGTGTTTCACTCGGCCAGATGTGCCTTGTCTTCATATGCAAACGCGCTGCTCCCGCATGCCCCCTTTCAGAGGCAGGTTACGAGTTCGACATCTGCTACACGTCAGTGCTGAAGAGGGCCATCCGCACGTTGTGGGTCGTGCTGGACTCCATCGACCAGATGTGGCTGCCGGTGCACCGGACGTGGCGGCTGAACGAGCGACACTACGGCGGCCTGACGGGACTCAACAAGGCTGAGACGGCCGCCAAACACGGCGAGGCCCAGGTCAAGATTTGGAGGAGGTCATTTGACATCCCCCCTCCGCCTATGGACGAGGCACATGACTACTACAGCTGCATCAGCAAGGCAAGAGAGACGTGCATTCAAACCCCATACAGCTGTTAATCCCACGCTGACTGAATGGTGCATTGGAGATGTGTACTGTAATGTAGGTGGGGAGGGATTAGAGATCAGTCGTGCCGTCTTCATTGTGTGGCAGTTTCTGCACTGTGCCATTGGACAGGCATTAAGGTCATTGTCATGGCAACTGGTGAGTCGGTATATGGGCGGAGCCTCTGTGGCTTTGGATGCAGCCTAAGAATCATTATTGGGATTCGCAGCTCAGAACTAAACCTGATGAAAATGGTGAGTGTCCTCAAATCTGCCTCAAGTAAAGGAAATGTGCAGCACTGCAGCAGGATACTCTGTCACCAGAATGCCATGCATTTGCTGAAATGTGCTTTCCGTTAATCAGTATAATTGCAGTCCGTTCTTTTCAAATTATAGCCAGACTGTAATTCCTCTACCTGTAGGCATTTTTGTTGGAGTTTTTAGTTGTTCCAGATTTCAGCTCAACATGGTTGTACATGCAACCTCAAGTCACCTGGGGTCCTCTTTTCTCTCACTCTACCTAATGACCCCCTCACCCCCCAGCCCTCACCATGAATATCCAGAATGTTTTTGTTCTTAGTAAATGTGGATTTAAGGTCCCTCAGCAAACGCAGCCCTGGGTTAATGTGTTGCAGCCATAGTATGTCTTCTGTGTGTAGAACGTGTCCAGTCCCAGAGGTCACCAGCCTTGACGTTCAGGTCAGGCTTTGGTGGTGTTTTGCTAAGCAGTTGGCTTAACGGCTGCGTGCACCGAATTCTGCAGCTTGTTCAGCATGTTTCCGGGCCCTTTGCAAACAGTCCGTGAACGTGCTGCGATGATCCCCGCAGGACCGCCGCTACGCCGACCTGACTGAAGACCAGCTGCCCACCTGCGAGAGCCTGAAGGACACCATCGCCCGCGCCCTGCCCTACTGGAACGAGGAGATCGTGCCTCAGATCAAGGAGGGCAAGCGGGTGTTGATCGCCGCCCACGGCAACAGCCTCAGGGGCATCGTCAAGCACCTGGAGGGTGTGTGTCCGGCCGCTCTGTAGCATCACGATGTCCGACTTGCTACCTCTGGGGAATTGGCTGTTCTGTGCTTTATGCGCAGTGCTGCATTTTAATCCTGTTTTCTGGGGTGAAATGCATTGTTGCAGCAGCTGTATGATGCAATGAAATTCTGGCACACGTGGCCTTTCCGCGCCTTCACTTCCTTCCTGCTTTTGTAACGCTTCCTCCAGTGAAACGGCCTGTTCTGTCTGAACCCTGCTCCATGACTATGCTCCTGTATTAAATGCCACGTCGTCGCATCCACCAGGAGGTTTGCAGTTGCAGTGCAGCGCAGCTCTTCTCCGTCAGCTCTGCCTGCCGAGAAGCAGCCACATCATTGTGCTTTTATGCAGACCCGAAAGTGACCGCTGTGCTTTCCGTCCCGTCAACAGGCATGTCGGAGGAGGCCATCATGGAGCTGAACCTGCCCACTGGGATCCCCATCCTCTATGAGCTGGACAAGAACCTGAAACCCTTGGGCCCCATGCAGTTCCTGGGTGACGAGGAGACCGTCCGCAAGGCCATGGAGGCCGTGGCCGCTCAGGGCAAGGCCAAGAAGTAGACTGCTGTTCTGGCTGAGCGACCACCGGAGCGAGGCCTTTGGTTGGGGAGGGCGGGGCTAATCAGAGCGACTACGTGTGTAGACCACCAGCGACAACATCATGGTACATACTGCTGCTTCATTAGGAACCACTTATCAGCACATGGAAGTATATCAGTATTATGGGATGGGGATGAACTTCTACACTATAGATACTCTAGGGACCAGATGACTGAAACCACCTGACTGACCACCTGTGTGAAGTATGTTTAATGATTACTTATACTCCCATTTCAAATTTACGCATGTTTTACGGTTAAAAATCCCACTTTGTTTATAGATCATTTCTTATTTATTTCAATCATTGAGCGGATAACCTATTCTGAGGATGCTTTGGATAAATGCATCTAGCGTTTATTACCCCGCCCCACTGTTGTCATGGTAACTGTTGCCTAGCCTACAAAGCAGCTTGCTTTTCCATGTTCGATTATGCAGGAGTAGAATTGCGCCGCACACGGTTGTCTCGCTCTTGACTGGACGTTTGCTTCTCTGATCTTTCAACACACACGCCAATGTTAAAGTAAGCTGATGGAGGAGGAAGCAGCACCTTCTCTTTCCTAATGTGCCGTGTCGGGGGAGGGGCAGGGGTCTCCGCTTCCCTGGGTAGTGTGGTGCATCAGTCTGTAAATGTGATGTGCATGTCTAGTCGTCTTCCCATGGCGTGGCTCTGTAATACTGTCTGTTCCTGTAAGCGCTGAAGGCTGCGAACCTGCATGAATCTACACCATGTTAATATCTGCCGGATACCCTGAAATCGTATGAATATATGGAAATCTAGTGTCATTCGTGTACATGGTTTTTGCCCCAATTTGTGTTCTCTAACCTCTGTCTGGGGTGTCCGGTTCCAGCACTTTCTAAACCCACGCTTCGCTTTCACTTTGTTGATGTTTAGAGAAAAAGAATAAAACTTTACTTTGGGCTTAACGCACTTTTAGATGTACACTGGATCTGTGCGACTGTAATAAATGTGTGGAATCATGAGGCATCTGTCTGAGAACGTGCTTTTCAAATTGATTCCCCTCTTCTGTTTTGTTTCTGGCACCTGCAAATTAAATGCAGCCTGAAAGCAGAAATTACACCAGTAAAGCCTTTCCAGAGAAAAACAAGCCACTTTATATGTTTAAAGCACAACATCTGTCGCAAACACACGGTTATTAGCTTGCACCATTCCTGGTAATTTCTCGAAAGGTACGGTAATCCCTAGCCTAAAGGCAACTTATTGCTCATGGCTAGTGGTTTCCAGGCCAAATTCTATTGAACACCTCAGCCTTACAAACGGTGACTTTGAGGTGACTAGTATAATCCGGTATGAAAGTGGCTAAAAAAGCGTTAAAAATATTAACTGGTTTCAAGTATGGTTTCATAACCACAGCCTGTAACAATGAAATCTACACTTTCTAACTGCTATCGCTATTAGCTAGTACATACATTTTATAACACACAACAACCCATGCCTCGGAGCTTGATAATATTCATTTTTTTAAAGGAGGGAAATGAGTTGAGTTTGAATGTTTTCGTAATTATACGCCACAATCAACATGGCGGTAGAGGGATACCGGCACGTGCGTGTAAACTATCCAATCAGCTTCCACCAGTTGTAGGCAGTAATACCCAATCAGCGCATGTTACTCCCTTCTTGGAAACATGTCGCCGAGAAAGCTGTGTGTTCCAGGTAGGTCTGCAAAAGAGTTTCTTCGGTTTATGTGTGGCGATTTATGATTGTGTATTCTTGTTTAAAAATAAACCCACGAAGGGCAGTAGATTGAATTTGCTTAGTGCCTCCTTGGGTCCCGTACACGTGGGGACGCTGAGATGACCGGGGCGTGACGCTAGCCCTTGGCACTCAGTGTCCGTCACGTGCCTGCGTTTATACGAAATACTCAGTTATCTGAAGACTTCATACAGACAGTAATCGCACTGCGTGTTGTTTCTTATTTATAAGGCGCCATCGTAATCCTACAGGTTTAGGCGTTTAACGTGAAATTGGCTTGCTTGCCAGTAACGAGCAGTGCCGCTGATAGGCGTAAACAGCGAGCTCTGGCTGACAGATACCCCCTCCTACTGCCTGGGGCGCGTTACGTTCCAGTCATCCCTCTGTTTCGTGCTTTTTTATTCCGACTTGCACCTTGAGTTACATAATCAATGCAGCAGGGTGTGCACACTTGAATAGCATATAACATTTACTGCTTTTGTCTGTGTTCTTTCGACATGTTTATTTATCAATAGCACATTTTCTTTATTCTATTGTTTTGTGTATTTTTGTCTTGACAATATGTTTGTTTTAAGATGTAAACTGATTCCCTGTTCTTTTTCTATACGGACATTCTGATTTTAACATAATTTGTTCTTAAAGGCTTTTTCGTGCCTTTTCCTTTTAAACATAATTTGCTCTGAAAAGCTTTATCTTTATACGGTAAAATATTTGATCACGTTAATCATGTCATTAACCTGAGCGCAGTTAAGGTTTTAAAACATCTTTGGAGATCATTTTGAAGTATTTTTTTGGCCTACAGGTGAAAAGCTTTGCAGCACTGAAGACTGTATACCCGGGACAGGCACTTACTCGCGGCACGGATACATTTTCGCTGCCCTCGCCGGCTATGTCTTCAGGAAAAACGAGGGCGAAGAGGTGCGAGCTAAGAAAGATTAACTTCACATAATTTTGTACGCATTGTGACCTGAAATAATGATTTCTCCCCCTTCCAGCTGCCCGTCATTTCGGTTGTTAAAGAAACAGAAGCTCAGCTGCTGCCGGATGTAGGCGCTATTGTTACATGCAAGGTAACGCAAGAAAGAAAATCGCCTCCTGTAATACTGCATGTCGTGATACTGCAGAAGCTGGGTTGGTTGTACGAACTGTCAAAATTTCTCTTATGTAGGTCACTAGCATCAACCCAAGGTTTGCAAAAGTCCACATCCTTTATGTTGGTTCAACGCCACTAAAAGACAGATTCAGAGGAACAATCAGGTAAAATTTACACACAAAACCCCCTTTTTAACTGAAGTTAGCCACAGTCTTCTCTCTGTTCTGCTCTGGATTTTTAATGTAGGTGTACATATTTACACTGTGCAGTGTGTGTGTGTGAGGTTTCTTCCTCGGTGTGTGCATTCAGGGCTCTTCGCTGTGAAGGCAATGACCTGGGCATTTTAGAAATCTTTGAACAAAATGCCACATGTCTGTTGGAGACTACCTCTGTGGTATTTCAGACACAGATGTGGTCACGACCTTTTCTCACATTTATTGGACCTAGACAGCTTGATATTTATAACTTATTTTGCATTTAAAACCTTACCGTAGTACTTCATTCAATCAAGGATATTCTAAGGTGGCTGCATGCTTCAAAGTCTGAACAAAACGAGATCGAGCACATCGGTCAGAACAATCTGTCGCACGCTAAAAGCCACACTGCGCCCTTGATTGTTCTGTGTCACGCCAAAACCCTAGAGGGCATAGAATGTATTCCATGCCGCAGATCCACAAACAGACTGTAAAATGAATGTATTGCTGCAAGAGTGTGAGTCATTTTATAAAGAAGATGACAGTTCTGTTACAGTGGAAGTTGGTCTCTTTATTAACAGCCACTATTGGGTTAATTTTAGAAGCAACGCAGAGAGAGAAGCCAACAATTTACATAATTGATGGATACACACTAAGGAAACGCACGTATTACACAGCTACGACATTTGCTCTTACCAAATACACATCAATTTGCAGTACTTCAACTGTGGTGTGATGCAAAGCATGTTGGTAGTTGCATAATTAGTTTTGCTGACCAGCCACCTGGTTTCACATTTATGTCGGCCAGTGGGCGGGATCAGACCATAAGAAAAGTTCACCT
Organism: Stomatorhinus ivindoensis; assembly: GCA_019775895.2. Lineage (NCBI taxonomy): Eukaryota > Metazoa > Chordata > Actinopteri > Osteoglossiformes > Mormyridae > Stomatorhinus > Stomatorhinus ivindoensis. The sequence continues at coordinate 3,923,918 of JABFEB020000041.1, forward strand.
CAAGGACCCCGAACAGGCAGTGTGCCTACATGGTGATTACGGCTCGTATAATGATGTATTGCTAAAGCGTCGGTTCCGAAGATTTCATTCGAAGCATGCTGCCACCTTATCGTTAAAATAAATATATTTCTGCAGGAAAGAGGATGTAAGAGCAACAGAAAAAGACAAGGTATGTATGCAAGTGACATTCAGTACCTGAACTGCAATTTCTAATGACAATATTAGCATTAGCTAGTCGTTTGTGTTTTGCTTTAAATTTAGCCTGCGGATTTGTTAAAGATTTTATTTCCTCATTGTAGGTAGAAATATACAAAAGCTTCCGGCCTGGAGATATCGTCCTTGCAAAAGTGGTATCCTTTGAAATTAGAAAATGCTGTGGGGGAAAAAAGGCAAAAATGTGTCATGCACTTTGTGGTGAATTCCAGCCCCCCCGTCACCCAGCAAGGTGGCTCCGCGGAGGGTGTTTACGCTCCCCAGCTCACAGCCTCATGATTCCGGCTGATGTCCTTTCTGGTAATCAGTGCTCTTGTATTGCTCGTCTCGCCTGGTCTGAAAACCCAGCGGCAGGTTACACTTGGCCTGCATGAGTTCCATAGGCACAGCATGGTCAGTCTTGGCCTGCATGTTTACTGTTTGCTAGTACCGTCCTTGACCGGGGCTCATATCTCTTTGGGCGACGTCCAATCAAACTACCTGCTGACCACGGCAGAGAACGAGCTGGGTGTGGTGGTGGCACACAGCGAAGCAGGTGAGGCCCGTCGACTTCGGAGGAAGGTCACCTTTCCACCTAGACACTAACAACTTTTATTTTTAATTGCAAATGCCATCCGCTAATTTATTATGAGTATTATTACAATTTAATTTCCTCAATATTCCATAATATTCCAGCATTGTTTGTGCTTTTGCACTATGTGGATTGTCACTGCACTTTGATTTTGCATTACTGCGTGCATCTTAGCCTGTGTGATGCATAAGATCTCCCCCCCCCCCGAGCTCAGCAACGTTTATCTGAATCTTATTTGATTCAAAGAGAAGTAGATCCAGCCTATGCATTTATTCATAACTTTGCGCTTGCCACCATCCCAATTATAGGAGTACAGATGATCCCCATCAGCTGGTGTGAGATGCAGTGCCCCAGGACGCACGGAAAGGAGTTCCGGAAGGTGGCCAGGGTGCAGCCGGAGTTCCTGCAGGCGTGACCTGCCAGCCGCCGATGAGGCAGCCCCCCCCTCTCCATTCTTCTACGATTAGCCGTTCTTCCAGGGGCACCCAGCTTCTTCCAGTGTGCAGTGAAACAGCACTAACCTGTTCACAGATGCCGGGGGCACAGAATCGGTGATGGCGACAAGCGGGAAAAATCAGGGCTGGTTTGGTCTTCAACTGCAGATGATTTTGCTGTTGCTTTTCAGAATGGAAGGAAGGTGAGGTTTTGATCTAAAAGTGAGGAAAAAAACTCAAGAAATCGATGTTCCGTCAGAATCATTTATGAATATGGTCATTGGCGTTTGTACATATTTGAGGTTATTTTACAAAAATAAACTGGTCACTGAAAATAACACGTGTCCTGGTTACGTTGTGATACTAAAGCGTTCCGCTGAAGATTTCAGATTCTCTGAAATCTCTCATTTCCTGAAGCTCAAGGCCACCACATGTCTCTGGAGGCCCTGCTGCATGTTCTTCACACACCTCATCCTGAAAACAGCCCTCTCTCCCACAAACTTCTGGAAGAGGAGAAGCCCACCCCCAACCCCGAAGTAGTGTGACTTTGTGGCTAGATAAATGACACCATTCGGGTGCAGGAGTTTGTGGAAGACCTGGTGGAGTGCAGCATAGTAAGCTGTGTTATAGATCGTCTCTGACGTCAGTATGATGTCATATTTATGCGCCGTGTCGCTGCTAGACATCAGTGGGAGGAACGCCGCCCAGTCCCCGGAAAAAAACCTGCACTTGGCAATCTGAGGGTGCGGCGATAGATCTGTGGCTCTCTTCTTTGACGAAGGGCTACCATCATCATCCTCCACACCGCTGTCCTCACAGTTCAGAAGAACAGTGGGTATGGTCAGTCGGTCGACCACCGTGCTGTTGTAATCCTGGAAGTGCACATCACTGGCTCCCATCTTCAACGCCGCGATGCCCAGCAATCCTGCCCCGCAGCCCAAGTCCAGCACCTTCTTCCCAACAAAGCTCACTCCTTCAGCCTCAATGTACTCTAAAAGGTCATACGTGCACTCCCAAATTTTGAGTCCACCCTCATATACACCAGAGATGAGGTCAGAATGTAGGGCTGCGGTCTGGGACAAGATCTGCTCACTATCTGCCTCTACTGAGGTTGTTGTTTCAAACACAGTTTCATTTAGGTAGTGGAGGGGGGGCAGTGACCCCACGCAGAAGGTCTCAAACACGCTGTCTTCAAAGAGGGACGGATGACTCTTAGGATTGTGCTCTACGGCCTGTTTTACCCTTAATCCCGCGTCATTTACAGCATCCTCCTGAAATTACATTGAGAAGAACAAAACACCATTCACTTACAGAGCACGAACAGTCGACACTTCAAAGTTTTACAACCGTATCGCTGTGCGGCGTTGCAAATCATCAAAGAAACTCATAACATGAAAGCACGTGGCTGCACAGCCAGAGAGGTGAAGCGACATTTCAGCTGTTTAACAAACTAACCAGTCGCATACATACGGCGTCAGTCGAACGATCCGGCTGTAGTTGGATACTATCCTTCTCACGCGAGTCCGCATCGCTCGGTTCCTTGGTGTTTATCTGAACATCGAAATTAAAACTGAAGGCCATTTTAATGTACGCATATGCCTCGGAGTTTAGATAGAGCTGTAGTTTTTACCGTATGCATGACGTCAACACGAGGTGACAAGCGGGAATTGACTACATCTCCCAGCATCCCTTGTAGAAACAATGAATTTTTCTGTACTATCTTATTTAATGCTTCCATATCACGATATTTCTACTTTATACATCATTTATACTTTATATACGATTGTGCAAAGTAGGCGATACTGATGCAATTTGAGATTCTCATCACGTCCAAACGGGAACGTATCTCCACCCATCGCTCCCTTGTCATCATTAACTTGCGCAATATGGTTAGAGTTGGGAGGGAAAAGGAGGCTCTGCAGTTTGAAATGCCGTTTCGCTGCGTGGTGGTGCGAGACCTTGAGTTTCTTCAGCAGTAGCATGACTTGATTATCGCGGAAGGAAGTCAAAGGTAAGGAAAGCCCTGTGCGACTGGTGGTGATATGTGGGTTAGGGGGAACTCGGCTGCCTGCCTCGTTAGTTAGCGTGGACTGGGTCTCTTGTGATGATTTTAAACACTGTTCCAATGAACTTCTGTATTGATAAGATACTGGTGACGAGACTGCGGTAGACAGTGGAGATTTTACACTATCGGGCAGCTGGAGGAGTTGATTCTGCAAGCCAGTCTTATGTCACCGTCGCAGGGCACAGAGAATCTTTTCATATGTGTAAAACGGGTAATGTTGTTAGCGAAATAAAGCATATAAATGAATAGAAATTCAGCGTGAACCGCCTGAATATGTCACCGTTCCGTTACAAGGTAAATTTGTTTTTAGACTCTCTGTAGCTTTGCAAAGTGTTAACATGCACCTTGTTTATTGTCCTCCTTTGTTTCGGAAACATCGTTACAATGAACGATATTGCAACACGCGCCACTTGTCCATAAATGGGAAAGATGTGAACGTGAGAGAGCCGAGCACCGTCTGCCGTGAAGTGCCGGGTAGCTGTTTAGTAAAGCTGTAATTTAATTTTATTATGCTTGGTTGTACCGAAGTATGGCAAAATGCAGAAATTCTTTTGTAATCAAATGTATTTATTTAAGTAGTTGCAGATATTTTAAAATGATCAAGTAGGAAAAATTGACACTGACCGTGGCCTGCATTTCGCCGGATTTCCGTGCCAGGTGGATTAAACAAACGGAATTATTGTTTTTAAACTGGTTGTACGGGACTGAATTGGATATGCAGATTACTGGAAGGCTGCATCACGGTCGGACTGATATTTATTAAAAGATGTTTGTTAGATAACTGAGGGCTTCACCCTGTGTGCGTCTTCTGTGAGATCATATATGAAGGAGGCGATCAAACCATGTGATTATAACACGACACACCATATAATCAGACGTGACTCATAGTCATAACCACACAGTTTCCTTAATATCTTGCCCTGTTGTAAATGTATAAATGTCAATTCACTGCTACCTTCTTAAACGGCAGTTTTTTTTAGCAGAAGCAATATTTGGATAATCTATGCCGCATGTCAAGGATGTGAGGTCACCGATCAATACGCATCTTGTAAAGTTAATCTAAAAGCTTTAGAGTTTCTTAATTAGATCACATGCTGTACTACCTTTCTTGCAATCGAATCGAATTGCAAGATCGAATTTTCAAAACAAACAGCAATTTTAAAACCTGCAGCGATGAGCATGTAAATATATGGGTTCCATATGACTTCCTGTACTTAATTTTCACTTTTAAGAGTTCTCGCAGCAAAGGTGAGCATCCTCAATCACTTGTGCTGTTTTTTTATATATTTATTTATAAAGAGTACACAGTCAGTCTGTCCTAAAAAACATTTGAAGGATGTGAAGGAGATCACTCTGGTGTGTGTGTGCGCGTGCGCGCGCATGCATTAAGATTTCAGCATTGTTGTCTGTAATTTCATTCGTTCTAGGCGTCTTCAAACTTAATGGGTGTATCGGCCATATGCAGAGTCAGCTTCAGGTTCCACACTGGACCAGAACCTCGCAGTGAGGGGAATCGCTGATAGGACCATGAGAAAGTATTTAATCTCTCTTTCTTCAGTGAAAACTTGGAGGGCTGAGATTTATTTTTACATTTGATTTGTTCATTCCATTTTTGGCTGCTTCAGATTCACACTGTGTTATGTAAACCCATCGTATTAGTACGCCTTGTGCTAATGTCCTTGTGATAGGTCTTTTTTAATGGTGTGCTTGTTCTCCGTGTGCTGCAGGGATACAGGCCCTCATGGACACACTGATGTGTTCCTCAGTCCAGCATAACTTGAGTTTGTTTGTGGTTAAAGTAACACCAACCAGTACTTTTCTATTGCATAAATAAATGCTTTTATTTGCACAAACACACTGGAAATGCTTCATTTCACCGACCCCATCTTGCTCTTCAGAGTG
>JABFEB020000041.1:3929202-3950379 GCA_019775895.2 Stomatorhinus ivindoensis
ATTTTAATAATGTAGTGGAGTACAAAGTACAGATAATTGCTGAATAAAGTAAATTTTTTTTACTTAAGTAAAGTATAGATACGTAAAAATTTACTTAAGTACAGTAACGAAGTACATAACTTGTTATGGTTGGCCACTGATAAGTGCTTGTTATGGTTGGCCACTGATAAGTGCTTGTGAACAGTAATGTCAGGTTGAGGCCCTGCTGACCGTTACAGGATAAAGGACAGAGAGAATCTGTGAAATTTATCTACCATGCCCAATAATTGTTATTGCTTAGTATTAAACGATTCTAAGTATTGTTATTTTTTGCCGTGATTCTGTTGCTGTAGAAAATGGGTCTCCAGATTTTTTCACGTTTGTTATTCCCATACTGTGTCCTGGTGAGTCATGGTTTATAAGGACAGGCTTGAGGCTGACCTTGATGCTGTAGGGGACAAGTGGCCATGCAAGAGGGATGGATGGTTGTCAACATTGATTTATTTCTTCCATTTCACTTGTTGTGAGAACGTTAAAGTGCTCTGGCCATTTAGATATTCCACCTGGCCAGGGGTGTCAAAATGGCTTCCTACATGTTTGTTCGGGTATCTGAATGCTGTTGATTTGCAAGCCAATGTTTGTAACCATCTTAAACATCTATCGGGCAATTTGAATAATTAAGAACTAGTAAATAGGAAATTAAAGCCTCTTCTGGCATTGCACTCATCCACTCAGTTAGCAAAGTCTAGCTGTGCTGAACTTGCATTGTTCTTACCTGAACTGATCAGCCGTTCCGGTGAGGTTAAGTTCTGTCCGCGGCTGTCTGTAGGTTGCGTTGACGCCTTACAGAGTTTCAACGCGTTAATGTCAAGGCTCTTTCAGTGTCGGAACAAGTGTAATCACCTAAGGATCCCACATCGTTGTGGTTTACATTTGAATATTTATTTTAGTGATAGGTTGTGGTCTGAAATGTGAACAATATTCAGTAAATATATGAAATTATGTGCATGAATATGAGTAAAACAGTCATAATAATAACATATATTTAAATAATAATACATATATTTAATTCATATGCTTTGCTAGTGGCTACCTACTGGTATTTATATATTAACACTACATATTCTCGATCAGTAGCATTTCAAGATTGAAAACAATTGATGTATTTGCGTTGACAAAGTAAAATGGTTTGTTTGAATGCAAAATACTGTTGAAAAAATCCTAAATAACTGACAATATAATGTGCTCTGTGTATATAGCTGGCATGTATTCTGTGTGTATTACATCCATATGAGATGTGTTTGAAGTGTTCATATTTTCTGAAGTCTCTCTCTGGGTTTTCAGTTCCTCTGTTTGAAGAACATCAGAACATTCTTGTCTGCCTGCTGTGAAATATTCTCCATGAAGAAGAGTGAGCTCTTCGAAGCCTTTGACCTGTTCGATGTGCGGGATTTTGGAAAGGTATGTCATCTGTCCGTCATGCCACCTGACATTCCCCCCAGCCTCTTTCAACTGCATCAAGTTTTTTTTCTCTCGATGTTTGGGTATTTTTCATAAAATTTTCTGAATGATCAGTTCATGCAGGGTTCACTTAAGTCAGGGGTGGCCATTCTTATCTGCAAAGGGCCGGTGTGTATGCAGGTTTTTGGGATAAGCTGTAGGTCAACTGTTCAAACCCAGGTGTGAGGACTCTTTAGCCAATCAGTCCTCTAATTAGTAATACAATTAGGGAGGTGCAGCGAAAACCCACACACACAGTGGCCCATTGCAGATAATAGTGGTCACCCCTGACTTAACAGGAGCAGGTCTATCTGCTGTATTAGCTAGAATAATTTTGTGCCCAGATATGTGGCTCTTTTTTTACTCCGAATCAAGGATGTTTTCATACCTCTTTTAACAGGAAAGTTTTAAGTTTAAGTAGGGATGCACTGAACGATTGGTCAGCGATGGGAATGGGCCGATTTTCAGCCTGATCTGTGATCGGCCGATCAGTCTCACATATTTCCGATTACTAACTGATCTTGCATATGTGCAATAAATCATATGCATAGCTGTGCGCACTTTCAGAGATACAAAAATGTCCGTAATTTGGCCTTCGACTATGACATTGTGAAAAAAAACGTCCTCCTCTCATTCCGTATGGAAGTGGTAGGTTTTTTATATCGTTTCTTAAATTTATTAGAAATAAACTGAAGGCTAACTAGGCAGCTTGCTGGAGTTTTGTAGCAACTGGCACGGTTGAATGCGTCTCCCATTCTCTATTTTTTTATTCCATACGATCTACCCACGCTATGTTTGCGATCAACCAGTAGATCGCGATCAACGTATTGGGCACCACTGGTGTAAGCAGTGAAAAGAGCAAAGAAATTACGAGGAAAATTATGGAATTCATGGCACTGGATGACCAGCCATTTTCTGCAGCTGATGATAGAGGCTTCAGAAATCTGATAAATTACCTCAGCCCAACAGATAGAATACCAAGTAGGCGTTACTTTTCGGACGTCGAGCTACCGGAGTTGTTTAATCTAGTGTCTTGTCACACACCTTTACTTGCTGCACCTATTATTATTTTAAAGAATATATTAACGTTTAGTTGTAGTTGGGGTTTTATTTATTTGTTTTAGTAAAATTTTTTTGAATTTGTAAAGTTTAATAAGAGATTATTATGAAAATAAAGTTTCAAGGTGAAGAAAATGTGATTCTTGTATGTATTTGCTGTTCTCAGGGCAAAAATCGGTATCAAACACATACCCAAAAATCAGTAATCGGGATCGGGCAAGAAAATTGCAATCGGTGCATCCCTAAGTTTAAGTTTTAAGGTTAGTCTGCTACCTCCCATTTGGAAATGTTCATTTACCAGCTACGCACCTCGTCATCAGGTGAGCTTTAATCAACATTTGGCACAGTTAAGTATTTATTTCAGGTAGAAGATCAGACTGTCCCCCATGCGAAGTGTGACTTCACACTTACTGTAGCCACAGGCCCCAGATTATCTGGTGCCAAGAAATCAGGCGGTGGCCGGCATGTCGTCGCCCTGCAAATGTCTCTACTGACATTTTTGGTGGATAACTGCTGCACACAGTGGCTGTTTCCATCAGCGACCATACTAACCAGCGCAGATCAGTCTGGTGTCATTTACCGAAAATAATCTCACCTGTAAGACCTCATGTGCCTTATGGGTAATAACGGAATAGACATTAAGCACTGAGCTATGTGACTAAGACTTAGTTTGTGGTTCATTAATACATATGTAATAGGAAAATACTATATTATTTGTCCCCCATAAAGTGTTATTGAATTCTTTTATTTGCCAAGTATAGAAAGTACAAGAAGTTTGTTTGGTTCAGGTGGTGGTATGAATTAAACATGGACAAAAGTATAAAAAACGATAAACGAGTAAAATAGAGGGAGAAAAGGAAATAAATGCATGCAAATAAATAAATGCGTGGATTTATAAATAAAGATGAGAAAACCAGTGGCCTGTACTACAAAGGGGGTTTAACTTAATCAGATTTAACCCGGAGTTAATTTGCGAACGTGGTGTTGACAAAATAAGGTGTCTTAATCGGTGCTATTCAGTACTACGACGCCAGTTAAGAGGTTGATTTGTTACATTGGTGTTAACTGCATTGGAGTTGTGCGCGTTCACATAAATGGAGCACGTTCGGCAGCGCCAGGCACCGTTTGACTCATGGCGTGATCTCCATGTTACAGGGAGGAAGACTGCATGCTAATTATGCAGAGTTATAAGGAGTTTAAATCAACGCTGTAAATTAAGTCCAATACCACTGCAGGCAACAAAAGCAGTCAGGCGTGTTGGCAACGTATTGCAGACGGAGAAAATGCATACATACGTTTTCATGGTCATAAAACGTGGTCTAAAATATCTCACGACCAAGTATTAGGCTATGAAGTGTTTTCTGAAAATAATAGAAATACTGTTAATAAATACATCGGCTCACAGATGCGACAGAATTGAAGAAGTAAGCCTATCATTGTTACGTTCGGGGCAGGCAAACAGAAGAGGTAGTCAGGATGACGGGCAAGAAACGGGGTTTATTCGGGGATGATGCAGGACGGAACACCACAGGTGCAACACTCACGACTACGACGATTCACACAGATGACTGATCTGGGGCAGACTGACACAGACGCTGACTAAATACTAGCAGGAATCGACCACCGACAACAGGTGGCCACGATCAGGAACAGACACAAGGTAACGAGGGGGCGTGGCACACAGGAGGCTCGGACGGGTGGATCATGACAATTATTTGCTGATAAGTAATGTAGTGCTCCCTAAAGGGTCATTATTGTGATGTTACTCGTAATGTAAACCTAATAACAATTAACTAATTAACAGTTACCTGATTTCAAACGCAATAGTAGTCGAAAGCGTATGTGGCAGCAAGTCAAGACGAAATGTAAAAACATCGTGTCAAGTGGTAGGACTTCATATTAATACCCATTATGAAAGATTTGTGTCTAGCCTCCACATAATAGTGTGTTTATTTTTTATATCTAACAAGAAAAAATGTGTCTGTTCATACCATACCATTTTGTGATTTGTGAAAAATTGTGTTAATAGCTAATATAATAGGTCCTGTCAGCTGTAATGACACGGTGGTTTAGCATTTTGGGCTCATGGTGACTGTTACACACCCCTTTGTTTCCCAGATTGCTTTACATACGAATTTTAATTAATTTCTGAATGTTTGAATGTGTCCATATAATGTGCATTGGGACAATACATGAATGGGTTAATAGCTTTAAAACTAGACTAGACAGTCACATCTAGTGAAGTGTGCTTTGATCAGCGGACAGCAGGGAACAATGCACACCCCTTGGGTTTTCAGAAAAACTTTCTCTCTATCAGTTATTAATTAATACATTATATGCATATTATATGCCATTGCTCCTTTTCATACATATTAACAGAGAGAGCCTCTCACGATTCATGCGCCAATGTCATACGGATCATTCAGGTAGACCAGCATTGTCTTTGGAGAAATTGTAGTTGGAAAGGCGGTGCTCATACAGCACTGACTTACACAGAAACCTACACAGAGACTTAGCATAAATTGCCATAGCTGCATACCTCTAGTAAAACCTACCCACCTTTCGTAGTACGGGTTAATCGCAAAGTTACATCATACATCATACATAACTTGATACATCATCAAGTTACAATCAAAGTTACCCCGATAAACTAGTAACCCCATTTCGTAGTACAGGCCACAGATGTAGGGTGTTTGTGTATAAGCTTCTAAAGCTGATAAGAGTGTTACGTCCATACAGCGGGTGATTTAATACGAGAAGGTCCCACAAATGCCAATTAGGAGGAATATGGTTTTCATGCCATGGTTTTCACGTATTACATTTGTTGTCTTCGTGAATCATTGACATACTGCTCGTCTTTAAAGCTGCGGCCGGCTCGAGCATTTGTGGTTGTTTGTAAAGGTTTCCTCTTTCTTTATTCACGTACATAAATAGTCTTCATACAAATTCACAAGAATTAATTAAGATGTTAGTACAGTGGTGGGCATCTTGAAATGCTGCTACCCTAAGCGTTGAAGTGACTTGTAATGATTCTTCGCGGCAGGATTCACGCGTCACGCTGAGGCTGAAAAATGGCGGGATTCCGGCAAGGACGGCAAGGCCGCCGGTGACGTTTCCAGATGCTCGCTCTCCACCTCGCTGGTGGGATTCTGTTGGTCTATATCGCATGTTCTGCTCACTGCAGATAAATGACATGCCTTACTTGGCAAAATTATTTTCATGGAATAACGTGAAAAATATTTTCTGGCATTTCATTAAAAAAGCAGGCAGAGAGATTTTTATGAAATTTGCGCCTGTGTTTTACTTAATATATGTGTTGTTACTATAAAGACAGATGGGTATTAAATCACCTAAGAAGCTAAGTCATTTAATGCACTTGATTCTTCATGTTTCTTCACCTCAGTCTTACATTCTCACCCCCTTTAAATGTTGGTTTTTTGTGTAATTTTCAGTTGTTCCCCTGTATTCTCTGCAAAAGAACCACAGTCTATGTTTGTCCTTCTTTGCTGCTCTTGTTACATTCATCTGCATTTCTGTTGGATTCTGTAGGAATATTTCAGAGGGAAACGACAAAATTAGGTTCACGCTGGCCAGGTTCAGATATCCTAGATCCGACATAACTCTTTTGCAAGCATGCATTTTAACCTTAAATCAGAAAGCTGGAAATTCCTCAATCTCTTCTTTTTTTAGCTGAGCAACTGTACAGTTCAGATAAATCGAGAAATGCTACGTCGCTATTTGAAGGTTGGAGGAGTGGGTGTCACTGGGTGAGACAAAGTGAAAATGAGATTTGACAGATTCCCCTCTTAAACTCCCCCTGTCGCATCGTAAGAACCGGCAATAGCATAAAACGGTTTGGCTGCCGTGGGCAGCGGTGGAAAAGCATCGCTTTCCTTCCCAGTTCTCCTCAGCCGCAACCGCCATGTGGAATTGCCGACGTGGTACGGTGGGGCAGCCAATCACATGACATCTGTGAAGCCCACGATGCATGCTGGGAAGGGTGATGAAGCTCGGAGTTGTTGTGTTGGGACTTTTTCAGCCAATAAGCATCTTTAGGTCCATTTGTCAAAATAATGTGTTAGGGAGATAATTAGAGCTGGGCGATTTGGCCTAAAAATAAAATCTTTGATTTTTTTTGCAATAAGTCTGATTTCCGATTTTAATCGATTTCCCCAATCCCCTACTCAAAATCCAACTATAGATGACAAATAAGTTTTAACTATTTATTTAAAAAAAAAAAAATTTTACTTTAGAGTTAAAGTGCAGTCTGACCAGCCAAAAAAGATGCTCATAAGTGAGATGGCAGTCCAACGGCATTGTAAACACTTTTAGAAACTTGTAAAAACTTTTAGCATGTTAATGAACCCCAGCTTTGCCACAGTGGGTATGGGCACCATGTCTTCATCGCGACAGTGTTTATCGCCTTCCACCGTGCCCCATTCTTATCATATGGCACACAGTTCGAAAACGTCTCAGAGACGGTCGCTTGCTTAACTTTGGATGTTGTGCCGGTGCTGTGTGTATTCTCATTCCGCTGGGAGCTGCACTTCTCCCACTAAATCTATCATGCTGCTTCCTTTGGTTGCAAGTTTTTAAACAGACTTTGCAACCAGGACTTGTTTGGTCTGTGTCCGACGGCGCAAAACCGAACCATTTGATTGCCATGCTGTTTGTGAATCCGCTACAGTGTATGGCTGAGTAGGTTAAAGGCTCTGTGCCATCGTCTGAACCCCATGGTCAGCAGTGTAATTATATCACTATTGGTCCCTTGAGGAAGACCCACAACCACATGTCCAGGGACACCAGCTGGTCCTGCTTTCTGACCACAAATTTTCTCACTTCTGTGTCACTTTGATCAAAGCTAAATAAGTAGAAGTCAGTGTGTTTTGCACAGTACCCAACCATACAATGTCCTACGATACCATGAATTTGTCTGCACCTGAAGCATTTGGTGTTTCAGCAGAAACGGATGTGGCGTTTTTGACCAGTAGGTCTCTGGTTCAGGTTTCAGGGCTGTTCATATGGAGTCCCTGAGCATAATCTGTCCCGTCACATGCGTCTGCTCGCTCTCTGAAGTGTCGCATCTAACTAGGCCGAGTGCAGCGGCCTGAGAAAAAGGTGCCTGATATTCACCCCCCTTTGATGCTAAACCTCAACGCCTTGGTCTGAAGGGGGTGGGGGGGGTGTTTTTGCTAGGCGGAGATCATAGCCGGGGCGAGAGCCCACCAGGTCTGTAAATCTGATCTGAGCTGCCTACGCTAAAAATAAGAGCCCAGTTCCAGGGCTGTGATTGGACCTTAGTGTCTACTGCAACAGCATCCAATAAACACGCTTTGTAGCCTCCACGTCCGTCCGTCCAATTGGACAGCATCGGGTGCGATTTTGGATTCCCCGCAGATGACCCTCCATCGCCATCGCACTTTGCATCTTTGTGTAGCGCGGAACTGTTATCTCACAGCACCAAAGTCAGATTTCCTTCCACGGCCCTGAACTGTCTCTAAATTGCCCTGCAATGGACTGGCAATCCAGGCCAAGGTCTGAAGGCATGCGCTGACATCTGGGTCTGACATACAGGGGGTGCTATTTCCGTGCCACTTTTAAAAGGTTAGGGTAATTCTCTTGTACTGTCGCATGGCTGCACTTCCTGAGAAGATGCATGCAAGGGTGATTTTAGGATTTTTTTAAGGTGGGGAGGCATAAGAGGGGCCATAATTTATCCAGAGGAGCCAACTATATCATTAGCCAATGATATTTTTCGATTCAGGGGTCACAAGGGAGGGGGAACTCTGTGGGCCAGTCAGCTTTCAGCTGGGGCCAGTGCCCCTGTAGCTCCGGCCCTGAACACAGCCCTGGACACATAACGGAGAAGTCCCCAGACACAGAGGCCAAGCCATTTCCAGACATTTGACACGCTTCCCTTTCTCTGGACAAATACGTTTTCAGAGGAATAAGTCATTTTCCAATTGAGTGTAGGGATGTATTTCATAACGCACCCATGCCACCTCTCCCCCCCATGTGATTCCCGTCACTCTATTTTAATATAATTTACCTACTTTTTCCATTTGTCCTGTATAAAAGAAAATATGTTGTGGTGGTTGTGTGGTTTTCAGCTCTAGCTGGTGACACATTCAGCTTATAAAAAGAAAAAGTCTTTTTTTCTGTTTCATGAAGCTTCCTATGAATGGCGCTAGGTATCAGCGTAAAAGGTCTTTTCAGAATTTTTCTCTTTAGACTTTAAAGATCAACATGGTATGGAGGTCAGGAACGTGATTCCCAAAATGAACTATCCTAGTGTGATCCTGCAATTAAAAAGGGAATCAGAAATAAATAATTGAAAATAATAGCTGTGGCACTTCTTGTCAGCAACCCATTTACTTTCTTTGTTACCGGAAAGACTCTGATATCTAGGCATCTTCAGAGCGGAAGCCATAGAAGTAGATATATTAAGTAACAAGCCCACCTGTAGGACTGAGAAGTGAAAACTGCTGCACAGGAAGCTGTAGTGCACGTAAAGATATGCTCGCCTGCAAGGCATCCACGGTGTCCCGACCGGCAGGCCCTGAAGAGAGAGGCGAGAAGGGATCCATGGTGTCCCTGCAGAGAGAGGTGAGAAGGGATCCACGGTGTCCCTGCAGAGAGAGGCGAGAAGGGATCCACGGTGTCCCTGCAGAGAGAGGCGAGAAGGGATCCACGGTGTCCCTGCAGAGAGAGGCGAGACGGGATCCAGCCAGAATATTCTGTTCCTGATTTAGAATTCTCATAGTTCCCCTCAATTAAAGAAAAGCAGTTTGGTTTAATTATTTGCTTGATTCAGTAATTTTAAAGGCAGTGATCTGTCAGGACAGCAGTTGGATCAAGATCTGACCAAAGCGGCTCGCATATGTTTGGTTGTGGGCCTGTAATGCTTGAAAATATGTAAGGAGGGTTAAGCTGGAGCCCTAAAGCTGTGGGTGCCGATTTTAGGTTGCATACAGCTGGTGAAATACCACCGTGGCCAGTGGCATTTGGGCAGGGACCAGTCGTGATCCTGGCTCGGCTGTTGAACCCTTGAGCTGGGCTATTATGCCACAGCTAAGATGCTTCAGGAGAAATCTCTTGCGCATTGCAGTACAAACAGGTAAAACCAACTATACAATTTTGGCTCGATGCCACACTTTCAAACCACCGAGAAACAGGGGCTTAAAGATGTCTGTTTAGTGGGTGCTGAAGTTTAGTTTGACCTAGTGCCTCTGAAACAATGTCACACCGTGCCATATTGCCATTTCAATGGTCCCCCTTCTGGGCCATGAGGTTGATTCAATAGCCTCTGCTCCCCCTACTGGCTGCAATTCACAGCGTCTGTGTGTGTAATGCCATTAAACCATATAAGCCTGCTGTAGCATATATAAAAGAACAGCATTCCAAAAAGATGCATAAATAAGAAACAGTTTCTCTTGGGAAATAACTGAAGTAGGAATGCTGCGAGACACATTTTTAAAAATTAGACTGGGTACGATAAACATGGTTAAAACTTCCTGTATTTAGTTGTGTGATCTTATATAATATAGATATAGCGGTATAGAGATTTGACTTCAGTGGTTACTCTTCATAAATGTCAGTGAACTCATGAAGGTAGAAATGATTAATAATCTCACTTCAGCTTTTTTTTACTCGGCCACTCGGAACTCAGATTCTTCAGCCCGTCTTGCAGGTACTTTTCCGGAAGCAGATGGACGCCTCCTTTTCTCTCACCCCAGCCTTATCTTTTGGCCCCTTTTCTGATTACCCATCATGTTCTGCTGCAAAAGTAACCTTTCATCCAGATTTCACAGGTCAGCGTGAAATAGCAGTGATATTACATTAAAAGACAGGTAACATGGCTTGACGGGCCCTTACATACAGGGCACACATAGCCATGCAGGCCGGTAATGGGTCGATGCTAAATACTGTAGCTAAATGCTGTCTTCCACAAAGGTAGACACTAAGACAAGATGCATATATTTTGCACTGTAGTCCCATATGTAAGATATGATAAAATGAACTTTATCAAACCCAGAAGGGAATTCTGGCACTTATGGCAGCGAGTGCCGACAAGCAAACATATAGAGCGAAATACAAAGACGCAGTGAAGACGAATGTGAAAACAGAGAACACAAACTGAGTGTCCTGAAATTAGAATATTAAGGAGATCATTTAAGTGCCATTGTGTGTCCACGTCTCGCAGTGCAGCCTGGAATGCGACGGGGTTTCTCTGATCACACCAGTGCAGGTGAGGGCCTTCCCTGAAGGGCCGCTTTAGACGTGAGACTCAGCGTAACTACCGACTACCCCCCACCCCCCTCCCCAGTGGTTGGGGGCGAGCATCTGAAATGCAGCTGCAGGTGTCTGGATGCGGGAGACGCGGCTGGAACACGTGTCGCTGCGGTGCAAGCGAGAACTTCCTGTCACACGGTGCTGGCTCAGGAACACTTCCTCCCTGAGCGGGCAGCAGGGCGGCTCACGAAATGCACGAAAACGGCGACACCGAAATCTCAGCTGGCATCACGCAGAGGTACTGCTGCGTGTGTGTTGGTTCTGACGTGCCAAGCTGTAGTAGGTACTCGGTGCACGTAGATGGCGCAAAAGCGAAAAGGTGTTTAAAGCGAATCGATGTCAGAAGACAGTGGTTACGTCATCATTGACTCAAATCGTCCTGAAACGTGACTGATGTGAGGCTGTGCCCTTGGACTCTGTCCTCTGGTTAAAGACTGGCATGGTTTCCGGAAAGTACTGAGGGAAATCCATACCACTGAGAGTCACTTATGAAGCGTGGTGGTCATAATGAGTGTTGCAGTAACAGATGAGGGAGGGGGCACCCCGCTTCCCCACCCCCCCCATCCAAACAGGTGCACAGTCATTTTTATTGTACCTTTTCAGGTTATGGACACACTGTCAAAACTGTCACACTCAGCAGTTGCACAGCAGACTGGAATCAGGTATGCTTTGGGGTGGGGTGTGGAGGTTGGGAGAGGGGCTCAGGGAATATTTGCAGAACTGCATATTCAGGAACATTATAGTCAAGATGATGGATGACAGTATAACTGGTAACACTGGTTTTTAGCTAATTTGTATTAGTCTTGCCTAGCTTTGTGGGTTAGGACCCCATGCCATTGATCAGAAGGTCACTGGTTCAAATTCTATGGTCAGCAAAGTGGTTCCATTGGCTCGTTCAACGAGGCCCTTAACTCCCAGTTGCTCCAGGGACTGTCTAACCCTGGTTGCCGAATTGCTTGTGATCTTGGATACAAGTGTCTAATAAAATAAATGTAAAAGTTTAACCGTCATTGGATTTTTTTCTCCCAATAGACCTTTCCCAACAGAGGAGGGTTTAGAAGACGAAGATGAATACAGTCACCTGGGCGATATGATGGAGTATGTACACTGCTGTCTCCTTCCAGGTGTAAAAACAGTCAGTAAGCAACGTGGAGAGATTTTTTATGTGTTTATCAGCCGTCCTAAAAGGAAGTCAGTTCCTAGCGAGAGTGGTCTGATTGGGAAACAGTCGCACTCGTGGTGTGTCACGCTGGTTGAGTGCGGAGCTCACCTATCCGAGGCTTTCATTTCGACCCTCACCAAAAGAGCCGTGAGTAGGAAGCAGATTAGGCCTGAGCAGCTGTGTCCGAACGGCCCAGCTGTGCGTTAGTCATATGGGGCGTGTAGTCATGGGTGTGTCGTCATGGGTGTGTGGTCATGGGCGTGTGGTCATCAGGAGGCAGAGTCTGCCAGCTCAGGCAGGGTAGTGGGCTTCTGCTGCTGGATGTGATTAAAATGAAAAGGCCTTTATTTGCCGTTTGCAGAAATGTGAGCAGAGATACACTGTTCTTCTCTTCACCTGCCCCATCTTGCACTCCATAGCTGGGGGGGGGGGGGGTCAGGTCACAGCACAGGGTCAGCCAGTGTGCCGCACCCCTGAAGCTGGGGGTTAAGGGCCTTGCTCAAGGGCCCTCAGAAATTTTACTATTTTACCAAGGCCGGGACTCAAACCAGCAACCTTCTGATCATGGGCATAGGGACTTGGCCCACTGAGCCACTCACCACCCCTAATGTTTTGTGAGTTGGATGTGGGATGAAGCTTTTACACGGTTAAGATGCTGGAGGGAACCGAGTGTAAATGACACCTAGGTGCCTCTAAACAGGGAGCATGGCTAAGAATTGCACATGGGGCAATCCACACCGAAGCACTCTGGCATCCGCTCGCTCGCCTGGATTGACAGTTGGGCTGGCGGGGAGCAGTCGAATCATTAATTAAGATGATGAAAATGTGCCGGCTTGGATTACGGTACCACAAACTCACCATTCCTAACTGGAGGGTTAGCCAGACCTGGTGGAACACTGAATTCCCTGTGTGATGGAACGTCGGCCAGTCGCCATGGTGACAGCGCCATCTGCTTATTTGAACATTGATCTGTCCCGCCGGGGGCTCCAGCAGCCATTAGTGGGCCTCGTATAAGGGTCACGATGAAGGGTAAGGAGACGTCTAACAAATGGCATCTGACAGGAGGCTGGGCGACCGCGCAGGGCTCGCGTTGTTGTGTTGTCGTGGTGACTGGTCACCAGCGTCATGCCCGAAAACATCTTGGTAATTGAAACCCAACTGGTTCTGATTAGAATGAATAGCTTGTTACGGATTAACTGGGTCAGTCAGCTGGATTGAGTGGGAGCAGGCTGCAATCAGATACCTCCTGGCCTCCGTCATCCTCCGCTGGTCATGCTTTGGTGATCTGGTGGTCCACCTCGTCCAACGTTGCTTGGTGCATTATTGCATTCCTATCATTCCATCTAAATGAGATGCAGTAGGGTTCACCTGCAGCAGAGTCATCTTATACCCCTGTGATTAATTGGGGACGAGGGGGGTCAATTATCTGACAGCCGCCACGTCACATTAAAAATGAACCGCGAGAGTTTGGCAAAAGTGGATGCGTAATTAATACCACACGTGTTTTTTTTTTTTTTTTTTTTTGTGGGTGGTGAGATGCCCTGGGTCGTTACGGATGGGGCCCCCGTTGACCATGTGCCGGTCGGGGTGGGGGTCTTCTGCATTCTAATGTAACGGATACCTGCTTATCAGAAATATCGCTCATCTCCGGTGTCCCAGCTCCATCTCCGCAGGAGAAATTCTCCCCCGACTGCGTCTGTGCCGTCACAAGAGGCGCGGGCTGGTACACGGGGAAGTGTATTGCTCATGAAATTTTCACGAGCGTCAGGAATAGCAGTTGCGTTCCTGGATTTTGGCCACGCCCCCTTTCCACACGCCGGTATAAATAGTGTTACCCCACGCTAGTGCAGGAAGGTGTTGGGGATAATCAGACGGTAGAGGGTGGGAGCAACACAGTCACTGTACATCACAGCACAACCTCTTCCTGAGGTGGGAGGTCTATTTCTGACTTATTGCTAATTAATTTGCGGTTTAGCCAATATAAATATAAAGTCGGCGCTTGTGATGTGTACCGCCATTGCAGCTGGGAGGTGCAGGCGTGAAGGTCAGTGATCATGCGCCCTTTGGACCAACGTCTCATGGTGTCCATGTTGGTGCTCCGCAGGGTGGGGCGATGACCCGCTGGAGGCGCCTGAGCCCCACAGCCGCCCGCCTCTTCCTGCGCTGCCTGCACCTGCGCCCATGTTCCGCGTGGGGGGGGCGCGGGGGTCACATGACCGGCCGCCTGAAGGAGCTCTGGAGTTACGGCCGGCTCCTCCTCAAGTCGCTCTGCTTCAACGCCCTCTGCAACTTCGACGTGTTCCTGGACTCTGTCTTCGAGCCTGTCTACTGGCTGGTGGACCACCTGACCCGCTGGTTTGGGGTGGTAAGTCCAGTCCACGTCCTCCATCTGCACGTTATCCTAGGGGGACTGTGGGGGTGAGCTGATCTCCGGGAGATGTGACATATAAAAAAACTGCGAGGGTATAAGTGTGCGCAGTCCAGGCCGGGATTCGGGGCAGACTGGCGTTGAGTGCAGGAAACATAGAGAAGCAAAAGGCGTTTCTCATCTGGTTCTCCTTCAGTGGAATAAGCCATCATCAGATTGCTTCTCTGGCTCCAGACCCATCAGATCCAGGAATCCCTTTACTAGCTTGACACCTCTTTGTTCCTGGGATTTTCTCAGCGCCACACTTCAGGTTCAGGTTCAACGGCTTCTTGCTCTGCTAAATGACCCTTCTTTTGCTCCAACACTGCTTGCACTTGTACTTGGGCTTTCATTGGAAGCTCAGCCTCGCCTCACTCATGCCTGGTCGCCTCCGTCGCAGCTGATTGTGTGTAACGTGCTATTTGCCTCACTTTCAACAATTTAGCTTCGACTAAATAAAAATAAGCACATATAGAGATGAACATGGTAGATCTGTATGATATCAGCAGGATTTAACACTTGGTAAAATATGATTATCTCCTTCTGTTGTTATTATTATTGTTATTATTATTATTATTATTATTATTGTTTCATGCTGCTAACCTGCTAACTTGTCTGCTCCTGACCTATCTCATCATTTTGTCACTGGGTTTTCCCCGCCCCCTCCTCCCGGCCGCTACCCAGGTGTTTGTCTGCCTGGTCATCCTGCTCACCAGCTCGGTCCTGGTCATCGTCTACTACTTTGTCCTGCCACTGATCATCAGCACCTATCCGGCGCACTGGGTCACGTGGCACCTCTGCTACGGCCACTGGAACCTGCTGATGATCGTCTTCCACTACTATAAGGCCATCAGGACTTCCCCGGGGCACCCTCCGCAGGTACCCCCCCCCCCGCCCAAGGGGCACCGCGGATTCCGGGAGGAGAGGGGGGTTCGGGTGCAGAAAGGAATCATGGGAAGGGCTGGGGTAGACATGTGATGTGGTTGAGTAGTTTAAGCCACAATTCCCTGTCTCCCACGGCAAGAAACGTGGCATCAGAGGTGGAAAGTTCAAGTCCAGAAAGTACAAATCCAGACCGAGGTTTTGTTTCAACCAACCAGTTGAGTGCTCTGTGAATGTGACTCTTCATAGTAAATTGGTTGGTTGAAACAAAACCTGGCTCAGGATTTATACTTTCCAGAACTGAACGTTCCACCTCTGCCCTCCATGGTAATCGCAGTCACCCTGGTTCTGCTCCTGATTTCCGCTACCCAGAAGCCATCGTAAGACTAACCTGTCAGCTGTGTCCTGTTACATAACTGTTACTTTACTCCACATGGCATAATTTTCTGTTAAAAAGCTTCTTATTCATATTAGAATTCTATGTGCTTATTCTAAGCAAATCGTATTTATTTCCTTTGTAGATGAAGACTGACATACCATCAGTGTCCATCTGTAAGAAGTGTATATTCCCCAAACCGGCCAGAACTCACCACTGTAGCATCTGCAACCGGTAAGGAGACTGCAGATCTTGCTGGGTGTTGAATTCCTGTGCTGTGGGCCATCTGTGATCCTGGGTTGATTTCGAAGCACTCAGACGGGTATCGCGTTCGAGGATGAGCGTGACTGTGGGGCCCTTCTTCACTTTGTTTCTTACAGGTGTGTGCTGAAGATGGATCACCATTGCCGTATCCTTCGTGATTTCAACAGGACATTTGGTGCACTTGGCCTGTTTGTGGATTCAGGAGCCTGCATATACACCTCAGCACACTTGCATTTGAGAAGGTGGGACCAGTCAGTTGCTGGGACGTTCACGGGCACAGAACCATTCAAACTCCACACTGACCCCACACAGCAGTGGGAGATGCTGGTCCTCACTGGGTGTGCTGGTTGTAAACTGATGTAAAAGTGTGGTGTAACATGAAGGCTCCATTACCGTGCTGACTGTCCTCCACGTTCTCCTTGACTGGTTTCTCCCTCAGCCTGGCTGAATAACTGTGTGGGACACCTCAACCACCGCTATTTCTTCTCCTTTTGCCTCTTTATGACAATGGGCTGCACGTACTGCAGCGTCAGCTGCTGGGACATGTTCGTCGGGGCCTACAGCGCCGTGGAGGTGAGCGCGGTGTTGACAGGTGCATCATGGGACCATAAGCTCTGAGTAGCGGTGCTGTTGATCCCTTTTGTTTGCCGCACGTCGACGTCCCAAAAGGCCAACGATATTGCCCGCCAGGGACTTTGTGTTAATGAATGGGTGGGGTGGGGGTGGGGTATGAGTAACCATGGCAGCCTGTGTTTATGTTAACCATGGTAGCACCATAGGAATTGGGCCAAGGAGAAATTAAGTGGGTGTGGCTGGGGTAGGATACTATTGAAGGTCCAGTATTTAGGATCTTTGTTCCACCTACCCCAGAGGGCGCATGTGCATGTAGGAGTTCCTGCATCCACCTGTATTCCATCTGCTTGCGCTGGTCACGCCCCAGGGGGTGTGGCATCTCTTCCAAGCAGAATAGGTACAACCAGGGCTGATGTCCTACAACAGCTTCTCTGAATTATTAATGCAAACCAAATGAAAATATGTGAAGATTTTTGCCGTGACAAACTGACATAAGGTCTTTTCCTCTGTGTTCATCATAATAATCTCCACCATGGACCCTATCCTTCCCCGGAGACGTGCTGTGTGTCCTTCAGCCCTGCTGTACTCTGCCTCCTTTCAGCTGCCGCCTCCGTCGCGGCTGTGCCGTTTGCCGACAGCCGCTCTTCAGTGTAATCACACCTCCTGTCAGCTAGAGTACGGCCGCACTTTTCCTTCTGTGTCGGCTAGAATCCAAAGGGCTGCCATCTTACTGGGGCTTCGCCACACCTGAAACATTTTAAGGTGTTGCATTTTAAATATGGAGAATGGTGACTTTAAGGTCATTTCCTGCTGCAACGTGGGTGCAAGTCTGGTTCATAGATATTTGCCCTGTGTGGATGCACGTCTGGTTTATAGATAATTGCCTTCCTCCTGTGATGGATGTGTATTTGACCAATGGGATACGAGTCTTTAAACCATTGTTCTGTGTCGTTCAAGAGCTACTATCAAACCCCTGAGCCTTTGTTCACCTTTACGGAGAAGCTGTTTCACAAGTGCATGATCTACGTATGGGTGCTCACCAGGTGAGGGCTCTCAGGATTTCAGCTTAATTGAAGGTGCAGTAGGCCTGCATGACTACATGCTTACAGTGCACTGCATTACAGTGCACTGCATTACACATGCAGAGCCGACAGTCCGCTACACTCACTGTCAATGCTCTTCCCCGCAGCTCGGTGGCAGTAGCTTTGACAGGGCTGACGCTGTGGCATGTGGCTCTCATTACCCGGGGAGAGACGAGCGTGGAGAGGCACATCAACCACAAGGAGGCTAGACGGCTGCGGGACAGCGGCAAGGTGAGCCCCCCTCCTTGTGGTCCCTGTACACACTGACCTTGTTCAGTCCAACGGCTTATTAACACTGTGAAAATATCTGAATATTTTTGTATATTTGCATGGTGGCAATGGAAAGTGTCTGGCCGTGATTTTTATGCAGGTTTTCCGGAACCCGTACAACTACGGAAAGGTGGAGAACTGGAGAATATTCTTTGGTGTGAAGAAAAGAAGGTGAGACTGCAGCTTACTCAGTCAGACAAACCGTTCCGCTGTAGCGCGAGAGGCCACGACTGAACTAAAGTGACACATATTTCCAGCACCCAAGTTATGAGCCATAAATGTACTGATGGGGAGCTGGGGAAGTATTCTTTAAATGTCAGGATTAATATGCCTCAAGGCAGCCAGAGCATTTAATCTTACTTTTTTTCCTCCACAGCCATTGGCTGACTCGTGTCCTCCTGCCCTCTGACCACGCCCCCTTTGGGGAGGGGCTAACGTGGGACTGCTCTGTATACAGAAGAGATCCAACTGCTATATAACCACACGTGTCTTCTGGTGTTGGACTGGAGACAGACATTTGGCTTGTGAAGGTTACTGATTCCCTGGGACTGTGGATGGAGGACCTGAAAGAGGACAGTCCAGCCCACCTAAGCAGTTCATCCCAGCCGCCTGCCCTGTCACCCCTTCTGTACACGACCAGCCCATTTGTGTGTGTGTGTGTGTGTTTGAATGTGAAACATCCTGGTGTTGTCGTGCCATAAACTAAAAGGGCTGATGGGCTTTTCCCAGAAAGACTTTGGCAAATGTGATTGGTCAGTCGGGCAGGAAGTGGAGGTGGGATGAGGCAATGACTGTGTCACCACGGCAACCTGGGGATGGCATGGAAGCAATACAGAGCCCAGACTGAACTCCATGCAGCGGTAACCAAAAGGAGCGGAGCTCCATTGCAGACTGTGCAAATTTGTACCTGTGAAATGGATTGTTTTTTGTTTTTTTTTTTGGCTTAAATGTTTTTAATAAATGTTTGTCATAGTATAGTTTTCGAAACCTATCCCTTAAGGCACAGATGAATTACTTAGGAAATCTCAGACTCAAATGCATTTATAAAAATCTGACATTTATTTATAGAAACTTAAATCGTGTTCACAATAGCCCTGCCTTTCCTTGTGTGAGGTTTAATGTTAGTTTGCTAACAGGGACAGACAGGTGGTAATCAGTTTACTGTCTGAAAGGATTAGCACACATTTTTACGAACTAAAAATAGGAGCCAGTACTAACTAATGTCAGTGTAACCCACGTGAAACCTATATCCCTGCATGTTCCGTGTCAGCAGTCGTTGGTTCGTTTTTTTGTTTCCACGTGTCCGGTTAGAGAGTGTAAGTGGGAATATTGTAGTTTTGTATTATAGTTTTGTCTTCCACCATGCGCTGGGTAAGAGTCCATTTGATCTAGGACACGTTTCCGGTGTGGTCTGGGTTCTAGGCCCCCACGTTCCCCTGCCTCAGTTTGTGCGCTCTAGGGCCAGAAGCAGTGCGATAAAAAGTGTGCTACGCTGAGTATACAAGGCTGTGGCGGCAGGCTGGAGCCCGGGGCTGTCTGCTGTGGACACGCTCTCATCTCCCCAGAGACGCAGTGAGGTGGTGGGGGTTTCATCTCCCTGGGCTTCCCAGGAGGAACCTGCAAACCAGCAAAAAATCCTCGTTACCTGCAGTTTTAATCACCTTGTAGGGAATAATTACATTATCCTCATGTTGGGACTGATTCTTTTGTTAGTTCCAACTAAAAAGCACTTGGTAGTTTTTACTAAAACTCAGCTTAGGGGGTCAATATAAAGTGCAGTTAGTTTATTTGCTAATCGTGCTCAAATCAAACAATGTTCCAAATATTGAGTGGGTTCTAATCTGGATCTTTAGTAAACGAAAATCCTTTCAAGGATCCGCTGACTCGCGCTCCTAGGTTGCGGTTTTCGGATTATCGGTTAGTAGCATTGCTGCGTGAGCCAGCTGCCTTCCCAGCCACTTCCAAACCCGTGACGCATCTGTTTGCTGAATTTTCCGATCCGCTGCTGCACTGCCGCTCGCGCTGTATCCCATGCATTGTCTATTCATGCACAGCCAAGATCTCCTAGGCGGGATGAAACGGGGTCGCCATATTGTTTATGCGCGACTCACCACTCTCCCCGCGCTGCTATCGCCTCCTTCCTCACCAGCCTCTTCTTGTCATCCAGGGGCGGGGCCAGTGCTCGCAGGACCCTATCGCGGAATGGGAGGACCTTTGCGGGGCGGGGGCAGGGTGCACAGAATCTTATCATTGGGTAGAGGGGTAGGTACAAAACTGCAAATACTTAATCCCAAAACCTCCAATGCAACGGATTCTGTTAATTGATGTAGCTTGATTGATGTAGCTTTGATGCTTTACACCAAAACGATGTACAACCAGTTCCTAGAGCCGTCGGGATTAAGGGCCTTGTTTAGGGCTGCAGCGGGATACGAACCAGCGACCTTCCGGTCACAGTCACAACACCCTGACACGCTACACACAGATTATTTGAAAGGATGGGTATGGTGGTCACTCCTGGGGGATGATGGGCAAAATGATTCCCCCTTTATTTCAGACTGACCAGCGACTGACAAACCGCAGCCAGGACGCCGGCAGGGTATTAGACGGAGATCACTGATACACTTTGAGGTCTGCAGTCAGATGCTGCGCATCAACGTCGTGGTGACCACAGCGGTATGCACCTGCCCCCCCCCACGCCGCTGGTCATGTGATCTACGTTTAGCAGGATGTGACAGGGACGGCGGCATGCGTACGTACTCCGTGATCGGGCAAGCGGGACACGGCGTTAAGGCAGCGCAGGGAAGCGATGCGTACTTTCTGGGGGGGGGGGACAAATCAGTCAGACATATGGACTGTACAAGTACTCCTGTTATAGCAATAGCTGGGGTGATGGGGGGGGGTGGAGGAATAGAGCAATATGATGAGGGGGGGGGGGTACCATGGCAGGGCTGTTGGTGAGGCCGAGCAGGCGTGATATGAGCCCTTCGAGCTGGGCGCAGAGGGTGGACACCGGCGCGGAATCCATCAGCACGGGATACAGGCAGGAGAGGGTGGAGAGCTGCACTGCCTGGTCCGGGCAGGAGAGCGCCTCCAGGAGGAGGGGAAGCAGCTGCACACAGAGACAGACCCTTTGCTTTATCGCACCTCCAGCTCGCGGCTGCCAGCCGGGCGTCTGAATCCCCAGCGCCGCTAATTAAACACTCTTCTCTCCTTACTTCTGTTGTGACCTCGGCGTCTTTAATTCAGCCCCTGGTGTAATTATCTCTGCACTATGTTCAAAGACATTTACAAGAAGTCTGGCATTCTTCCTGTTTCAAAATCTTCACTCCCC
>JABFEB020000041.1:3951694-3964808 GCA_019775895.2 Stomatorhinus ivindoensis
ACCCGCCCTCAGTACCTTTCTCAGCCGAGTTGAACCCTTGCACCAACTTGGCCGAGTTCTCGGTGAAGAAGCGTTGCCGGTACATGAGGCGCAGGTCAGCGTGGCCCGTCCGGGTCAGCACGTCCGCCGGGTCGCTCATCAGAACGGAAAAGCTGTCGGCTACCAGGGGGCCCAGCTCATGGTCCGTCAAGAGAGAGAACATCTGAAGCGGAACAGCGGAGCGGGCGGCTTAAACACGCTGGTCTTGCGGGTTCGAGCCCCGGAAGGGCTCAGTTAACCCACTCGTGACCCAGACGCGTTACCTTATCTGTCAGCACGGAGGTCCGGGGGTGGTATCGGATCAGAAGGGCCTTGGTCACCTAAAACACAGGGAAGCACGGTCCTGAGCAGAGTGTGGAGGCAGAAATGGGGCCTTGCTGGCTTCAGAACCTGGACCTCACAGATCAGAGAGGAGAGACGGGGCTTAACGCTGACCCGTCCCAAAGGAAAAACACCTACACCTGTCAGCATCTCGAACGTCAAGAGTTGCTGAGAAGAACAATCGGACAGGCTGGTGGCACCTCAGAGGTAAGAGCAGGGCTACGGATTAAAGGTTTAGCAGCCAAACTAAATACAGGTACAGTTTGCGGGCTGAGGCTGGTACGTAACATCAACACGGTTCTGGCGGGCGACCCATCTCACCCAGAGCAGCAGAGTAAAGGCCTGCAAGCGGAGGGAAGAGGAGGTACGGTCCAGCTCCGAGCAGATCCTCCCCATCACTCTGTCCAGCAGCAAGTCCAGCGCCTCCCCTGAAAGCAGGAGATCCGCAGCTGAGGCTCTCAGTCGGGACCAACTCCTGCTCACCCTAAAAGCTCCAGTGCCTCTTAACCCATTCCGGATGGACACGGGTGCTTAAGGGAGATTAACTGCGTGGGGTCCATCACTAGCCTTTTGTACATGACTAGTTCTGTGACTCAGAGGGAGGGATTCTGGGTAAACTCTCACCTGCAGGCCTCTTGTTCACCAGACCAGCGAAGCACTTGGAGGCGCTAGTGTAGGAGAAGGGGTGCGTGGAGGTACAGGAGAGCTCCTCCAACTCCGCCATCAACCGCTCCACCTGGGGCAGCTCCACCTGCCGGGCAGAGCATCAAATTACCTGCCTTCGTCCTGAGGATCGTTATTCGAGAGAGCGCCCCCTACAGGACACATGCTGTTACTACATGACTACATGAGCGGCGTCATTAAAAAGAAAGAAGAAAAACCCACAAAAACAAAAGGCGAAGCAGGGTGAAGACGGCACGGCGTGGTGGGCGGGGCTTACACTCTGCGGCACGGAGCACACGCAGGCCATGAGAAGGCATGCGAGCTGTGACAGGCTCCGGGAGTGCGGCACCTGAAAGAGGGGCACTGTTAGCAGGGCCTACAGCCTTCCCAGCATGCACCTCTTCAGAAGCAGATACTGCGTGTTTGTGTCATACATGCGAGACTCGCTACATAGGGGCTTGCATCCGTATTTCTGTACAAATGTCTCCACCGGTTCTTAAACTCCTGGAAATAGATGTTTTAGAGACACAAAACACCTTTTCTTCACCCTCTACAGGTTCATATCGCTTCTGGCACAATAAATACGTTATATTCATCATTTTTGGATCTTCTCGCAGTGGCTTTGGAAATTAGGCAGCTTGACATGCAGTGAGACGTCCCCCTGCTGGGCAGACATGGAAGCGCGTCTGTTGGACCATGTGCGTCTGTCATCCGGCTCACTCTCAGCAGCCGCAGTCCTGAGGGAAGCCCGTCTCGCTGCAGGAAACTCACGTCCCCGTCCAGGAAGAGGGACACCGCCCGCGCTGCGGTGATGCCGGACAGCCTGCCAGCAGAGATGCAGCTGTTACCACCACAGAGACGCACTTTGCCCCCGACAGGAAGCTCGGCGTATGTGCAGTGGACTCACTGCGGCTGCAGCCGGGCGCAGGCTGTACCCATCACCGGTACCAAGGCCAGCAACACCGGCTGCTCCGTCAGGGGGCTTTCCCGGGGCGGGGATTCCCCACCTGGACACACAGAGACGGTTCCTGAAACTCCATCTAAATTCGACCCAATGGCAGCCCAGTGGAATACCCCAGTAAGACAGGCTCTGTGCACCCCCACCCCACCCCCCCCGTACTTACGCCACAGGCCAGCCTGCAACGCTAAGCCCAAAAGGCGCGGGATGATGATGTCATGGAAGAATCTCCCAGTGTCCTCCACGTCTGGGGCCTGCTCCACTATCCGCTGCAGACTGCGGCACGCTGCCAGTGCGTCATCCTCTGTGAACG
Organism: Stomatorhinus ivindoensis; assembly: GCA_019775895.2. Classification (NCBI taxonomy): domain Eukaryota; kingdom Metazoa; phylum Chordata; class Actinopteri; order Osteoglossiformes; family Mormyridae; genus Stomatorhinus; species Stomatorhinus ivindoensis. The sequence continues at coordinate 3,953,989 of JABFEB020000041.1, forward strand.
ATCCTGTTCCTGGTGGGGGAGGGGAACTGCCGTCACCCAGAATCCACCCCAGGAGGCACAAAGCAGAAGCCTGCCCCATCACAGGGACCCTCTGTTGTACCCTTGAATGCAAACCCATCTTCACGCCCGGATTTATTACCCGTGTGAGAAGATGCCAGGACCTCCAGCAGCACGGGGGCGCTCTCCCGTATCATGGCGGGCTGCGTCGACATGGCGGCCAGGGCGGTCATGCACCGCTCCCGCAAAACATTCGGGGGGGGCCCGTCACCCTTGGCCATGGGCTCTGTGGGGGTCACGCACAGCACCTCCTCAGTGACTCCACACCCCCCCCAATTCATCCATAACATCAAGCAGCCCGTGGCTTTCACACTTTTACTCACGTCTCACAACACCCGATTCAGCTTTAACCAAAGCTCCCTCCTCTCACCCCCTGCTGCACTTCCTGCCTATTTTTGACTAAGAGAAGTTTTATGGTGCCTTCTCTCGCCTCCTATCTTTTCCCAGCGTGACATCAACACCGCAAAGTCTGTTAACTTGCTGTAAAGCGTCCTGCGAGTCAGCCGAGTCAGTGCCGCCATGCCAGCGAGCCTGGGGTGGCCGTCGTACATGGCTGTCACACGCCACCTCTCCCATGACCTCTAACCTCCCACCCTCCTTCCACCCCCCATCCCAGGCACCTGTGAAGATCTCTTCTTTGAGCCGAGGGACAATGGTGTCAGCGAAGGTGCTGGGGTGCAGGAGGGACAGGCAGCGGGAACATTCCAGAACAGCCGTGCTGCGAGCAGAGAAATCACCACGGTGACGGGGACGGCGGCTGGACGGGACTGGGGTGACGCATGTCAGGTTGCCATGTAGACGCTGAGGCGCGGCCTGCTCACCTGACTTGGAGATCCTCGTCCTCCAGGACCAGCCGAGTCAGGTGGCTGATGGCCAGCTCCATGTCGGATGCCAACAAAAGGCCTGGGGGCCAAAACAGGTGTCACCCTTCCTGACGATCATCATCATCATCACAACCATTGCTGCTACTGCCCCACAAAGCCAGAGGCTCACAGTAGTGGATTTTAATTTCAGCATCACTGACAGAGTCCCAGCTTGAGGTCACATGTTCTCAGCTTACACAAGCGTGACCTTGCATCAGTGAACCACTGGGTGGCGCACGGATATCCCTTTACAGTATTCAGCACAGAGAAACTATGGTATGGGGCAGGTATGCTATACTTTTTGGCAGGTTTTAATTGCAGGGGAGTTTTGATGAGGGCTTGAGACACAGCAATCACCCTGAAGGATGCGGACGACTGGTAACTAACTGGGAAACGGCGTCACGGGTCAAGACGGGAAGCAGTGAAGAGGGGGGTGCTGTGGTGGAGCGGTGGGCGGAGCAAGGAGGGGGGAGGGGACGGGACCACCCACCTGGCTGCTGGCCCAGTGAGGCCAGGACTCGGCAGGCTGCAACCTGCAGTCCCGAGTTGGACTCCGAAAGGGGTGTCTCCAATAAGATATCTGCATGTCTAGCAGACATCTCATCTTGGATGACCGTTCACCAACTGAAACTNNNNCCCCCCCCCCCCCCCCCCCCCCCCAGACCGAGTGTCATCACTATGCTCAAAAGCAGCCAATCACCATAATTCAAAATAGGCACCTGTCTGAAAGCAGAAAACATACGGCCAGAAGCACATGGATACCCCTATTAAATCAGAGTATTTGCCTAATTAAGCCACACCCACTGCTGACACAGGTGAATAATTAAGCATATAGTCACATGACCTCCCGCAGCAAACAGCAGCAGAGTGGGTGGTCGTACAGGAGACGTCAGTGACTTTCCACTTAGAACCATCGTAGGACGCCATCATGGGACACCTCTCATCTTTCCCAGGAGTCAGTTCTGCGCATTTCTGTCCTGCTAGAGCTGAGCTGCTGGGAGCGGGTTCAGCTGCACAGCGGTCGGCCACACAAGCTCCCAGGATGGGACCTGACCACCCAACGTCAACAACCAACCCGAATGGCAGCAAATCCCGCCAGCAACGTCCCAATATCTAATGGAAAGCCTTTCTTCCCAGAAGAATAGAGGCTATTACAGCAACAGTGGGCATATTAATGCACTTGTTTTCGGAATGAGATGGTGTCCATGTACTTTCGACCAAATAGTCTATCTAATACGTAACTAGTTAATTCTATTGCTTTACATCCACACCCAAAAACAGAAGGTGAAGAACATCTGAACGTGGGGTTTGGGAGCCTTACCTCCTTCTAAGGGGACATTATTCTGTACTGGCTGCACGAATCCTTGTAGGACCTCCAGTAGGGTGCGCCGGTGAGCACACTAAAGGGGACAACATGTTGGACTTTGAGGCTCAACTGAACAAATCAAACATATATGTGGGAAAAAGATAAAGCCAGGCTTGCCTGTGTTTGGCTGATGTACTGCTCCATCAGTTTCGGCATGACCACACTCGTAATTCTGTGGCTTGCCCTGTAGGTGGCGCCACTAGCCGCCTGCAGCAGCTTGGCACTGGGCCACACGAGCTTGAGGTCGGGCTCGCAGAGGTGATGCTGACAGTCTGCGGAGATGAGTACAAGCGAGCATTTTTAAAAGTAAATAAATAAATTTTAAAATGCTAGCGTGACTGTCTGGAATGCTGGCATTTTAGTACCTTGGATAACAAGATCCAGGAAAACATGCAGACCGTCGTCACCCTGCGAGTCAAGGACAGAGCGGGACAGGCAGGCCGAGAGGGCGCTCAGGGCAGAAAGGCCTGCAGCCTCGATCTTCTCGCTGGCCGTCTGGAAGACCTGGGGGGGCAGGGTGGGGCAAGGCGGGGCAGTGCTAGGACTGTTTTTCCACTACATCATCTGCTACCTGACACTTATCTAAAGTTACCCAATTACATATTGTTTCCTGCAACAAGTGACCGCGAGCATTTTGTTCAAAGGTACAACAGACCTGCCCCTCCCCACCCAGGAATTGAACTAAACATGTTCACCCACAATCATCAGAACAGCATGAGTGCCTTATGGCGGTAAGGGAGGGGCATTTGTTACCATCTCAGTGCTGGAAGTGGGTGACTGACAGTGTGCTGAGGGGCAGGTCACTTAACCCAAACGAGGGCTTTAACCTGTGACCCGGCCCTGGAAGCAAGGAGACGGCGGTGGACCAGGTTGTCCGTGGAGGCCTACCTCTCTGCGCAGCGAGGCCCAAAGGCCAGACAGGAACCCCTTCAGCTCCCTGTAGGAGTACACGGAAGCGCAGGCCTCCTACCAACAGGGGGAGCCATGCACAGCAATCACATACGATGCACGAGTGCAGCAGTGTGGACAGAAGAAGGCAAAAAAAGGAACAAGTTATATTGTAGGACGTATCACTATGGGATGTGACTTAATCATGGGTGTGAGTCCGCTTGCGCCAGCGTTGAAAACAACTAAAAACTAACCCAAAACTAACAAAAAATAACTAACACTGAAAACTAAAAGGAAGCGTAAAAAATGTATATGTCCATTTCCTAAAAGGGGCTCTGCCAATGTCAATACAGACAACTTAAGATAATCAGCCATTTAATAAAAAATTGTGCTAATATATGAGACGGCCTTCACTTTCTAAGACCAGTAAGGGTGCAGCTTTGGCAGATAGTCTGAAGCCTTTTACTACTTGAATAGTTTAACGTGGGTGACTCAGACCAGCAGGGCATGTGCGACTCAAATCCACAGCTGACTCTGTTCTTGGAGTGACACGGCTAATTACTGAATTAGGAAAGTGACAATAAAGAGCAATAAGTAAGGGGAAATTAGACAGACCATAATTAAATATTAATACAAGGAATCGTGACCCTCCACATGCGTAGCAGATGCTGGAGCCTGTCTGGACATTAGTAAACTGACAGGGTTATGTGGGACATGTTAAAATGAGAAGTGGAGCGAACACGGGTTCGAGCTGGAGGCGCCGGCTCTGAGCAGCGACCTGACCCGGAGGGGCGTGGCCCATCCCATACCAGTGTCTGCAGGCAGTCCAGCTTGGCGTTCTGGACGTCCGAGTCCAATTTCTCGATGATCAGCGGCAGCAGGAACTGGGGGGGGGGAGAGGGAGGGGCTGTGGGTAATGTGCCTGTAGGGGGCGCTGATACCCTCACCGCAACCCCATCGGGTCGTCGCTCCCCTCCTCACCTGCGCAAAGCAGGCCGTCCCAGAGAGGACTCCTCTGAGAGCCAAGGTCAGATCCTCCTGCGTGATCCCATGGGGATTGTTAGAGGGCTACAGAGGAACAAGACAAGGAACTCAGACCCTGAGCATCACGGGATGCTACTAAATATGAATAAATAACGCACTGGCAGGCCCGGTATACAGGGACAGTCACTTACGGGCGTGAAGTCTAAGGGGAAGTAGCCGGACGTCACTTCAAACAGCTCCTCTGTGAATTTACCTGCAGCACGAGCAGAATGGCGTCATTTCTAGCGGATGGGGGCGGGGGGGCGAGACCTCACTCACTCCCGGCAAGCGAGCCCCACCCTCGGGCACGGGCCTTACCCAGCTCATAACCTCTGAGGAGAATATTCCGGGCGATCTGGAAGGCGAGCAGGAGATTCCGGGGGTCGCGTTCACTGTCCATCGCCTGGACAAACCCAAAGACGAAGTCTGTGCCCAGCCCCTTCAGCTCTGCCGGGGGGGGGGGGGGTGCATGTGAATATCACCCAAAGACATCCAGGAAAGCAAACATTTCTAATACTCTTCCAGTAGACATCTTACCCTCCTCCTTGAACTCCATCAGGTTGATGAGAATGCTATAGACACATGACCGCTCCACCAACATTAAAGACTTGCAGTGGGGGGTGGTGGGGAGGGGTGAGAATGAGACAGAAGAGGGGGAGAGCAGTCATCCATCTGGGCGCACCCATGGTGCAGAATCACAGTCGATATCCCTCAGGCCTAACAGATCTGTCTGAGAGCCTGAAGTTAAACTACCTCCTAAATGAAAAAGTGCACATGGATCCAGTAATTCTAAAGGACGATCAGTGTAGGATTAAAAACCAGTCCTATTACTGTTAATTTAATACATTAAGGCAGAACACGGCATAACTGTGAAGCTGGAGAAGCCCACATGCTGGTGAAAATTCAACGTACGATAAATACAGGGATTACTGAGCATGACTGCTCCTACCTGCACATGAATATCTCGGAAGAGCGACCTCAGGACTGAAACAGCCAATCCGGGAGGCCACAATGGAGTCTTGGTCTGACAGACAGATACAGGTCGGGAGATACAGCATAAGGAACAACATGCTCCCTCACTGGACCACAACACAAACACTGAAAAGCAACAGGGAACGAACTCTGGAGTCAAGAAATATCGTGTCTGTTAATTAACAATAACTTAAACGTTTAAAATGATATGACTCATGTACGACTCTGACCACGAGGCTGGCCTGAGCACGCCCCCGCTGCAGGTTCGAGATGAAAGGGAGAATTCTGTCACAGGAAATCAGAGCGTGGAGCCACTGCGATACAATCACTCGCGGGAGCGCACAACACGCTGCAGAGCTACAGAGACGCTAATACGCTACGAGCGGGGGATGCAAAGTTTGTCTTAGACCATAAGAGACTTCAGGGTGTATGGGCTTTAAAGTCTGCATGGTTACGGAGAAAGAACAGCAGCACCGGAACAATGGGTCGATGGTATTAGGAAAATAATATTTTTAAAAAAACTCACTTTCAGTCACACACACACACACACACTCAAAAACTCTGAGTATCTACATCAAACGCGCCAATATCTTTTTGCATTAAAATATGTCCCAGGTATATAAATCTCCAAATATGTTTTTTTGTTAAAAAGCAAACAAAAAACTCACCAAGGCCTTGATCCCCTGCAAAACTTGGGGCAGGATGACATAGTGGTCCTTCAGTCTGTTTTCATAAAAAACCACAAGGACCTCGACTGCAATTAAAAAAAGAAAAAGAAAATAAATAGACAGCAGTGAAAAGCAGGTGATGAAACCAACAGCCAATCAGATTTCTGACAGTTCCAAACATAGTAAGGCATGACGATTAAGATCCACTGCTAACTAACCGATAACAGCTTTCCGAACAAAAACAGTGACATGAGGACAATCAGAACTCCAAACAAGGGACTGCAGCCATGGTAACAGAGCTAAGGACTGTAATTTCTCTGTTCAGCTGATACAGAGACGTGTATTCACCACCTCTCTTTATATCATCATTAGATTTATTGTAGATTTATTGTAATCCTACAGTAAGACTTAGGGAGCTGGATAACATTCAATCAGACAAAAACCTTTAATGGTCTAATGCAGGACACACGTGTACCCTGAAAGTCCGACAGAACACAAGGACCGTGTCCAAAGGCTGTATAATCAATGTTCCAACAGTCCACACAGCACAATCACATAAACACAGTTTACATATGTAAATATCACCTTATTCATTTGACTCTCTGCTCCACCATCTGTCACTTTACTGCCAACTGCACACTGTTTATGGATATTTATTAAGCTTGTCTAAATCTTCATACTTACTCCTCTTGTCTCATAAACACAGAGATTCTGAATGAACGTGATTAACGGCGGCACCTAATGCACTGTGTCGGGTGAGAGGAAGGCCTCACCTTCCTTCTCGGAGAGACTGCTGGTACACTCATGCAGCACCTCAGACAGCAGCTGCACTCCACGCGCCCGAGTCTGCGGCTGGGAGCTCGTCAGGCTCAGACTGCATAGAGAAACACAGGGCACTGAACAGCCAGTCCTGGGGGTGGCCATTGTGTTTCTAACACACGCAGTTCGGGTCCCTAAGGCCGCTGTGCCGCTGCTCCGAAAGCTGAATCTGTGGCCATTTTGTTTCAAACAGTTACACATGAGCATTCAGCGACGCTGAAAAACAGGCACGGTCTGGCACTCTGAAGTTAGCCGGCAAAGTCTCAACTTTACACTCTGATGAACAGACGTTTATACATTCCACATCTTGCAAAAACTGTAAACCTATAAATCATGGGAACTCTTTGGTGAAATAACAGATACAGTAACTGGCTTATATAACCTACATTACTCAATCATGACATAATTACATGATACGTGAAAACATCTGCATAAAACATATTTTAAAAGTATACATTTTATATATAAAGCTGATACTTTACCCCAAAGCTTCAACCAGTTCTAATATTTTAAACTGTCCAGTCTTCACACCTTGCAAAGAAAATAAAGGGTTTAATACAGTGTCATTGAGGAACTGGTGGCACATTTAAACAGAGAGCAGCATGCAGCACATAACCCTTGATTATCAGAATTATCCAGGTAGTGTGACCTACCACAACAGTCAACGTCAGATTTTCATAATCAAGGCTCTGGAAAGAACCACAATGTTCCTTTCCAAACGGGAAATGTAAATCTTGTGTGGCACTATACAACAGATAACACTGGTTATGTGTATCTCTGATAACACCTTTGGGGGCCCTCTGTAAAGCATGGTGTATCTAACCTATGTCAGAAAGCATTATGAACATTGCAACATTTAGGGTACTATCATTTAGGCTCATTCTTGCCATCTGCAAGTGTCAGACACGTTTTCCTTTCATTCTAATAACGTCGTCGCCCGAAACAAACTCCATCACCACAGTTAACATTATTAATTTCAATAGGTCTGCCCCTGAAACCCCTCCCGGTCAATTCAGTGAACTCTGGATGCCAAATGGTGCCTCGGTGCACTTTGTGAACAAACTCAGTTGTAACATTCTTTTCAGATAGTAAACATTACGGAAGACAGCCCTGATTTAGAGGCTCGTTTCTGTGAGTGGACTTAAATAAATCAGACATTTAACACGGCTGGCTTTGTGTTGTTGCTATGCATAGAAGAGCGAAAAACCAGCGAAGCTGGGAATCCGAAACGCAACTCCGGGGGCATCGTGATCGCGCATGGCAGATCGCTGCTTCGCCCCCAGGCCCTTCAGCACGCCGGTGCACAGCACGAGCCTTCGGCCCCGATCAAAATCCCGCTCGCTACCTCTCGCCGTGTCCGCGGCCTTGCTGTCCTGTTGTCCTGAGACGAACTCTTCCACCAAGCCCAGCAGTGCAGCTTCATCAGTAGCCATCGTGCGCGAAAGCAAACTGCGCGTGCGCAGATGTTGACCAATCATAGAAATAGGAGGAGTGTAAAACATAGAAATATAAATACTAGAGCTCACGCAACACAGGTTTTGCGGACTTATAAATACTTGTGTATGAAACATGAGCAGACAATTATATGGGGTAGAACGAAATCACAGACAGGGGAAGTGACAAATACTATACCGGTGGTGCTGTCAGTAAGGACTTTGGTGATTTAAGTTTACTTTACTCAGGGATTCAGAGATAATAAATGAAAGCATGTAAATATAGCATTTATTGAAGTGACACATGTTCACGTGTTTATACCATTAAAAAGAACACTGACTTAACTTTTACTTAATGCTTAGCTTTTATAACGTATCCGTATTCCTTTGCATTCAGTTTTTTAGTTTGGCTTTGTTTCTTTTAGTTCTGTTTATTTGGACCGAATACACTATATGTCTGTTTGCACGCATGCATATTTGGTTAATAAAACTGATTCTGACTTTAGAAACTCAAGCAAAGTGTCATAAATATCAGCTGCCAAAATTTGATGATTGAATGATTTTTATAAACAATAAACTATGATGAAATTTGCAATGCAACATTATGAAATCGAGCTTGTCACGAAAATGTGATTTCCCATGTCAGCACGCATACTAGCAAACAATGACTTTTAACCAATGCATTTCAGAACTGGGAGTAATTGTACTGTACCCTCATCAAGATACTTTGACCGCATTGTTCCATTACATGTTCTGTCGCATGCATCACGGAATGCAGGCTTCTAGAGATAAAGGCTTGTTAAACAAATGAATCATATATTGTAAATGTCAGGGATAAATATGTTTAACGTTCCCTGTTAAGGGTCATTTTGATTAAACTAGTGCGATAAGGTGCAAGAAATAAATAAAAATTCTGATTCTGAAGAAGTAGTGGGTTCCTCTTCCACGGTATCGCTGACTTTCAGCTATAAGGTCGGAAACACCAGCATGGAGCACAACAATAGCAAGCCACACGCGCACACGTGCGTGTCTCACGGGCTCGACTTCTTCGTAACGTGACGCCACCTCGTGCAGGGCACGCCTCCTCGCGAACGCGCCTGCGCGTCGAACCGCTTTTTAAACACCCCCCCTCCCCCCAGTCAAATGCCCATCCGTCTCCCACCCCACCAGGAAGAGAGGGATTTAAACCTGTGAAGAAATGGAAGGCGGGGGGTAAAAAAAAAAAAAGCAAATAAAAGACAGGAAAGGGGGGGAACACTTAGCTGGAGGGTTAAACTGTATGGGAGATGACAAGCCGGGAGTGGGGGACGCGCGTTTAAAATGCCGCCTGGATGTGACCGGCTGGCTGGATGAGGCGCCGGGCGCTTTGCAAACTTGTATAGTTAGTAGTCCGGCTAACTAGCCTAGCTGCGGGCATGCTGTAGCCTGCCAGGGAGATCGGGAAGCGGTCGGCCGGAGTGTACGGCGGGCCCGCCGCCAGAAAGACGGTGTCAAAGTGCCGCGCTCGCCTCCAGCACCGTTTCATATTCATACTTTTGCCGAGACTGTGCGGGTATCCGCGCCGGGGGGGGCTGCGCCGGACCGCGCCGCGTCCCGCTTCTCGGAGGACAGTTGACACCCGAGTTTCTGTTTTAATTGAAATTATTATTTTCTTCTTAAATCCTGCGGACGGCCAGCCTGTCTGAGCCCGGAGTCCCCCCCTCCCACCCCGGAGCGCCGGCACCTCCCCGGACGCGAAGCGGCCGCTTTGGGAAAAGTCGCCTGAAGTTTGCTGGCTGGCCGGCCGGGAGGGTGCCGCGACCGCTCGGTTACTGGCTGCTGACCCGTAATTAGCAGAGAGTTTAATCCGTGTTCCCCTTTTTATTTCTGTGCGCTGCTACTCGGAGGCTTTCGACTGCAAGCTGACTGCTGCATAATTATTTTTAAAATCTCAAGAAAATTTTTTTTGGGGCTTCTTTTGCACCGGCGGCACCCCGTCTCTGCCGCCTCATGGGGCTCTTTTCCTAACCGAGAGCCATGGGAGGATGCGTCGGACGGCAGCGTGGCGACACGCCGGCCCGGGGCTCGTCCAGGAGCGGCGGACGGCACCGTCGGAAACGCGGAGGTAGGGCTTCGTCCCAGGGCCGCAGGGGGTTTGCGCACGGCGCTCACGTTTATCCGGCTGGATGATTAAACTGCGGGGGATTGGGGTCAAGCGCGGGTGTAACGGCGGACTGAGCGCTGACGGGCCTGTAGATACGCAGGACGGCTGAATGTGTAGTTTAGTTTGTGTCCTGATTCTCACGTAGCCCGTTATCTGTAGGCGCCCAGGTGGTGCCACCCTTTATTATCGCTTATCTCGCTGCCGACCTCTGCGTCCCGAACTGCGGCCAGGAGTTTCCGCTTATGGGAAGCACTGCTGAATCGATCATGTTTATTCTGAATGTCACGGATGGAAAAGCGGTGAAAGTTAAATGTTTCGGTTCCAAATTCTTTCCCTAGCCGAGACTTTATCTACAGTCTGCTTATGATAAAACCCTGCTCTGTTTCGTTCTAAGTAAATTGTTTGGAATACTTATTTGGCTTATGACTTTCGAAAAAGGGGTTTTAATATATACATTCCGGGTGACAGGGCGGGGGAAGAAAAACTAAATCCATATTAGATTTCGAGATTTCGTTTAATGTGTAGATGTCGGTTTGTTCTTTGGTTATATGTTAGCATGTCTTTCAGTTCGTAAAGTTTTGTCTATCT
>JABFEB020000041.1:3969619-3987122 GCA_019775895.2 Stomatorhinus ivindoensis
GGGGTGGGGGGGGTTGGTTGGGTGGGGGGGGGGGTGCTGTAAGCTCACAGATGTTCAGACATGCTCCATTCTGTTGCCGCTCCGGGGTAAGAGTGTTTAATTTATGGGCAGGTGCTGGTTTTGGCGCCGTTTGGGATGTTCGTAGTGGAAGAGTTCTTGCTCTCTCTTGGTGATTTGTGGGGTTTTGTTGCTCCCAAGGCTCCCCCCCGCTCTCCAGTATATGATTCTCCCTGTTTTCTATGTTTAGCTTCAGGCTGTGTAGGATTGTTTTCGATCCTGAGATTCCTTTTAAAATTTTGTGTCTCATATCTTTATCACCTGACAGTAGCACAGTGTTCCCAATCTGTACTCATGAGTACAGCTCAGCCTGCTGTTTTTTTTTTTTTTTTTTTGCTGTGCTTGTAAAGAATCAGCCTTTCGGGGGTTGATTCCTGCTTAAGCAGCTTTATGCGGCATCGCAGCTGCTGTGAGGGTCTCGTCGAGGTGCCTGTTCGACACTGCGTTTTCCCACATCCTGAAGGTTGCCTGAGTCGGCGTGCGCACTCTCAGCCGGCAAGCTAATGTTTCCATTTGCCAATCCTGCACAAATGCGAGTGACATGCGAGATTTTGGAATACAGCAATTGCTTAATTTTTAATGCGTTTCAAAGTGCATGCCGCTCTTGCTTTTCCAGTCTACTGGCGCGTCTTGTCGGAGTGGGACGTCTCTGGCACAGTCTGCTGTGTCAGGAAGCCCCAGACACAGAGGGGTGTCCAACACCTTTGTTTCTATTGTTAAGAAGTGACCTTGTATTCCTAACACAAACCCTGGCAGAAGCAAAACCGAGTCCCTGTGCAGATTTCAGATCCCAAAAAAGCTGTGTGTCTGCTTCACAGCTGTGGTGCTGTTTTGGGGAGAGAAGGTTTAACTCTAAATCCTGCTCTCTGCTCATTGATTTGAATGTAATCTTTTATATATATTTATATCTCAAAGTCAGCGCTGGGTGCTTGGCAGATGAATTCTGCAGGTTGTAATGGGAGTAGGGGTTATGATAGCATGAACTGCCCCCTGCTGGTAGTGCGTATTCTTAATCTGCTTATGTCCTTTTGACCCTAGGGGTAGCATTTTTCCAGGGACCATGTGGCACGTGTGGTGTACCCCCCCAAGGGGTGATGCTGAATAAAGCAAACAAGGGTTTAGTGTGTGAGAACCTGTGTCAGTCAGGAGGTGTGAAATTGGCCCTGAATGGCAGCTAGTAACATGCAGGCCCACACACACAATCACTGTAGCTGTAATCCTCTGATGTCTTCCCACTGCACAAAAAGCCTGCTTTCTGTCTGTGGCTGTTGTGATTGCTGGGCCAAAGTTTCACTACAGGCCTAACAGCCTTCGGGGGGGGGGGCAGAGAGCAGCATGTACAAACTAAACCCCTGACTGTGAATCTGCATGGTTTTTAATGGTTTCCACTAATAAAAAGCAGCTCATTCCACGAGTTTTGTCCATTATTTAAAAGAAAATCAGAATGGGAGTCTTGTGTTACCAAACACCTTACCTGCCCATTATTTCCATTTTCTAATCACCAGTTTGTGAAACGTCTTTCTGATCCACCGATTTTTGCCTAAGTACGGCCTCACACTCTGTGTAAAGATCGCTGTGTAATCCCTGCGCGCTCTCATCAGGGCAGCCTGCCGCTTGTCATACTCGTGAGTCCGCTTCGGCTGGGGAACCCCCAACTTTGGTTTGTTGTCGGTGTAATAGGTAGCAATCGGAACCTCTATTCTGCTGGTTGTCGCCCTATTCGCTGTTGGCCCTGGCCTGGCATGGTGAACAGTTTCTCCATACCTGTGACCCTTTTTAATAATAAAGGAACTTTTATATTCTGCATTCATTCAAGATCTTTATGCATATCTTTGTAAAGTACATTCTGAACCCGTCAGCGGTTACTCTGGTGCTCCACCGGCTGGGCTCCTGCCCACAAAGTGTTGGATTTCCCCAGATGTGTCTGTTAGCGTTTGATGGTTGAGGAAGTGTTACTCTGTGTGGAATTTTGGGAGATTTAGGGCTTCAGGTTTTCTTGTTGTTTTCAGGTAGTTTTGTGGCTCAGCAGGTTAGCGTGCTGTACCCATGATCGGAAGGTTGCCGATTCAAGTCCCATGGACAGCAGTTTGGTTTCACTGCTAAGCCCTTGAGTAAAGCCCTTAATCCCCCAGTTGTTCCAAGGAATGTCTTGACCCTGCCTTCTGAAATTTACATCGCTTCAGATAAAACAGTCTGCTGCATATGTGAAATGTAATTTGGTCTATTGTCCGCAGGCCGCAATGAGCCCCTGAAGAAGGACAAGCCCAAATGGAAGAGCGACTACCCCATGACGGAGGGCCAACTGCGCAGCAAGCGTGACGAGTTCTGGGATACTGCGCCGGCCTTCGAGGGCCGCAAGGAGATCTGGGATGCGCTGAAGGCTGCAGCAGTGGCCATCGAGTGCAACGACCACGAGCTCGCCCAGGCCATCGTGGACGGGGCCAGCATCACTCTGCCCCACGGTACGCACACGGCAGGTGCATGTCATCTGGCGGGGGGGGGGGTTATTTAAACATCTAGTGTGGATTGGATGATGTGGGTGGGGATTCCAGGAGCTCCGTGATTGGCTACATCTGAGTAACATCGTCACAATGTGGAGTGTAGTTTTCACTAGGTAAGAAGTTGCAGTGTTAAGCAGAAATGTCACCCGGCACCTACTAGGAGGGGCTGAGGATATGGAGGTATAAAGCCCAATTGTTTGGCGCTTGCGTAAGCAGATCCTCCCATAAATTTTAGCTGACGTGGCTCCAGTTACAGTAGTATGGAAATCTGTTAGATTGTTACATTAATTATGCAATACTGTACAAAAGTCTTGTGCAGTCAGAGGAAATGTTTAAAGCTATTTGTGCACATTTGCTCAAAACAAAAGCATGATTTAACATTGGAACACATGCAATTAAGATTACCATGATAAAAACACTGGAAAAAGGTGGGTTGCCCACTCCTGGTGGGGGACGAGGTATTACCTCCAGCGGAGGAGTTCAAGAATCTTGGGGTCTTGTTCACGAGTAAGGGGGGGGGGGGAGGGAAGGGAGCGGTAGGTCAGTAGATGGATTGGTGCAGCGTCTGCAGTAATGTGAATGCTGTAACATTCTGTTTTGGTGAAGAGGGAACTGAGCCTAAGGTCATGAACTCTGGGTAGTTACCGAAAGAATGAGATCACGGATACAAGCGGCCGAAATGAGTTTCCTTCGCAGGGCGGCTGGGCTCAGCCTTAGAGGGTGAGGAGCTCCACATCAAAAGGAGCCAGTTATGGTGGGTTGGGCATCTATCTAGGATGCCTCCAGGACTGCTCCCTGGGGAGGTGTTTCGGGCATGTCCAACCGGGAGGTCCAGGACACGCCAGGAAGATTATATCTCTCAGCCATCCTGGGAACACCTTGGTAATCCCTTGGTGGAGCTGGAGGAGGTGGCTGAGCAGAGGGAGGTGTGGCTATCGCTTAGACTGCTGCCCCTGCAACCCGACCCCAGATAAGGAGCAGAAAATGGATGGATGGACAATGAAAACAATCGGGTATTTCTTCTGTTCTCCAAAAAGTATCTAACTGGATGGCTAGATGAACAGCGCTTCAGTTCCCAAACCTCTCCTCAGGGGCACCTTAGACATTCTATCTATATTAAATGTCATTTCTGGCTTAAACTAAATTAGTATTTAAGACGGAGAGATATTGATTAGCCACGAGGTGCTAGTGGTCAAGTCAAAACACACATGAGTGTATTCTGGGATGATTTTAGCAGAAGTTTTGAAATGGTAAAGCTGACACCCTGTGACAGGCATAATGTCATAGTTTTACACCAATATGAAGATCGGTTAAACTTAATTATCTTTGGCTGCCTAAGAGTTCCACACAGTACTGAATGAGCGGGCGTTGGTCTCCCTAAGCATCGTGCTGGCTGTGTGAGGCCTTTTGCTCTGACTGGGAACCAGTTGGGTGGTGGTGGCATAATTTAGCACTCAAAGGTAAGAAGTCTTTGTGCCTGGCGCAGGTTCTCTGACGGAGTGTTATGATGAGCTGGGCAACCGCTACCAGCTGCCAGTCTACTGCCTGGCCCCGCCCGTCAACCTGGTGTCGGAGCGCAGTGAGGAGGATGTGTCGGAGAACCCCGAGCCGCAGACCGCGCCCAAGAAGGAGTTCCAGCTGAAGGTGCGCCTCTCCACCGGCCGGGACCTGCGGCTCAGCGCCAGCATGACTGACTCTATTGGCCAGCTCAAGAAGCAGCTGCAGGTCCAGGAGGACATCGATGCTGCCCACCAGCGTTGGTTCTTCTCGGGGAAGCTCCTGACTGACAAGACGCGGCTGCAGGACACCAAGATCCAGAAGGATTTCGTCATCCAGGTCATTGTCAACCAGCCCACCATTCCTAACTGAGGCCTGGGACTCCCTCTGCGATCATCTCGCCTAACAGCTGAGCTATTAAACTGAGAAGATTTTGGTCAGTGGTCCTCTCTCGTACCCACCCTTGTGTTTTTATTCCTGTCTCCTTCCCTGCTCCATCGAGCTGAACTTCCAAAGAGCCTGTTGGTCTTTGATAGCCTGTGATAGTTTTTTTGTTCTGACTTGGTTGTTGTTTAATGGACTGGTTGATACCAGGGACAAGCTGAAGGTCTGGACAGGGTACTGCACTGTTGAAGGGTGTTTGGGCAGACAATGGGGAGATCTCCCCATACTGCTCTTCATCTGCACTGTGGAGCCACCCAACATCTCGGACCCAAACGTCTCAGTGTACGTTGTCCTGGCCGAACCGCACCTCGATCCCGCTGCAAATGTGACTTGACACTTCTAGTTTAAGTGGCAAGCTCCGTTTACTCACTTAATATGGTAGCTGTGTGCCTTTTTTTTTTGAGGATTTAAAAATACACTAAGGCTAGCCATGGTCTGTCAGATCAGCATTCAGGAGATGGTTTCATGCATTTCCGTAGTTGCCTTTAAGCAACCTTTTGATCCTGCAACCAGTGATGCCAGGTCCCAAGTGGGTATCGATCCTGTGGTCTGCCCCAGTGGTGTTGGCCTTAACTTTACTTTAGTTAAGCTCTATAAGGTTAATAGAGCTTCTCGGACTGTTACCCCAGGATGAACTAGTGAGCTGGGGACAGCACTTGGTAATAGTCATTGATAAGAGTTAAGGTCATACTTGAACACATTTCAACATCACTATGGTCTTTTAATGTAGGTGAGGTGTTGTAAATATCCAACAAAAGGTCAGTTTAATATAATCGTACTCTCTTGCCTGGGTCCCTCTGTCTGGCAGGAGAGTGACTCCTACGGTACTCGCTACCTGGACTGGGCCTTGTGGGAGGGGCCTGGAGGTCTCCGGTAGTGGTCTTGACTCCCCCGGTGCTCCCTTGATGCTTTCAGCCTTTTCGATGCTTAGGCCGGATATGGCGGAGATGGAGTGCTCGATGGAGCTGGTTGTTCTGGGAGACTTCCTGAGCGGGTTGAGGGCTCGCCGCACGAGCTGTCCTTTTCGGCCGGCCGCGCCGGGCTCAGGTATGCCGACGGGCTTCGATTTCTCAAGCCCGAGACTTTGAGAAACCGCATGTTGAATGGACGTGCCGTTTCACGAAACCCGAGGCGGGGGGAGGGTTCCCTCGCCCTTGTGGAACAGTGCCCAGATCTTTCTGACATTATGAAAATGTCAGAGGGAAGAAGTGCCCTGAATGCACATGCCGTCGTACATCCCAGGGCACAGTGAAAGTCTTAAATGACCTGAATATGACACGTCTCGGCACCCAATTAGATTTTTAGCAGACTTTTATGGCTGTAGTGAGCATATGGCACAAAACTTCATAGTTTCATCATTTTCCAAAGACTTTCCTTTCATTAAATGCAGTAAATTCTGATGCAGAACTTTTTCATATTTAAAAAAAAAAAAAAAAAAACTTGTAGAGCTGATGTAACCTGCACAGGGACTGCTCTTGGAGCATGCAAACCCCACATTCTGGAGTTAAAAAAATAATAGTGCAATATAGTTTAGTCCATATGCAGTTGCTAACTTTCTGAGATTTGAGACTGTCCGGTTGGGGTTGGGCTCTAAAGCCATACTTAAAGTACACTGGCAAAGAAAGACACGGGCAGTCTGATTTGATATGTGTTCTTAAAAGGTTTTATTTTAAAAAACAAAAAAGACGACTGGTAAATTTCTGGCAATCTTATTTTGTTGGTTCTGAAGCATTTTGTGGAACAAATCAGTTAATCGACCTTCGAGTAGAATTAAATGAACGGGCATGTGAGTTGTTTCCAGACAGCATGTGAGATGCAGGGGAGACTGTTTTCTGCCTGCCCGGTCCTGATCCTCCTAGGTGACTTGGTTTTGATTTTTTTTTTTTTACATTTTTTTTTGATGATCTAAGGTATTTCTCACAGGTACTAACGTGAGGGATTCGAGTATCACTGCCAATATTCGGGAGATACTATCACAGAATTCCCGTCCATGAGGCTGTCCCGGTTTTCAGGTGATGACGGCAAGTTTCTCCCAACCGAAACCTGTCAGTCTGTAATTTTGTTTGTGTGGAAATTTGTGATTTGACTTTCTGTGTGTGTGTGTTTGTGCGTTTGTCATCTGAAGTACATTTTGTGTTGGGGAAACTTGACTGTTCGTGTGAGTCTCTATCGCTCGCGGAGGGCAGGTGTGTATGCGCTCGCAAACACTGTGACTGCAGGTACTCTCGATAAAAGCCACGAAAGACTGTCTCTCTGTCTGGGAATTTGCTCCACAGACCTGACAAATCAAGCCATCCAGTAATGTCTAGTTTTGGGTGTATATCAATAAGATACTCCAAGTTCATATTAAAAGATGCAAGCATTCAAGTGTTGTGTTCAAAAGGATGTAAATGTATAGAAATCTGTATATTTAGTCATTTGGAAATGTATGTGATTATAAAATACCATAGGATTCCACATAATTTAATATGCCCACAACTTATTGTACGAGTGATGTGCATTTATAAGCTGATTTCTTTTCATTCTTGTTTTTTAAGCTGTCAATTAAAATTGTGATCTGTTTATTTTGACCCGCGCTCTTGCTGTCCATTTCTAACGAGCCCGCTATTCGCTGGTAATTGTCCCCGGATCAGGGTGCCACTGTTTACACTCTCGGCCCTTTCTGACCTACCGTAATCCCTGAAACATGAAACCTGTGTTTCTATGACTGCAAGCTTTTTGGCCCAGAGAAGCCGCTTGGAAGTTAAATATGTAAAAATGTTTATCAAAATCTTTGAGGGGATAAAGCAGTGTAACTATTTCTCTGCTGGGTAAACTTAGCTCTGCAGCTGGTACTCTCGCACATAGCCGCCTGCCCTTGGACGCACACCAGAGACTCTGCATCACTGTTTGGTCCGCAGATTAAGGAATCCTATTTTCGGTCAATTCTGTGGTCCGTTTTGCAGGGAGGAGGGTTCTGATGGGTCTCCCCCTCTCTCTCTCTGCCTGGCCGGCATCACTTTCCCCTTCAATCATGTCACCATTTACTCCAGGTAACATTCTTTCGCCCGTCCTGCATGCATTACCTGCACTACGGGCCAGATTACTCACTCCGACTGAACCTCACTTGTACAAACCCCTTCTAACATCTTGTATCTTAACTAATAAGCTGTCTGGCCCCATTGGCTGTTATCTCTCTCTCCTATTCACCTATGCAGGTATATATGCGCGTTTGTAAAGCCACTCTCTAGGGGTGGGGCCACTGGGTCCAGCTGAAAGCTGATTGGCTCCTGGCATGCCTCCTCCTGTTACTAATCGTTTCAAAACCTATCATAGGCTAATGATAATATTGGTCGCCCCTCACCTTAAAGAAATAAAATCCTAGAATCACCCCTGCACTATAGGTATGTGCCCCCTCCCTCAGGCTGTTTTAGGTAAATACTGCCTTAATTCTCTGCTGTGAAAATGGCCCATTTTTGTGTTGTAGTAGCGCATTGATCACATACTATGAGTGCGCTGTTTTTTTTTTTGCCTCACAGGTGGGGCGCTAACAGCGGTGGCCGGTTGTAACCTGGGCACACCTGGCTGGGACAGGTGGAGGTAAACGTGCGGCATGTGGCTGGCAGGTGGCTTTGATAGATGGCCTGGAACCATCCATTAGTCTTCGACTGTGTCCTGGCCTCGAGGGCCTTAAGTACGTGTGAATGCTAATCTCGGGCGTTCCCTGTGCGGGCTGCTCCTGCCTGGGGCGCCTGCTTTTTACTGAACACTATGTGCGATGTCGCAGCCCGCAGGCTGACGTCTGGGACCAGAGCCTCTTGTCGGTTTGCTAAGAAAATGTGCGTGTGAATCACCGGCGGTTTATTGTGGCAGCAGGCCCTCAAAAGCAAGGCGGGGCTCCTCAGGGCCACGGAAGGGAAACCAGTGTGCAGTGTCCCCTTTTACACGATTGTTGACTCTACGCATCAGTTATCTCCTGGTCTCTAAATCCTGTCTTTAGGACTCCTGCACCCCAAATAGGTCTGTGGATGTTTTCATTTGATTAAAAGTATACTTCAAATTATGTGTTGTATAATAGTTTGAGGTAAAATTGTGGAAAGTAGACCAAAAAAGTATCTGTGAAAGCAACCTACACTGCCCCCTATTGGTGTGGAAGAGTAAATGCATGACATTTTTCAAACTGGTCTTTGACTGGCACTATTCTGTGTTCTGCACTTGGCCTCCTGGCTCCTCAGGGTTTGTACTGTGTGGCTTGGTGTCTGTCACTGACAGCTTGGCTGAAGGTTCTGTGAAGTGTCCAGTTCTTCCGAAACACTCTCCACTCTCACCAAGATGAAATTTATTGTCATTATGCACAAAACGAGGTGTGACCGAAAATTGTAGTTTCTCAGCAGTAGAGGCCTGTTGACGTAGAATCTTTCACAGCTATGAGACTAAGCTAAGTTTCAGGTTTGGTATTATGTAACCTGTCATTCCTTCAGCATGATGCACTGAATACCCCTGGCATTTACTGCGAAGAAGTCCAAGATCTGGAAGAAAGAATTAAATATGACCCATGTGCTGTAAGACAAGTTGCCCCCAGCAGCCACAGGGTAAGTTGCCCATATTGTGTCATTGTGCCACCCCACCAACCCTGACCAGTGTAAGTTGTTAAAATACAGATGGATGGATCCTTAAGAGAGCATGACTTCTGTCTGACTGACTTCCAGTTAATCCTGAGCGTCCTGGATTGATTGTAACCTGTCAACAGCACAAGCATGGGACATTTCATGGGTCAGAAGAGTCTCTGCTGTTTTCCACAATCAGCAGATCATCATGAGTAAATAATCAGCAGTTTATATGGCTGAAATATGATTCACACCAGTCAAATGAAATTTAAAGGAACCGCGTTGAGGTGCAGCGCCAGTCCTTATAATGATTTCTAACAGATATGAGAAACAAACGGGGTGTGACAGAGAAGACGCCTCCTGAGCTGGAGTCCCCAGTTCTGCTGTTCTAGAACATTCTCTTTGCTTGCTTGCGGGTGAACTCAGAACTCTTCCTCACTGATGACGATGTCTTGGCCATTGTGTCTGACTCACCCTTTTGTCGCAGGGCAGCTGGCTTCCATTTTAGACAAGTTCAGCGTTTTTTCTTAATTTTATTTTTCATGTGACACGCATGCCCCATCCCTCTCCACCAACCCATAATTTTAACTCATTTGTGGTTTGTTTCCTAAAAATGTCACGTAGTGGATCCCATTGAACTGGCTCAGAAGTACACCCCAGTATGGCTGCACTGATTCAAAGTGGTAAATCAATCAAAGATGTGGTGGTTGAGGCTGGTGGATAAGAAGACCCTTACACTTTCTGTTGGTAGTCCTTGGAAATGCTGCTTTTTCATGATTACGACTTCCGTAATTTCAGATATCGTCGATATCTGTTGGCCAGAGTGACCTTTTTTGTGTTCTGGAAAACATTTCCCACCTCTTACCTGCAGATGGCGACAAATACACAAACTTCAGCTTGTTCCGTGAAAGCGCTGGATTTGCAAAAACAGTCCCGATACGTTGTTTTATTGAGGACGTAAAAGCGGTTAAACGCTAAGAGTTATAAATAATAAATGTTATGCCGCTATGCTGTTAACAAAAGGTTTACTTAGCCATATAAGATGGGGGAGTTTACAAAACAAAAAAAGTCAAAGAACAAGCTTTATAAACACATTTAGTCTTCCCTACCACAGGAACGCTTTACCAGAACTGTGAGTCGGCCTGCTGTTGTGATAAACACGCCACACGAAGGTGGGTGTCTCTCTTATCTTGGCTAATTAAACACGGCTGTTCCTTTTGATGTTCAATGTGTTTCCGGGTGGTCTGATGTGGAAGTAATCTTGAAAGGCCCAAAGAGCTGCAAAATGAGCCCCCCCTCCCCCAACTAAACAGGCTTACAATTATTTCATCTCGTCTGCAGGGAACCATGTTCAACAGATAACCATTTATTTCCTGTTTGTTTATACCGTATGGCGATTGAAAGGCGCCTTCAGGAATTCAGCGTCCTTGCGCCATCTACCTGTCGTTATGCGGTCGTTCGTATTCCCGCTACTCTGTGAGAACCAGCGGTGGTTCTTGTGCGGGAGGGTCAGCACTAGTGAACCGTGCACTGGTGGTAAAGTGGCACAGCTATGCTTCCTACTGCTTGTGGGGTGTGATGGGAAACAACTGGGTTTCTGTTACTGCATCTGCTCCCTACCCCCCACCCCCCCAGGCTGCCTCCTGTCTGCCCTGGGGGCATAGGGCCACCTTATAGCACTTTGCTGGAATTGCATTGGGGGGGGGGGGGGACTGCTGGCTTCTAGAAGCTTCCATGGCGCCTGAATGAGACATTCATCGGCCACCAGCGCTCGTCAAACATGAGCTTAAGGCTACAGCCATATCAAGGGGGCAAAAAGACCTCCATTTATGACTTTTTACAAGTAGCGGAGTGTTTCCCAGTGCCGGGGAGCAGATCTAATGAAAGCGGCCTGTTCTCCGGACTTCTTTGGCTTTGGGGGATTTCCACTCCAAGGTCCGGTTTTGCCTGGTTTCTCTTCCATTTTGGGGTTTTATCCTGATCCTTTGCCGCAAGTGTCATGCTCTTGATTCTACTCCCCCATCTTCCATAACTGCTTATCCAGCTCTGGGTCATGGCGAGTCTGGATGGGGGCCCAGGAGGCAAAGGACGCGGGGCCACGGGGCCACGGACACCCCAAGGGCCACGCCATTGTTTTCTCACAGACGACCTTGTTATGTTCGCTGTTGAAACACTGCTGGCTTCTGCATTTTGGGTTTAACATTAAGAGGATTGGCAACTATATCAGTGCTTCAAACTCACAGCAAAGCTCATGGGTATTTAAAAAAAAAACCTCTGAAATATTTATTGCATATATAAACTGTTCAAGAGGTAATGAAACAGCATACCATAACAATCATATTTATTGTCCCCCCTGATCCACATCAGGGTGTTTCCTCCTTTCAAGCCTGAATGCAGGCAGACTTGAGATGGACGTTGTCGCGGTGACGGATAGAGGATTGGCCGGAAGGAGCTGTCAGCTGACGGCCCCCAGCCAATCATGAAGGCAGGCCGCAAAAGCTGGGCAATCAGAGTGGCTCCTGTCCCTGGTAGCCGAGTGTCCCGCCAGGAATAGAAAGAGCAATCCCATAATGCCCGGACCTGCTGTGGGACAGGGCTTCAACACTCAGCTGGTGTCCCAGCACAGTCTCTCTGGGGACAGGAACCCCCCCCCCCCACTATTCCCTGATTGAACATTCTGTTGTAGAAGTGAGTTACAAATAGGGGTGCCCGCTAGAGGATTTGCCCCCCATGAGAGTTTATCATATTCAACCCCCAATCCAGACCAATCGAATTATTTTCCATTGTTTTTCCTCCCTTCGATGGCACCCCTGGTAAGAAAACTTAACAAGAAAGGAAGAAAGCTTAGCAAAATACTGATTATTATCATTTGTCATTAGCGGCAGGGTGCTGCTTCCATTTCTCCCTGGACCTTGTGGGATTGGTTCCTAGCTCACAGCGGTCCTGTAGAGGACAAGAGGTTGGCGGGGGCGGGGGATGTGGATAGATGGATGGATGGATGGATGGATGGCTTCTTGAACAATTCGGAACGCAGTTTGAAGCTCTACCGCGCCGTCCTCCGAAACGCTAACGCCGCGAGACTTTTCGGCCGCCCGCCGATAATTTGTCTATAAGCTATTAAACACGGCTTTTGAGTTCGTACTTCAAGAAAAAGCGCTCTGCAGTTTTAAAGGGTAACATACACGAAGTGGTACATTAATATGTTTCCAGGACATCGTAAAACACATTCCATGTGGTGAACCGGGACTTTGCCGAGTGACGTGCTCTGAAAGGAGAAGGCCAGCATAATTACATCTTCTAGAACGTTCCACCCAACCACATATCGGAGGGCCATGGAAAATATACATTTTCATCCTTTTTTTTTTGTATCTTACCCCACTTTCTTTTTGTGTCCAAGTTTGGGGGGGTGGATGAGGTCATTGCTTTTACCAGAAGTTGGGTCATGGGGTTGGTAATATTGTACTTCCGGCCTTTGGACAGCCACATCCCTCTCTGCACCTGGGAAGCGAGGAACGGGCGTGTCGATCAAAATGCATGTTTTGTTCATATCGACCAGTAACGTGTTTGCCCGCATTAATGTGGTGCTGTGCAATCTGGTAGATCCTTCCGGAAAAAGTCCTCGCATTCAGGGCCTGAAAATTTTTTCCCACCAGAAATTAACTCGGACCCATCTCATCTTGCACTGGCCAGTAACCACAGCTGTGTGTGTGTGTGTGTGTGTGTGTGTGTGTGAGATCATACCAACCTAAATTCCTTTGGTCTCCATGCATTCTGTGGTCAGTTGCTTTACAGAAAAAGAGGAAAAAAAGGAGAACATGATTCATGGATGCTGTCCGCCCCAGAGAAGCTTCCGGAACCATGTTTGGGGGGGGGTGTTTTTCTGGAGGCTGCTTCTCCCCTCTTTGTCTGGAATATGGACACGGAAAGTTGTGCTGAGTAGCTCTGATGTGATGTTTCTTTTGTCAGCAAGACTGACCCCCCCTCCCACCCCCAGCTTGCGCCCCACAGGCATTCTTCAGAAGGTTTGCCATCTCACTCCGCATGCGTGTGTTCAACTCGCTGAACCTCAGTACCTGCAGCACTGGCTCAGCGCGGTTTGGCCCAATGGGTCTGAATCATTTAGCATCACTCGGTTACGAATGAAGGCGATGCCTGGCTCATAGGGTGCCGTGATCCCACCCCTAACGACAAAGCATCGTGACGTCTATTTTTGGGCGCCTGTTTACTGCTTCTGCAGCCACACAGAATATTTATCTTCCTGTGTATATATCCAGAAATGTTCTTCCTTCACCCCAAACGCCAGCCCCCTCCGTTAAGATCTGCGAGGCCGGTTCAGCCAAGGTGGCGTTTGTGAGGGTGATTAAAACCATCCTGAGACACGCCCCCGCTTAGGGGTGGGTGGTATGACCCCGCAGGCTTTGCTGTGGGACATTGGACTGTCCTGGCCCTGCTAGTCCGAGGCCCAAAATTCTGTGTGCCCCTCCCAGCTAGAGTTTCCTGTACGTACTACATGGGATCGTTGAATCTGGCATGATGTCATGCCTTCTTTTATAGGAACGCTGGTACTCTTGCTGTGCTGCGTAACACCCAGTGCCACGTTACTGATTCACACTGTAGTCTGCGGGTGTTTTAAAACGAGCCGTGTTTCTAATTTTTGACGCGCCAAGGTCGCTTTTTTTTGCATGACGTCTCCTGGCGACAATATGCATCCTGCATTAGTCACTGACCCCGGAGTGCAGAAGGTGTGTAAAGGTGTATGCTATATATTCGCCTGCAGGGAGCACTGTAATCACCATCATCCTTGGTTGCTGTATCCGGGCAGTGAAAGCAATGGGATGATGGGGACGGGGGTTGGATTCTGTAAAAATTATATGATGGGGCACAGCTGAACTCAGGGAACAGACTGATCCATCCCTCTGATTGGCTGTTTTGTTCCATTCAATTTTTACCATGTGATCTGTTGTTTCCTCTGGTTTGATGTCATGCCGCATTCCAGTGGCAAGAGGAACACGGTCGCTTCCGTCCCTCCTGGGGGGGGACCTCGGTGCCCCTGTCCATGGGGGATTGGCATCATGCCGGTGGGCTATAAGGTCCCGACATGCCCACATTCCTACCCGGGTGGCGTGCAGCTCCTCAGGGTTAAGCTTCTGTGCCTGTGGTCAGCATGCTGCTGGTTCATGCCTGGTCTAAGGCAGACTAATGAAATGTCTGTGGCCCTTGAGTAAGCATAAGCTGTTTTAATGGAGATCTGATTTGCTTTTTTGTCTCTTTTTATACTATCATCTAAGCGTAAGAATAATTAGACCTGTTGTCATCACATTCAGAATATAGTAAAGTTACATGATGTGAAAGTACAGTTAAGTTAAAGATTGAGATCAGTGCTCCAAGGCTGTAGTTTTGGTTCCAACACTGGAGTTTGTGCCAGGATCAGGTTGGAGGTTTCAGTCCAGCTTATTTTAGTATAGGTGATGCAGTTGTGTACTTTAGCTGTCTCCAGTTTAACCTAAATGTTGGGCCGATGTCCCATCCTGGACGTCCCCTGCCTTGTGCCTTGTGCCGCCTGAGATGTGCTCCAGCTTCTGGGTGGCTGCTTATGAAGATGGATGGTCTTTACTGGCCAAGTATCTCACTCAGTTGTACTATAGCATGACTTAGTTTGGGATTTGAACCTACAACCGTCAGGTACCTATTTTACCACTTTTGGCTTGTAAAATGTTTCACATTAGTAGTTCACAGTTCTTACTACATATAGAGTTAGAGAGTAAGTAATCTGGTCAAAGGTACAATAGCATAGACCTTCCCAGGGATTTGTGTTAGAAATGGGTTCACATTGAAAGAGAAAACAAAAGAAATTACAGAAGTGTTTCGGCTTGCCTGTAACTCCTGGATACAGAATAAGATTATTTCTAGATTGTACAATGGTTTTCATCAGGCCAGATCAGACAATACCATGTATATAAAATAAGTGGGAGATGGAGGGGAATGTGGTTATTTCTGAGGAGGAATGGGGAAGGTTGTGTGAACTACAATGGGTCTCAACCTGCTCAACTTAATGGCGAGAATTTAGTTGGAAAAATCTTATAAGGTTTTTTATTACGCCCCAACAGAAACGGCACCAGGATTAGCGGGTGGGATGTTGGAGATTATGTGGGATAGATAAAGCCAATCATTACCACATTCTTTGGGACTGTCCGGTTTTATCGGCATATTGGAGGGAGATTCACAGAAACGTAGAGAATGTCTTTAAAATGAACATTCCGTTTAAATGAGATCCTGTATTTGGGAAATATTTTTTTTGAAAAGTGGAGTGAACACGACAGGTCATTGTTTTTGATTCTTTATTAGCAAGCAAAAAAGGCTATAACAAGAAAGTGGTTAGGGCAAGACCCAGCAACAGTGGAGGACTGGATAGAAATAACCCAAGAAATATATGCTATGGAAAAACTGTCTTTCTCTCTTAAACTTCAGAAAGGGAAATTCCTTAAGATATGGAAGAAATGGACTGATAATGTTTCATCTATGTAGTCTAATTTGTTTACCTGAGATTGTGATAAAATTCCCCTTTTACACATATAGATATATTGTAATTTTATCTTTTTTTGTTTTTATTTATTTTTTGTTTTTATTTATTTTTGGTTCATCCCTAAAAAGGAAAAACTGGTCTTGGTAAAGTTTAATTAAGGCATTAGTGATTTTAATAGTTACAGTGTGTGAGTAAAAACTTGTACCGGCAATGTTTCTAAGATTGAACCCCTGTAAAAGCAAATGACCAAAATGTAAATGAAAAAAAAAAGAAATGGGCTCACTTCCCTTACCACTACACTCCCCCTGCCCTGAATATAAAGTGTCTGCGTTTCCATTTTGTACTTGAAGCAGTTAATCTCTTTGGTGATTACGCAGCTGTATAAATGGCATGTGACATGTATAAACATTTGGTCAGGTGACACATTAACTCGTGAACGTCTGTGCAAAAGGTCCTGAAGCATGATTAAGCTGCCCAGACTTGGGGGGGGGGGGGAATGCCAGGCTGTGGTAAAGAGGAAAAGCAGGCAAGTTGAGCCCAGCTGAGCAGGAACATGAGTGGAGGGAATTCTGGGACCCGGAGACAGCTGACCCATCTGATGGGTGGATTGGCACCGTTAACTAAGAGCCGTACGCAGATGCTGTTTTTGTTAAGATCGTTCCATCCTCATGCCTTTAGGTGCAGTGCAGAGTTGGCAGGAAACGCTCCGCTCCAGCCTGAGGCCCAGTGCAGGGGTACTTGGGCTGAGAACTTCTTCCTTGTCATTTAAAAAAACAACCGTCCTCTCCAGCCTGGATGTTTCTGGAACAGAGCTCTGAGGTTCTGCAATGGTGACGCTCCTGACCAGTACTTCCAGTCAGTGTCACCCAGTATCATCAGTCGCAAGATTTGCCTAACTTCTTGCCAGTTAATTTTACCCCTGCTGAATAGTTCAATGTTAGTTTTCTGGGAAATCGTGCATCATTCACAGGTGCTAGGGAGCTGCTGTCGATTTCAGGGAGACTCCAGGAACTTCTGTGAGTGGCGTGGTGGCTCGTCTGTTTCTGTGTGATCTATCAGCAGTGTTGTTTCCATAGCTATGCTAGGGCCAGCATGGTAGGTCATTACGTAGCTATGCTAGGGCCAGCATGGTAGGTCATTACGTAGCTATGCTAGGGCCAGCATGGTAGGTCATTACGTAGCCCTGGGGCTTTGATCTGCACTCTGTCTGTATGTGTGTCTGGTTTGCACATTCTGTCAAGGTTTCCTCTGGACTCCCAACTTCCTCCAGTGCTCCCAGTACGAATGATTAGTTAAATTGGTGTCTCTGGTGGGGCATGGGTATATGCGCTGTGAGGGACAGGCATCTCGACCCGTTTCCCCTGCCAAGTTTTACCTGGGATCGGATCTAGATTACCCAGAGCTTTGAAAAGTGGATGAATATTTATTATGGTTTTTATTTTTATTGTTTTTTCACAATGTGAAGATTTTTCAACACAAGCAAACAAAGCTGAGCCTGCTTCATGGTGTTTGTGTTTTGTATGGTTCAGACTCCTGTGTGGTTACACTGTGGTTACTGGGAGTCATGGTTATAAAGGCTGAGTGCGCAGGTTCCTGGCCGTGAGAGGTGGAGTCCGGCATTTGACCGAACTTTATTTAGATAACCACAATGGTAGTGTGGGGCTGAGAGTCTGCAGCTCAGCTGTGCCCTGGGGAGTGGGGTTAGCTGGCCCCCCATGCCCTGTCCCACCCCAGCAGTGCAGTAGCCTGACGGGAGGGACCAGGAGTGGGGGAGAAGTAGTAGAGACGAAGCTGGGTGTATGCAAGAAAGTGGGGGAGGAAGGCGTGAGTCACTGCGCGATGCGAAGGGATGCCAGTGAATAAAAAAAACACAAGACAGTGGAAGAAGGCGTGAG
>JABFEB020000041.1:4003081-4013436 GCA_019775895.2 Stomatorhinus ivindoensis
ATACGATTTTACTGGCCTCCTCCTGGGCGCTGACTAGCTGCTGCTCGCTGAGTTCCCCGTCAGTCAGTGCGATGATGACGCTTGCGGTCCCTAAACACAACGCGGGGCAACGTGATGCCAGTGTTTGCTGAACACACAAGATATCGCTCATCTGATGTTTAGTATAATGTTCACTGGACACACAATGCATCATTGATCAGGCTGACAGCCACACTTACCAAGCTTTATCTGTTCATTAGCCTGTAATTGTGGAAAAAAAACGAGTTGAGAAACCAACAAGTCAGTGGTACATCCATCCATCCATCCATATGTCCATCCATCCACCTATCTACCCATCCATCCATCCATCCATCCATCTACCTATCTACCCATCCATCCACCTATCTAACTATGCATCCATCCATTTACCCATCCATCCATTCATCTATTTACCTATGTGCTATTTACCTACTTATCTATCCATCCATCCATAAGAAACGATAGAAACAGTAGCTGCTTGAAAGCGTCTTACCCTCTTCAGACCCAGATCCATGAGCGTGTCGCCACCTGGTATCTCGTTTTTCAAAATGTTCAGTCCTTTGCCTATTTTATTTCTTAGCGAAAATGAAAGAAAAAAAATATTACGTATGGCCAGCCTGAACGTTTTGAGGAAAATCAGGCCCAGCTGAGCACCACTTAGCATCACTGAGCACCACTCAGCACCACTTAGCATCACTCAGCACCACTTAGCATCACTCAGCACCACTTAGCATCACTGAGCATTACTGTACCTGTTTTCAGTCAGCTGCATCAAAGTGCTTCCCCGAGAGGAGAACACGATGAAGGACATCCTCAGCAAGGGGCTGCGGGGCAAGAATCAACCAGCCGCTCATTTCAATGTGTCAGGAGAGTAAACAGCTGCTTTCTCTGCCTGCTGTTAAGTAACAGTGAGTGATTCATTATGAGCTCTGAATAAGTCTGTTTTGGGAAACAGTGCGGGAAATTCCAGCTTCAGGCGAACCCAGAATCAGTATTTTCCAAATACTGGGCAGTAATTTAATCTACAACTGGCCAAGACCACGGATTTCATCATATTCCCGCTTACTCATCTCACCAAAACAGTCCAGCAAAGTCACGCTCTGGCCCCCCACCCCCCCGTTCTAGGGATCGCTTGCCTCCTGAATTTTTCTGCCAGGTGCTCGACGAACGAGTAGATCTCCATCCAGTGATTTTTGACACTTCCGGATCTGGAAGACAGAGAGGCAGAAAATGACTGTTCAGCTGCGTGTAAGGATCACATTTTACATTTGCAAACATGATGCTGCCGTTTCTCACGCGGTTGCAGTGTTCCCTGCTGGCTACGTCCGGCGACGTCCTCCCTGGATCTTGGATGCCCCGGCTTCCTAAACAGATGCAGGCCTGCAGGCTGCACTTCAGCTAATTGCTTTGATCCAAACGCATCCGTCTGATGCCAACAAGCCTGCAGCGCCCCCGCCCCTGCCTGAACGTTAACAGATGGCGGCACTGGAATTTACAGGTCGGACAGCCTATAAATAAAGCGTGAGTTATCGGAGCCAGGAGCCACGGGTGACGGTGATGCTGCGGGGGATGGGACAGCTGACTGTTTACGGGCCGCGACGTCTCATTTCACACCGAGTTGCGATCCTCTGGAGTGTATGGCAGGAGGAAGGTGCTTTCTACCAGGGCTCACACCCCCTTCCTGTTGGGGGGGGGTGCTAAATGAGTCAGTGGTGGATAGACACAGAGGAAATGAAGTAGCTTCCCTCCTCAGTTTAAATAGCCTGTATACTGGTAATGCTGAAGTATTTTAGCCTGAATATTGGCAATAATACTCAGTAGAATATTATAGATCTAGAAATGATCACACTGTCAGTTCATGCTCTTGTCCTTATGTCCTTTGCTATAAAAGAAACAAATACAAATACAAATTACAATTTCAGGCATCTGCACAAAATTATTTCTTTTGGACTATGTTTAGCTTTTGTTTGATTTTGTTAGTATTTTTATTCTTATCCATCCATCTGATACATTAGTGTTGCATTCTTATTATCGCTGTTGTTGTTATCGTCATTTGTGCTGATTTATGACACTTCCTGTGATCCTCTTGTCCCTTCCTGAGGAAGGTGACACGTTTGCCGCTGAGTCTTTAAAGCGAGAGCCCGGCCCGGCCCGCAGAGGCTGTGTTTCTGTCCGTGTGGACCACTGACATGATAAGGTAGCCATTTCGGGCTGGAGAGGGTGCACAGCACAGAGGCGGGGGGGGGGGGGGTCTGGAGAGGCGAAGCTGGGTGTCTTTCATGACCAACCCAGACAGCCCCTTTGATGTGCTGAGCTGGCGGCTCTGCATCCCGGCTCCGCCGGTTACCTCAAGCACGGCGGCGGCTCTCCAAGCGTACAAGATCACAATGCATTATATTGCTTTTGGAAAATCATTCTTTTGAGGTCGCTCCTGCCCCTGCCTTCGGGATACGAGCCACGACTGCGCTTTCCTCACCTGTCCAAACAGCACCAAGACGGATGTGGGTTCATTTTTTGGTGAAAGTAGTAGAAATACACTTAGGGGAATTCCGCGGTGAGGCGAATTTGATGTATCTTTGATAGCCTGTGCTTAAGTGAACAATATTCCCCTGCTTTCCTGTGCTAAAGACAAGAAGACCTGCGGTGACCCGTTCAAATAGAGCGTTACGTTGTAGTGAAATAAGATGTGTCAGGACCGTGTGGGATGGTGAGACAGCCTCACCCTTAAAGGGGATGTTTAAGAGGTTGTCAAACCAGCAGGTCGCACATGCGGAGACACAGGGAGCTCGCTTTAGTGTGGTGCCTTGTGGCTCAGACTTCTGGGTTCGTTTCAGAAACATTCAGGAAGCAGAAACGACTAGTTGAGCGTGCAGCTTCTTGCCGTACATATCCCGAAGAAAGCAACAGCTGTCTTGCCTTACTCTGCCGCAGAAGGACCTTCCCCTGTGCCGTCTTCATTTAACCCTGACCCTTAAAATACAAACGGAATCTAACAGTGTCATTCCGTTTCAGAGGGTATCCCCAGTAATGGGATTATCTAGCAAATCTATATTTTATTCGCCCGCACGCAGCCTGAAAGGGCGATACTTTTAATACAGCAAATTCACAGCATAAACTGATACGATCTGAATCACCTCCCAGCCAAAGAGCGAAACAGCCATTAGCTGCAACAACTGGAACCATTGGAAATGATCTGTGTGAATACTGCCAGTATCTAAACGATGCTACTGTCTCCAGCAAGGCAGTGCCCTGAGTCACCGGTGATGAAGGCTGCAAATGTGTGCATGTGTGAATCGGTCTGCAATGCAACAATAAATGTTCACTCTGAGGATTTACTCCGGAAAGCCATGCCAGCTTAACACTTGCTGGGTGTTATTATCGTGTGCGAGTTCATCTGTGCTTGCTGCTGTTTTTCGTTTTTCTTACTAATGCTGACATAGCACTTTGACAAATATCACCATGACAGTCATTCCGTGGGGCAGGCTTATTGTTCCCTGCGGGTCCAATCAAAAAGTGACTTTGGGGTCTGTGTAGTAACTGTTTGTGGCCAACAGGGGGCCCCCAAAGCTCAGGGGCCCAACACAAATGTGTGGTTTGACTGGTGGTGAACACCTCTTCTGGGTACCCCACCCTGGACTAGCAAAGCCACGGTTCACATATCCAGGGTTCATGGTCTTTTGTGGTTTTTATTTTTATTTTTTGTGTGTGTCTAACTCCTTTCTGAGCCGGCAGGCTGGGGTGCTGGGCAAACCACTTGCTGCTTTTAAACATGTTGGGGGCCACTCAACAAGGGAGTTCAACTAAATAAATAAATAAAAGGTTTTATGCTGAAGAGAACAGAATTAAAAAAAACAAAGGGATATGTAAAAATAATGTGTGAAAACCAGGAGGACTGCTACTAGTGTGGTGTTTTCGGGACTGGAAACCCACTTCCATGCCCATCATGCACTGCACTTCCATGCACTGGTACCACTGCATTTCCATGCACTGCATCACTCAGTCCTTACAACAGAGCCTGGGAAGAATGACCCGAGTCAGCAACCCAGTACTGGCTTAGAGTCTACAGATGCATGCTGGGACAGGCTCAGAAACCAGCGACCCACGTCACCTAGTCAGTCTGTGTCTTTTCCTACCATACACCACCGAAAACATTGCTTTTCACCATCTACCCAACCTGTGCTTTTAAGATCTGATGGGCATCCAGTGAGCGGAGCATTTCGAGCCTTTGGGAAAATTGTGGAAATAGGTCACATGGGGGGGGGGGGAGATACTCTCCCTCATAACGACGTGCGTCCACACAAGAGCGTGTTCCAGCTCTGGAGTGAACATCGGGACAGGAGGCTTGGAAAAAGAGATTCCATCGTGAGCCCGTTTCGACACGTTCTGGCAGCGCGAGGCGAGGCGCTCGGTCCCGGCAGCACGAGGCGAGGGTTTTAGCTTGTGCTACACTAGTAGGAAGACTATTCCATACAAGATAAGAACACAAGAAAGAAGTGACTCTGAGAAGGTATCGATGCAAATCAACGTATTACTCTTGTTTTAGTTTAGATTTTGGGCACTCTTGCTGATCAGATGCCCTGCAGCAGATTGCCCCCCCCCCCTCCCGTACGGTGTTCCCCAGACACAGTCCCTGGTCCCCTGGGGCACATGCTACACTTACTGTAGCCCCGTCTTGGATAAAGTCCCATGTAAGGTGGATAGATGCTTTAACAGAGGAATCAAAAGGTCAAGCAGAGAGGAATTAGATGGTAGAGTTTCAATGTGACCAAGGCTCCCCGACTCAGGCAGCCGGTGTACAGAAGACTGGCCAGTGAGCAGCACGTCTGCACAGACCATTATAAGCAGCTGCCTGTTTACTTCGGCCCACTCTAATCACCAACACTTGTCCGCGGTGGAGCACTTTGCCTGGATGGAAAGAACGCCAAGGAATTTGACGCGACAGTATGAGATTCACCAAACAACATCTAACTTGCATTCATGTTAAATTACTGACACATGATGGCGTCTGTAGGCAGCGGGTACTACTGACAAAACACACAAATATCATTTCAGTACCGGCGAGGGGGGGGGCAGCACTGTTGGAGGCTGATGGCTTGACCCCTTGCTCACCTCTAGAAAACACATTCTGTGGAATCCTAGCAAAACATCCAAGAGATGTTTTGCTGATGCCTTAGAAATCTATTTACAATTTGAAAAGTGGAATTTTCCATGATTTTTTCCAATGTTTTTTTTTTAATCTTTTTTTTCATTCCATTACCGCATGCCATTATTCTTAGACCATGTCTATCTAAGCCTTTCTCTTGCTACTACTGTGGCTTTTTACATGAGCTTTTCATGATTTATCAAAGGCCAGGCAGCTCCCAGAAAGCCCGACAGAGACCAAGCCCGATTGGTCGGCTGAGTGGTGACAGCGAATGGGTGAAGAGATTATCCCTCTGTTAAGAGAGGCTTGTTAAACAGCGGGGCTGTGATCACCAGCCTGAATCAGCTACTTTGGTCTGTCTAAGAATTCCTACCAGGGCCACACCAAATGGAGTGGCGCACCATTTAAAGGCGCAGAGCCCCAAAATTGTTTACAGATTGATATCTTCTCGGTTGTTAAGTTGGCCGCTTGCTTGGTTGATTAGCACCAAAGCATGTTCACTTTGGCCATCCAATGCACAGCGATTATGATAGCTCCATTAGAAACTCACAGGGGACAGAGATCATTGTCAACAGAGCCAGCTGGACAAAGAAGGTTCCAAGTGACCATTTACTGTGGATTTATAGCTGCTGGGGGACACAAGGATAAAACTGTAATATTACATTATTTCCCTTTTACTGAGCTCTGAGCCAAGCGGACCCTTGCTTCGACAGATACAGTTTATGGCGGCCTTTAAAATATCGAGGCAGGAATGAATGGAATGGCAGTCAAATCACATCACCTTGCATAATACCAAAGCACAACATTTACTCTGCAGATACGTAACACAGCGATGCCACACTCAGCTGCAGGTCAGCATTTAGACATAACATCCCTTATCTCTTATTATGGGCACAGATCGTCCACATGTAAACCATCAAAACAAGCCATCAGCTACTGGGAAAAGAAACTGGTGGAATTTTTCTTTTTGCTGCATTCACTCTTTTGACAATGAGGACTGTTTTCCAAAAGGCTCATTTTCTGTAGACGGGACTTTCCAAGGAAATGCGAGAGTTAGATTGTGGCATGAAAGGACAACAAACACACAGATAATCTATGGAAGCACAAATAATAATGAATAAACCAAGAAGGTTTCCTTAGTCGAAGTAACAACAGACTGAACGTTACGACTCAATTAATCACCTCTCAGTCATGAACATCGGAAACGCATAATAAGCTTTTAACATTTTTAATTATCGCTCCATGTTTTCAAATGCTGCGCCTTTATGAAGCAGTATGTCTAGGAGATGCAGCAGACACAAATGAGGTGTTTTTCCTTGGACTTCGGCCTGCATCACGTGTTTCCTGCCCTTAATGTGAACACCTCCGTCGTCTGCCCTGCGGTGACATCATACCACAGCAGCGCCTGGAGTCTGGCTCACGGACGAGAGCGAGAGCCACAGAAGAGCCCGTCGCTCTGCACGCCCCTGCACTGCAAAGTCTAGGCAGTGCTGCAAAGCAAACGATGCTGTCAGGACTTTACATATAAATACCGGCGCAATAAAAACAGCAGCGCTTTACTAAAAT
This sequence comes from Stomatorhinus ivindoensis, assembly GCA_019775895.2. Taxonomy (NCBI): domain Eukaryota; kingdom Metazoa; phylum Chordata; class Actinopteri; order Osteoglossiformes; family Mormyridae; genus Stomatorhinus; species Stomatorhinus ivindoensis. Next base: position 4,009,809 of record JABFEB020000041.1, read on the forward strand.
GACTAGTCAAACTATTATAAAGCACTTTAACCAGCAACCAGCACCATGTCCCTGCACTACACAAGTGGTGTGAAGATGGATGGATGGATGTTTTAATCAGTATCTGTTTACTGACTGATTCATACTATGCATTCATACTTACATACTCAAATAACATTGGAACATAAAATATAACAGACTGTTATTAGAGGGAAATTGGTCGGTTGCTTTTGGTAATAAAACAAAACAATAGGCTTTTCTGCATCTCGTCAGCCAGATATGATTACGGCCCTCCGAAATGGTGTGTGTGCTTTGCGTGAGGCACTTAAATATGGGTGTAGCGCAGCAGGACTCGGTGTAATAAGCTCCTGACTGTGGCTGTTTATTCGTCTCTCACAAGTCATAATTCATACAGGCACAAACAGGACCCATTTGGTTGCACTGGGACTTTGGCCTCCTTGCATCTGCAAGCACTGGGAGGCCTACACCAGTCTTATTGCTTGGCGTGCAAACCTATCCAATAAATAACCTTTTCTTTTTTTAAAAACTAATAATTATTTATGAGGCAAACGTCCTGGAATGTCCGAAAAGGCATCTATAGTGTACTAAAGCATGCTATAATTTCAGTTAATTTATTTAATGAAATCCATTTCTGTCCTCTGGAAGTAATAAACAGCATTTTTTTTACTACTGAAGAAGGGAGAGTTTTGAATTTATAAAATAAAGGAACGGATTGGACGGGAACTTTGACAGAACAGAAGCAGAGCCCCGCGCTGCGCTCGTGACAGCAGGCGAATCTCGCATATTATTGCATGTTTGGGATCCCCATACCCAGGTTTGGGCAACAAGGCCCATCCACCGGCCATCGATTTATACAGGTCGACCTGACAGCTGTTTTTCTTTGTAGACCTTCACTAATGATTATAACAGCTGCCTCGAAAAATAATGAAATACAAATAACATTCATTTCTTAATAGTCGACTCCGTTACATAAAAGGCAGAAAATCACAAACCGTAGGCCTAAAAGAAAACTTAATGAGCGTCATTAAGCATGAATTTTAACTGGAAACCGGCTAACAACAACAACAATTATTATTATTGTTGTTGTTGTTGTTGTTGTTACCGGGGGTGGGGGCTGCTTAACAGCACTGTGTCGTTTGTGAAAAGGTAAATAACTCGGAGCAGTTTGCTTCTAACTGGCTGTTTAACTGTGAGACAGGAAACGCTTCCTCTTCAGACGTGGTAACATGAATTCCCATTAGTCTCCAAGGGGGGACAAGCAAACCACAGAAGGAGCTGTGCAGCGATTTCTGAAAGGACGAAGTCAGCTAACCGCGCTCAGAACCGCACACTTACGCCTATTATTATTATTATTATTATTATTATTATTATCATTATTATTATTATTATGCTTAAGGTATCTCACTAAATAGCGACAATACCCGCGTTTAGCCGTCACCGAATATCCATATCTAAACTGCTGCTTATACAGTGATAAGTACAGTTTTCCAACTTGTTGCAAAGTTTACAAGTTTAATAAAACCACAATCTGAGTATACGGATAACTAATGTTTTTGCCCGATAGGTTAAAACCCATCGCAGCTATAGCCGGTAAAGTCTTTACATGCTCTTTTTGTTAAAGGCGGCGACACGTTTCTTTCCAGCGGAAAACATCTGGAATCGCCTAACCCAGATGTGCGCGCTCGCCGCGGCTGCGCCGATCTCTTTGTTTTCGGGGACAGTGACTGGATGTGGCGATGAATCGAAAACACCTGGTTTGTCCATTTGCACAAAACATACACAAAGAACGGTTCGTTTTAGTTTTTCAATATGAATCCGGCAATGACGGAAAGTTTTATTTGATAAAACAACGAATTTTAATAGTCCCATAAGTCTTCGTAAATGTGTTATTTTCTACTTTCCTTAAGTTGTTTTTTCCAAGTTGCACAACTTAAACTGGAGTACAAAATGCGTAATTGTCCAAAACGATTAAACTACCATTCTTGGCACCTTCCATCATATTTTAACTGGAAGCGATATTTTTCAATGTAAGGATGACTTACTTGTCGAGGACAAAGTACAAGTCGAAAACACCTTGACAAGAACTTTCATCTTCCTCTTCTTGTTCCCCCTGCTCTCCCGTGACAGTTGGAAAAGTGCAGAGGAGAAATCCGAAGAAAACCAAGGCAATAGACACGTTAATCAAAGAGCTCGCCATCTTTTTTTTCCTACACGGATCCTCCAAAAATACAGCAAAGAAACACAATCAGTGTTTCACATTATCATTTCAGTCCCCAGAAAGTTTTCTCCTGGCAATCGAGGGAAGCTTAGTCCTAGCGAATAGTCCGGGTTACTGCTGACGTCGCATTCTTCGCATCAGCTAAGAGGTGAAACGTACAAACATTAGTCAGACAATCTCTCAGCCATCCCAATGCTGCTGCGTTGGGTTAGATGACCATGTTAATGCCCGAAGAACTGAAAACGACTTCCCCTTTCTTCCGTTAAAGAATTTTCCCAAATCAAATTCTTTTTGTTGCTTCATTCAAAAATATGTACATTCGGTTTCCAGTTATTCTAAATATGAAATCCAAGACGGCGATGAAAAATGGACTCGAAGTGATTTATCCTTGATCAGAGTGAAAAGTAGAGATCTTGCTTAAGAATCAGCTATCTGAATACTTTACAGCGTAGTTTTACAAACTGCATGGCAACAAGCAGAAAGAAAATGCAAAGATTTGCACTTTGCGAAAAGACATCAGGCACAAGCTGTTCATGAGCACGAAGGCAAATCGGGTTTCATATTTCTGCTTGGGGCAAAAAAAGACTCCAGTTCAGAAACTTCCTGTACTGCCCCAAATGCCCTCGCCAGCACTACAGTATGGGTGGATGTAACTTGACATATAATTGCTAACCATTGCAGTTAGAAATCCGCAAATTATACAAATTTGACGCACCGTCTTAATTGCGCGTTCCTTCTCACCTAATAAAATATTTTATGTCCCCTTCATCACTTCCTTACTTGCTGACTCCATTTCAAATAAATTGCATTTCATAATTTATATTGTGATTAATAATGTCTTGTTTGTGGAGATTCAGAATTTCCTAACCTCCCCAATTCTACTACTCAGTGGAACATTGTTTCATTTTGGATTATGATGCTAGCACCACATTTTAAACTAAGTTCATGAGCCATTGTAAAGAGTATTTTATTTGTATGCTTGTTTGGTCTTACTGACCAGCCCTGCAGCTCACGTTGCCGCCAGCTGAGGGCGCAGCTGTCCTCAGTGACCCCCCAAGTCCAATACTAAGTCCCGCTAGTGCTACGGATGCCAGCGTTGTTGCCGCGACTGGGGCTGTGATGTCACAGTATCCAGGGCCTTTGCAGATGTATGGCTGCAGGTGGTGGACGACAGCAGAGAGGTACTTCAGGATCTTTCCCAGCCCTCTCCGATGGCTGTCCTGCTTGGACAGCCGGCCTGTCTTACGAGTAGGACAGTATACCCAAATCGGGTCCCTGATGCTGAGGTGCTGTCGGTGGCTGCCTGTACCGTTGGCGTGTCCCAGCAGGGCAGTCACTGTGCCTTGGGGCGGTCAGTGGCTGCCTGTACCGTTGGCGTGTCCCAGCAGGGCAGTCACTGTGCCTTGGGGC
>JABFEB020000041.1:4013536-4039831 GCA_019775895.2 Stomatorhinus ivindoensis
GTGGCTGCCTGTACCGTTGGCGTGTCCCAGCAGGGCAGTCACTGTGCCTTGGGGCTGTCGCGCCAGCTTGCGGACGCTACTCAGACCCCTCTGAGACATCACAGGAACTCCAAACCTGGCTCTTTCAGTACCTCCAGCTCTGGGGGCGACCTGAACACCAAGTACACTGTGCAGCTCTCACCCAAACACCCACGGAGACAGCGTGCACCGAGTGCTCTCCTGAACCGACACTCAGATTGCCCCCAGGACCTGAGGCAGGTGGCTGTCCAATCGGGCTGCTGGTGGGGTCTGCCAGTGTTGGTACAACTGTCATTTTACACCACTTTAAGGGCTGCTAACTGTATATAGAGGGCCTTGATACTCTTGATCGAGAGCGGAGACCTTCGACTTCCCCTCCTTCAACAAACCACCTGGTACACTGGCCACCGCTGGCAACCGATGGCCGCCAGTCCCTTGCCATAAAGGTCGAGCTGCTGGACCTCGGAATCGTACCCCTGAAGGGCCCCGAGCAACCGCTGCATTGTCCCTTGGGGTGGCAGAAAGTTAGCAACCAGCTGAAGGACGTTCGGTCAGTGCACAGCTGGAAACGCCATCTACAGAACTATGGGTGGAAATGGCAACAGGAATGGACGGCTATTTATAGCATGAATAGATGAACGCACACATGAAAAAACAAGAACAGCTACATGCGGCGGGGAGCGTGCGTGATCAGCCTTACCGGCCGGCCCCAGGTCGTGGCTTTGAAGATGCTGGGTGGGACTGAATCCTATTGGCCCTATGCAGGCTCCGCCCATATCCTGTCTGCCAACCGTAATATACCTTCAGACATTATATTTTCATAATGAAGAACAAACAATCGGGGCCAAAACCAGGATTTTTTAAATATGGATTTCACAAGTGCTAGCTTAGGTGTGCCCTGTAGTGGATTGTGGTTATTGGAGATACAGGCAGGCAGACAATACAGACTGTAAAAATCAGGCACAATAAATCGATATAACAACTGAATAATAAAGAAGCAGGAAGACCAGCAAATTAAAGACCAACAGCCAAATCGCTCATGATGTCAAATGCTTAAGAAAAACAACTTGAACACAATGACGCATTTCAGCTATTTTCATGCATTCTGTGTTGTAACCGTATCCCTGTAGCTGTAGCACAGAGCCTATTAGCGTCCCTAGCGCTAACTCTTACCCTAACTCAAGCTTTAACACTAGTAGTATCCTGCACTCTAACCCTATTGGCAGCCCTGACCCACACAAATGATCCCATGCCTCCAGAACATCTGTCAGTAGTGGTTTATTGTGTCTGAATTGGGCCAGACAGACTTCTGCGCCTTGATGTCATGCCAGACGGCATGTCCGTCTCTCTCAGGACAGTCCTTTCCGACTCAGTCCGCTGTGGCTCTGCGGTGAAAATCTGCTAGATCAGGTGCCACCTGACTTCCTGCATGACATTGAGACATCTGGATTCTTCACTGCCGGAAGACAGAGGAATCTCTCTGGCATCGTGTGACATTTCCAAGAAGGCCGTATTTTGTCATGATTTTAGCTGTGTCTGTAGTGTAGTCTGTGTATTTTCCAGATGACTGTGAAGTCGCAGCTCGTCTTATCCATACCGATACCTCCACAGTGTTATCATACAGTGATACATATTATCTCACAAAAACAAATGGGTTGACCTGGCACTGAGAAATGTAATCTGTGCCAATGCGCGTTATTGCTTTGTTTGTCCAATGGAACGTCAAATGTGCAAATACTTCTTCTGTAGCATAATGACAGAACAACTCATTGTCATCCCAGGAGATGCTTTGGTTTGTTTTCTTCGATACTTTGTAACGTTCTTTGCCAACAGAGCAGAGGATATTGGCTTCATTTTCATTCCAGTGAAAAGGAGTATGGTGCCACCTGCTGGATGGGAAAATAAACTGCACTTGGTTGCCCATATGCATGTCTTACCATAGAGAGATTTATTTTGATTTTTCTCTGTGGCACCATTTGGTTTCCTCATTTTTACTTAATTAATAATTCGCATATGATGAAGGGATGGGCCATATTAAGAATCTCTGCCAAGAGAAATGCGGTCTGAATAACCAAAACTAGCTAATGGGTTGGCTTGATAGTGTGTCCATGGACGCCTAGAATACCGAATGAACTCATTTGTTTGGAAATTTTTCACATTTCCTTCCAATGCATAACGAAAATGCCCGGGGGTCCTTTACATTGTATTGCGTCATGTTTTGGGTTTATATGCTCTGCTGGTTTGTGTCCTGGCAGCCATTTTGTTTTGATGTATGCCGGTTTGCGGCGGGTGTCAGTGACACCTTTCAATACAGTCACATAGCTACCCCAGTCCACAAGTCCAGAGCTTCTCAAGAGACTCCGCTGGATTAACTTTAGGTGTCGGAATTTTTAATTGGCGTCTCAAAAACTACATCCCTGCCCCATTGGCTCGATTCGTCGCCATTACGTAGCTAAAGCAGGAATGTACCCTCAGTTCTTTGACCAGGGGTTATTTAAGGGGGTGCTGCTCTCCATTAATCCTTTGAAGGCTTAAAAAACAACACACCACATTTCATAGTTCAGATCACTTTGAACTTACAGGGTCTAAGCTGCTTACCTTAACAGAACCCTCAGGCAGAATGCTGGATAAACGTTCCATCTGCAGAGTTTTTTTTTTGTGCATATGGACACTTTCAGAACCATTTCCTTTAATGATTGTGTGATGATAACAACAGAGGAACAGGAATGACCTCATTAAATGGATGCAGGTGACAAAGCGTGTCATACAATATAATAACAATATATGACTGAAGCTACAAGCTGTGATGAATAGCAGAGATCATGTGTTTTTTTCTTTCTCTTTGGTCTTTTTAAAAGCATCTTTCCCTGCCTTGTGCCCACAGCCTCAGGGAGAAGCTCCGAACCCCCCCCCCCACGACCTTGGATAGGATAATGCATGGATGGATGGATGTATGAAAAAAATGCTCTATAGAAAACCAAAATGTCTAATTTCATCATTGCTTAGCATCACTAAAACCCTGCTAATTACTCGCTGTCGCACACCCAAGCTCAGGCTAGGAGAATACAATCAGGCTCCGGTCTTTGCCGGATCTTTCCAGGTGACTACAAAGGGGCACCAGAAGATAGTGGGATAGACATAAGTACCTGGATTCTATGCACGAATGAACACACTGCCCTAATTTTGCGAAGTGGGGGCTCGTTTGGCTCCGCCTCCCTCACCCGGCCCATGCTAGGACTTATTTTTGACCGCGGAAGTGCTTGTTCAGGAGCTCTTTAGCAGTGTCCAGTGCAGCGTCAGCAGACACGGGGATATGAGGGCTGATGCCGACCCCCTCCCAGCCGTGGTCCTGCAGTGCGTCCGATCGGGTAACGGGAACACTCAGGTACACGTCACTGTCACCCACGCGGAAAGTCTCAGGCGGATGGCAGCCACCGCGGGTGACCTCGCCGATGACGGTGGCCCGGCCCAGTTTCTTCATGATGTAGACGAACTCCTCAGCTGCGCCCGTCGTCACGGCACTCGTCAGGATGATCAAACCTTTCTTCTCACCGTACCGGTCACCTGTGGAAGCAAACGCCCGTCAGACGGTGCTCTGTTTTGGCCAAGAAGCTGAACTATTCGGTGCTTTTGTATTGAACATTTGTCCAGCCAAAAATGACACGCCTGCGATGTAGGAGATGTGTGACAAATCAATTTATACTTTAAGTGAAATACGTCAAAACAACGAACAACTGATCTAGCTGTCAGGCATTGCGATTGTCGTTGCGGTTACCAGTCAGCCGGGACAAAGTCCGCATTTCCCTCAGAGTTTCAGTGGGGCGGTTGTACAGGGTGTCCAAGAGAATTTGTTGATTTCCATCGAAGAAATAGGAGCAGAAGCCCGATATAGCGCTGGTATATCCGCCCATGTTATTCCTGTAAAACACTCTGCTTTAACAGCAAATCTGAGACGTCTACAATTTTGCTAGTATTTTTTATTGTCTACAGTTTCTATTCGGTGGTTTTTAAAACAGACCTTGTGCGAGATCAACTGAGACAAAAGATAAGTCATAAGTAATGAATTTTCACAACGTGCTGCTTTAGTAAATATTATGATAAGTCAGTAATGTTTCACTTAACTGATTAATGGACACCCCTAAAATATGACATACCTAGTTGTTTGAGATACATCATTTAGCTTGAAAAGTATAAACAGCAATGTCTGGTTCATGAGAGCAAATTAGCCAGAGACACTTAAGTGATAAGTATATAATTCAGCTGACTGGATATACTCCTGCAAACTCTGAAGATGGAATATTCGCATACAGAGCAAAAATTTAGATGGTGAGTTAATGACACACAGGCCTCACCTTAGGTCAATGACCAGCGCTGTAGTGTTCACCACTTTGTTCCAGACGTTCTCCACAATGATCTTGGCGATGGGGGCGACTTGCTCGAAATCCCCGAACATGTCGAAGCGAAGGAGGCCAACGTTGTTTTCCAGGATGTCTGCTTGGAAGGAAGCCCTGATCATCTCAGCCAGTGCCTCCGGGGCGAGTTTCTGGGGGGTAAAAGAACCAGGCAGTTGTTTTCATGGGAGAAAAACGTCAAAGGATTTTGATTTAACACGTATTACCAGAAATATGAAAAGTATGACCGAATAAAATTTTAAAGTCAAATGTGAATGCAGTTATGCAGAGAAGGAAAGAAATTTTACCGGCATGGGGTCCTGAGTGGTGATGTGCGTGGTCGTCAGGCATTTGTCTCTGGAAAGTTCCTTCAGATCAGCAGATAGCCGGACTTCCAGCTCGGTCTCAGAATTGATCATGCTGTAGGTGCCATTCTCCCGGAGTTCCAGCAGTTTCTGTGCCACATCCTCAGCGACCTGAGTGAACGCGTACTTTTCAGCCACAAGGACACTGGCCTCCTGGATGATGAGGGGGATTTTAGACCTCAGGTTAATGATTTTCACTGCAGTTTCCAATGCGTCTTCTGCATCGACCTCGATGCAAGGGGTCACACCCTTTACTTCCCAGCTCTCTCCTGTGACGGGGCTTCTAACACTAGCAGTGGGCATAGTGAAATAAAAGCCAGTCTCCCCCACCCTCAGCTTCTCAACCTTTAAGGACCCCCCCGCAGTTCTTTCCCCAACGATGGTGGCCCTTTTCATGCTTTTCATCGCGTAGGCCACATCTTCGGCGACACCTCTGGTGTTCCTGCTCGTCAGGATGATCAAGTCTTTGCTCGCTCCGTACCTCTCGCCTAATAACTCTGGCAAGGACCAGAACTCCGCAGTGGCGTTCGAGGGCCGATCGTACACGGCGCTGATGCAAATCGGGGGCTCGGCGTTTGAGAAGTAGGACACGATATAAGGGACCCCTGATAGCTCCCCAGAAGCTGTGTGACGAAGGTCTAAAATCATCGCGGAGGTGAGCAGCACTTTGTTCCAGATGTTCTCCACGAGCAGGGGGCCGATTTTCTCTGCAATATCTTCCCCGATTATGTGGTCGATCCTGAAGTAGCCGATGTTGTTCTCCAGGACCTCAACCTGGACCGATTTCTGGATGATGTTGATCAGATATTCCGGGGGCACAGACGACACCACGGGGGTCGCCTTGGGAATGAAGTCGGGCTCATAGGTGACGAGCAGCCGGGGATCCCCAACGGTGGACGCCATGCCGGCACTGAGCGCCATCGCCACGGCGTTTGGATCCGGGATGCTGAGGATGTCTGTGTTGCTTCCGGCCGCCTCTATGGCCTCCATCATGCCCTCCAAGCGCTCAGGGTAGCAGTAATTCTGTACAAGTATTTTAGCCATATCCATAACCAGGGTAGGAGGGTAGGAGGAGTGAACCAGACAAACGCTGCCAACGATCCCCAACAAGACCAGGGTGAGAATCATTTTCGCCTTCCCTGAAATGACTCGAAGCTCCAGTCCGACTCAGTTACGTTCTGCAGAAAGGCTCGTAACTGAGACCGTTCCCCAGTCATGGGCCTATTACCACACTCATAAGAAGCTTTTCCTCATTATAAACCTCTAATCGTATTATCTCAACTGCAACAGTAAGACAGGCAATACAGCCACACTTTGTCACCTCAAAACGTATGTGTCAGAAATGTGATGTAGTGGAGTATTAGTGATGACGGAGCAGATTGTTATCAAGATTCTGTGTTTATCAGAAAGTTTTGGAAGTCTTTATGAAGATAAGGTGCTACTGCATTATCAAGCTGCGCCTCATGACAGAAAAACAGGAATGATCCTCTTAATACTTTCATAAGTTCTGTTTTTGGAGTGTTATTATGGACTATAACGATATTAATGATGACATGGGGAACATTTTTGGGAATATTTAAGTCCATCACTGAAGGAAAGTCTGAAGTCTGTCAGCAAATGTGTTGTCCTGTCTTCCTCCGGCCTGTCATGCACCCATTTGGCCAGCAGAGGTCTCCCCTGCTTTCCATCCCATACCCTCAGTCATTCACATCTGTCCTTCATGTAGCCCTTATTAGTGGTAATTACGACCCTTGCCAATGTTTTATTGTCTCTGACGTCTTACATCTGTCTGTCCTCAGTGTATATGTACCCGCACGTCCTGTGCTCCCCAGTCCTGTCCTTGTATCCCAGTTCCTGTTTGTAGGTCTGTGTAAGGAGCCTCCTGTGAGTCCTTCACGGATATGACCATCATCAAAGCTGCCTTTGGGGCTTCTTTACACCACCCAGTGCTACCCGACATGACAGATGACTTTAGTCGGCATCCTGTAACCTGCTAGATCTTCTGCTTGACTCCAGTTCATAGACGACAAAATCCTTTCTTATCTCTCCCTGAGATTAATTTATATTTAGCAATCGCACAAATAGAAAGGTTTAGTGCAGCTTTAATTATTGGAGCGGTGAAGGATTGTATGAGGAACACATACTTTGTGAATAAGAGGTGGACTGTGTTCAATGTGGAAGCAGCGAGAAGAGTCAAGTGCTTTGGAATCGTATTTGTATAATATAAAATAAGGAGTAATACTTTACATCTCAGGTGACTAATTCAGCATGTGCCAAAGTGAAACACAACAGCTTTCTATCTTAGTATAAGTCCTGACTGGAAGCAACTGTGTCAGGAGTTTAAGTTATTGCTCCCAGCAGGAAACATTAACAACAGTAAGATCATTTGTTTTCATATTTTTTATTATAGTGTACAAAATCATCATGAAAAAAAGAGGATTCAAAAACTCAAACCCGGACAAATTTTTATTAATCCATAAATTTGATAAAATTGGAAGGATTTATACAGTCATTCGATTATTTGTGAGGAAGAAGTTGATATTGAAAGTTGTTTGCTGGTGTTGTATTACATGTGTAAGCAGCTCCACCTCTGTCTTTATCTCATGCCTTCATAATGTTTGGCTTGAAGGTCAAAGACACTGACTGTGGATGATTTAGCAAAATCCCAAAACACCAACAGTCACACACATATATGCTTTACTGTATCATGCCATCATGATCCATCATGTTTCATAAGTATCTATCTATTTTCCAGGGTCTTGTCCGAGAATGGATTTTTGGGTGACAGTCAGTGCATCTTTTGCTTGGATTAAAACGTGAAGCTCGACACCAGAGATATTCCAGACCTTGCCGCTGACTGCACTCAGGATGACCTGGTTGGGTATGGATGTATACAGGATGCTGCCCCCAATCTGGTAGGTGCTGCTGGACAGAGAGCCCCCAGTGGTAGGGTCGCCGATGACCGTGGCCCTCTTCAGCTCCTTCACTGTCCTTGTGAACGCTTCTGCTGCTGGCCCTGTAATGTGACTGGTGAGGATGTAAACATCTTTCTTCGATCCATACCTCTGGCCCAAAGCTTCAGGCAAGGTCGTGACCTCTGTCATTGTTGTGGTGGAGTGATCGAAAATGGTGTATAGATGGCGAAGTGGCTCTGCGTCAAAGAAGGATGTGCACAGCAATGGAATGGCTGTGGAAAAGCCACCGGTGTTGAACCTCAGGTCGATGATCAAGGCGTCTGTATTGACTAGTTGGTTCCATGCTAGATTTAAGAGCTTGCTGGAGATGGCCTTCACTATCTCAATGTGTAACATCATGTCGACCCTCAAGTGACCTACAATTCCAGGCAGGAAATCTACTTTAAACAGGGCTTTGATGAGATTCTGCGCCTCATCAGCTGTGGGGATTCTTGGCACGTCTTGAATTGTCTCAGGTTCACCATCACAGTAGAATATGTGTAGTCGGTGATCTCCTGAGGTCTCTTGAAGATCTGCTGTTAGCTGAGAAGCCAGAGATTCATAGTCAATCACTGATCGATATGACCCCTCTGTCCATTTGGACCTAAGGACTTTCTTGAACTTTTTGGCAATCTCTGCAATGACATAGTGATCTTCCAAGAGATCCCCTGCCACCAATATCAAAGCTTGGACCTCCTGGTGGAATGCAATGATCTTGTGAGCCTGCTCTACTGCTTCCTCAGCTAGCACAATGGCATCTGGTACAACTCCACCCCCGAGCCAGGTTTCTCCAGTACAGTCTATGAAGTTTATGACTGGTACTGTGGTGACAATGTTGGTGTCCTCCACTGGGGAAAACTTGGAGTGCATCAGAGTGCCAGAGGTGATCTCACCAATAATAGTGGCCCTGTGTAGGGACTGCAACAAGTAGGCGAACTCCTCACCAGCCGCAGCGGTGTGGTAGCTGGTCAGCACATAAACCCCTCGTTTCGATCCATAGGGTTTGCCTAGAAGGCCCGGTAGAGTGCGGCACTCAGTGGTGGTGTTGCCGATTCTGCTGTAGATGGTGAAGAAGTGCACCAGCGGCGATGTGTCGTGGAGGTACGAGAACAGGATGGGCAGAGCTGATGTTGAACCCCCGGTGTTAAAACGAAGGTCGACGATGAGGTTGTCTGCGTCTTTCAAAGGGTCCCACACCTTTCTTGCAATCTGCTCACCTAACTTCATGAGCAGGGTGCCTTCGCCAAATTCATCAAATTGCAGGTACCCAGTGTTTTCTGGCAGATACACTCACAGAGTCTCCACCGAAGCCTCGAGAGCAGATGGGTCTTCTGGCACCTGGCCCAGTTCTCGGGTCGCTTCAATTATTACCGGGGACTCCTGCATCGTTTTGACATTCAAGCGAGGGTCTTCGGCAACTGACTAGAGCTCATAGCTTAGCTTAGCGGCAAGGTCTGCCTCAGAAAAGATGGGGAAGAAATCCATAGATGACAGGAGGTAGATCAAAGCAGGTACTTTATCTGTGAATGAATAGAAATTCTCTATAATGTCAGAGACCCTCTGGACTGTTTTTGGAATAGCACTTCTGACTGCCAGAAATTTCTTGGCTTCCACAAGAGCATCTTCGGCATGGACACTTAGGTAGGGTGACACGCCACTGACTGTCCAGCTCTGCCCCGTAATGGGGCTTATAGCTCTGGCAGTAGGCACTGTGATGAAGAAATCTAACTTGCCCAGACGTAGCTTCTTGATTTTCAGCGACCCTCCAGCAGATCGCTCCCCTACAACGACAGACGTAGCTTCTTGATTTTCAGCGACCATCCAGCAGATCGCTCCCCTACAACGACAGACGTAGCTTCTCGATTTTCAGCGACCCTCCAGCAGATCGCTCCCCTACAACGACAGACGTAGCTTCTCGATTTTCAGCGACCCTCCAGCAGATCGCTCCCCAACAACGACAGACGTAACTTCTTGATTTTCAGCGACCCTCCAGCAGATCGCTCCCCTACAACGACAGCCCCCTTTAGGTGCTTCAGGGCATAAGCAACTCCCTCAGCGGCACCTAAGACAAGTACGTCCTTTCTATTTCCATACCTTAGTCCTGGAAGCCAGTGCTTGGTCCACAGTTCGCTTGTGGTGTTAGAGGGTTTGTCATACACAGAGTCAATGTGGACTAACATTCCTGGGTCAGAAAAATAGGATATAATAAAAGGGATTCCAGACATGTCCCCAGGCGTCAAGTAACGAAGATCAAAAATCAAACAGGAGGTGTGGGCCACCTTGCTCAATACACTGTCTAAGAAAAACTATCTGACTCCCTCCGCCATTTCCTCCCCAATGATGTAGTCGACCCTCAGATAGCCCACGCTGTGATCTATGACTTCTGCCTTGATCAGACTCTGGAGCACCCTCATTAGCTGCTGCGGGGAGTGATAGGGAAGGGTGGTTGGAGTCATGGGAACGTGACCCGGCTCGTAGGAGACGACCAGCCGGGGGTCACTGAGCGCACTCTGCACGCCGGCACTCAGGACGGCTGCCAAAGTCCTCCGGTTGGAAATGTGGAGGATTTCTCCACTGCTGATAGCCTGCTCTATGGCTTCTTGCATTCCAACCAAGTTTTCAGGGAAGCAGTAGTTATCCAGTAGAATCTGACCCATATCCAACGGCAGGGCAGGCTGGAAGGAGGGGGCAGTGCCCAAGAGATGGCAGCAGGTGACCAACGATGCCAGCAGGAACCCGGCCATTTTTCTGGGTTGTCTTCCTCTCTCTTCCTTAAACAATCATCCCATCGATTTACTCCTGTTTTACTATCACCTCAAGTTTGCTTTTCATTAGTTGCCCCTGCTGTTGGTGACAAGCAAGGTTTTACATCATAACAACATAAGAAACTTTTGCTCCAAGAACCCTTAAATCGCAATATCTTTGATGCATCACTTACAATATGGGAGATCATTGAAACACATCCTGCTGCTTGAAATATGACGCCTCCTGCTGGTAATGTCATGTAGGTGCTATGGATTTCTTATCTTCATTGAAATAAAATGACACTTCATTTATTTGTTGTGAAGATAATGTTTAAATGTTGCAAAATATAAATTCTTTCATCAGCATTAACGTTAATATTGCACAAGAAAAAAATCAGAGAGGCTGGCAAGCTGGCAATGTGACGTCTGAGCCGGTCTGAGGCATGATTATGCAGTTTGGGCCCTGGTGTTAACAGCTCTCAACAAATTCACTTAAGGTAAAAATCTGAATCAGAAACTAAATTTGCATCTTCGCTTTCGATGAAAAATGGACTTCCCTGAACATTCAAAGACGAAATTACAAAGTTTTTGGTAAGACTTAAAGCTGAAATTAGCCTACCAGTTCAATCCTTCTAAAATGGTTTGTGGTGCAATGCAATACAACGAAAGATCCAGCCCAGAATAAAAATAAAAGTCAATCCAAAAAACTGAAATGAGTTAGGAATGAGTGAAGGCTTTCAAGGTGGCGACGCTTTGTCATACATCTGCATTGGGAATGCATGTCTCCTGCATGCTAAAGGTTGCAGTATATCGTTAATCTGTGCTGTTAATGCCAAGCTTAGCTTTTAATGCCATCGGGCTGACATGAGGCTGTCTGCCCACAGCTTCCAGCCAATCAGGAACCATTCTCTGAATGGCCATACATGGCTCATTGCGTCAATCGGGTGGCCATTAGCACTGCCAGCTGAAACGGGATCGCCAGGCAGAGTCCAGGAGCTGGTGCTCTAAGCTGGTTTACCAGAAGTAGGCCATTCCTCTCTGCTCCCCACCTGCCCCCTCCTGAACCATGCCCGTAAGACACTGCCCCCCCCATCCCCCAATTACAGACACTGGTTACAGAAACAAATGTCACACTATTTCCTATACTAGCCTATGGATGCATCCAAAATTACATACTTTACATACTGCTAATTGACCATTAATGTAGTACATACTTTTTACATGCATGAGAACAGTTTGCATGGACTCGGACGTACTCATGTTCGCCATCTTGCACACTGCCTGGCCAATAATGTAGCCTGGAAAAAAAACTATCAACAAAAAGAAACATAATTGAGTCAACATGTGTAACTATGTGGTGTTTTCAACTTAAACTTGATGACATTTCTTTCACCATCCTGACAAAATTATCAAAGAAGAGTTCTTCATCTGTGGCTGCAGGTCCAGTGGCCTTGTGGGACAGCATAGTGTGCATCGGATGCGCGCTTCTCAATTTCTAAGAATGTAGTGTGTCACCTGGGTCACCATCGCTTACTGTCTCATCCATACTGATGATTTGGACATACTGCTCTTCCCGCATACTATATTCGCCTGCTACATAGCAAACAAGTATGACATTTCAGATGCATCCAATGTCTTGGAGTGAGGTGCTATTTCTTCAGTCTTACAAATGTTTTTTAATTTAAATTCTGCGTCCTGTTTACTGTTTCCTTTCTGGGAAAAGTAAACAGTTTTCTCTCCATTCTGTAAAAGAGGAAGTGAGGTTAATATGAGTAACACAGCTAATTTGCAGTTAATACCCTGTGGTCTGCAATTAAAGCGCCCTGATTTGTATAATGCTTCTTTGTATGTTGCTAAAACAGCTTCACTCACAACAAAAACAGGGCAGATACATACCCCCGATCACCTGAAGAGGGCGGTCTTTCCGCAGGATTTAACAACCATGCTGACAGCTGACGTTTGTTGGGGAAATCTGAAGTCACGTAGGTGCATGTTATTCGCACTCATGCTTAATATTTTGTACTTATAGATAGAACACAAAGTGCGAACATCCCGAAAGGGCGGGATTTGCAGAGAACGGATCACACGTTGATCATCCTGTGTCTGTGTACCCATCCAGTAAAGAGGCAGCGATACAGACATCTTACAATGCTATTACAAATGGTGGTTTAGAGAATGACGGCCATACATGGCTTTATATTACAAAGCTTATATATTAGGGTTAGGATAAGGGTTTTGGGGGTTAGGGTTAGGTTAAGGGTTTTAATGGTTTTTTTGGGGGTTAGGGTTAGGGTTAGGATAAGGTTTTTGGGGGGTTTTGGAGGTTAGGGTTAGGTTAAGGGTTTTAGTGGTTTTTTTTGGGGTTAGGGTGAGGGTTAGGGTTAGGATAAGGTTTTTGGGGGGTTTTGGAGGTTAGGGTTAGGTTAAGGGTTTTAGTGGTTTTTTTTGGGGTTAGGGTGAGGGTTAGGGTTAGGATAAGGGTTTTAGGGGGGTTTTTTGGGGTTAGGGTGAGGGTTTGGGTTAGGATAAGGGTTTTAGGGGGGTTTTTTGGGGTTAGGGTTAGGGTTAGGATAAGGGTTTTAGGGTTTTGTTGGGGGGTTAGGCTTAGGATGAGGGTTAGGGCTATCGATTAGCACTACGGTTCCCTAACTTGACAAAGTAGCTCAACTCATCATAACACCGGAAAAAACTCAGATCTAGATCTGTGGGACTTATGATGGGAAATACAGGTGATTCCCCAACTGCCTGAGCAGATCTCAAGCCAGTAATTGCCCATAATCAATCTGTCATTTACTAATGTCATTTAATTAATCGTGTTCATCGTACATATAAATATCACACAGTCAAAGCACAAATAGTGATGTTGAGGCTTTAAGGTATTTAATGATCATTTACTGACTGTTACTTTTGAAATTTCAGTCTACAAAATGTATCAATACAGGACATCTTAAACAAATATCGATAATCAATCCATTGTATTCCATCCGATATTCCATATCGATTAAATAAATATTATGTACACAATCTATTCAGTTTGAAAAATATGAAAATAGTTACTTGTCACAGTTGTTTGCTAAGACGTAGCTTTGGTTTGCTGAGCGGATTTTAACCAGAGGTTTGTGCACCTTGTATTCTATAGCTTGCTAAGACGTCTCTACTTTCTACGTCTACAGCTTCCTTTCAATTGTCACACATTAATCAAACTCACCGCTGTGGCTGACAAGAGTATTGGGAAAATGATGAGCACTAACTGTAAAAAAAAGGTTATACAAATGATTTTTTTCTTTTAGAAATCTGATGATATTTCAGTGTGCTGGGCTATAAATGTATATTAAAGTTATGCAGTGTTAGAAAAAACATATAATGCATTTAAATGTGATAATCAAACAAAAGACTGAATATTGAATACTTGTGGTTTGTGTTATTATGAGGTGGAATTAAGGGGATTTCTACCGTCACTCAGTCATGCTTGTTTTTATTTATTTTATTATTTTTTATCTTTGGGAAAAGGACCCATCTGTTCCTCAATACCTGGGATATGGTTAAAGCTTTGTTTCTCAACCCAGACAGTCCACATTTTCGCTCCTTCCCCTCTCCCAACACACCTGTACCAGACATTTGGTGTTCCTGACTGGTTGGAATCTGGGAGGGAACAGAAATGTGGACTGTCAGGGGTCCCCTGAGGATCGGGTGGAGAAGCACAGAGGAACGTTGGGAGAAACTGGGTCTTTGCGGCACTTTCATACACTGCATGTTGCCGGCTGGTTTACCCCATCAGCACCGGTTATCAACAGTGACTGCAAATCCCCCAGTGCTGTAGGATTTGAAATCCCATTGGCAGCAAAGGTCATGACATCATTATCATGACGGAGGTCATAGTGTCACTCCCAATGTTTATTACAGATTAGACTGTAGTGAGGCAGCATACTGGGGGTGGGGGTGAGGGGGTGGAGTAGAAGCAGCATAAAGACCACCCCCCCCCCAAGTATCCATGTCAACATCTTTTTCTTCTACTACCTACATCCACACTCGGCGACTTTCATCTCTTCATAGAAGTGTTTCATGGTAAGTATGCCGTTCTCCTTGTACAAGACTGTGATGGGGTCCAGTTTGGTTGGGACGCAACACGCCATGTTGGCCTTTTTGGGGTTTCCCAGGTTGACGAGTGTCTGAATCACAGCATGCTTGGACGGGGTGACATCGTCCGTCAGTGGGAAGTAGCACATGCCCCGACACTCAAAGGCATCGTATTCTGGTGGGGCGATGATCCAGGAATCCCAGCCGATCTCTTTGAAGTTCACCTTGAGGGAGGTTCTCCGGCAATAGTCGTGCTCAGCTCGCTTCCTCCTCCTTGGATGGATGTCGATTGGGATCTCGTTGTTGTCGATTAGCACCTTGGTCTCAGGTCTCCTATCCTCTACATGCACGACCGTAGGCTTTGGGTCGTTCCAGCCATCTTTCCTTCTGCTCCTGGGATCATTGGAGAAGACGATCAGGATGGCGGAGCTGTTGTCCTTCAGGCTGAGGCTGACGTCAAGAACAGCGCATTCTCCCTGCTGGACGTGGACCTCTAACTCTTTGGTGCTCTGGCCGGGTGTGATCCAGCCCAACTTCGGTCCCGTCACGTCGAACACCTCCCAGGGGCCATGGTCACCTTTCACTCTCCTGCTGGCGAGAAAGTGGAGCCTGTGTCCTTCCGAGCCGCGCTCCACGTTATACACGCTGATGGTCGCCTGGCAACCCGTGCACTCTGGCGGGGTGCGGTTGGGCAGCGTGTAGAGCCGCAGCTCTGCGGCGGTGATCTCCTCATGGCAGGGGATGGAGACATTGAAGAGCAGCCGATGCTCAGAGGTGTTGCCACGTTTTACAGACCGGATGACATCTGTGTCAGACGGAGACGTGTCGGTAACAGGTTACCGATAGAGTCAATGACAACAGGCATGCTTAAGAAAGGTACATTCTCAGAAAAAAAGGGTAGCAGTTTGTACCCTTGCTTGTCACCTGGGCTGTTCCTTACATTTCTGTACCTTTTAAGGTACAAACTACACTAATGTTCCCCAATGGTACGAAAATGTTCCTCAGAGTCCGTTTCTGTACCTTAAAAGGTACAAGTACCTACAGCTAAGGGCACAACTGGCAGACCGTTGAGGGTACAGCCCTAGTGACAAGCAAAGGTGCAAACTGCTACCCTTTTTTTCTAGAGTGTAGAGCTCAGTGCTTTCGAGACACACACAATGTGGTTATGATTTTATTTTTCACAATTAAAGCCGTGATCCTCAAAATGCACACCACCATCTGCAGATGTAAAAATCAAACTCATGCCTGGCATTTATGAAACAAACCAGCTGATTGTGTCCCTAAAGCGAACCAGTGTACCCGTCTAAAGCGCACACAGTCTTACTGCGTGCTCAGGCAATCAAACAAGAACGCAATACTTTCTCATATCAGCATTTCTAGAGGACCAGCCACACGGTACCTGGTGGCTTTGCATCGGGGTACGATTACTTCCAGAGTTTATCACACCAGGTATGACACTTTAAACATGCATTGAGTCTTTTTTTCCAGAGTGTCTCAAACTGAACATCAAGATCCCTTACCCAGCAGTTGAAACTATAACTGCGTCCCCCCCCACTGCACCCCCAGCACGCACCTAGCACTCTGAAGCTGCGGATCACGTCTGAAAGTGGGGCGGAGGACCCGTCGGCAGCATATCTGTTGTAGAGCTCCATCATGAATGGCGGCGGGTCGACCCTGCCCTGCTCCTGCGGCGCGGAGGTCAGGTTCAGCTTGCGGAGGATCTTCTGCTTCATGTTGCCTAGGAAACTCTCCAGCCTCGCTCGGGCAGCCTGCTCCTCCTCGTCCTCAGCCAGGTCCCCCAGCGCCGGCCAGAGAAACCCCGCAGCTCCGTCGACCTGTGGGACGCTCAACGCCGGCTTGCAGCGGCAAGACCCGATGGACATCATCAAGCTGAGGCACACTGATAGGAACGGGCTCATCCGGACCTGCATCTTCAGACTTCGCTGTCCCATGATTATTACCACTGCGTTCCAGTTCCGCGATCTGTGAGAAATGGGAGCTTCCTAGGCGATAGGACCTCCCAGGCTCCCATGGTTAACAGTAAACATCTTGCTCGCATCCAGCACAGGCAACAATGCACATGGCCTTATCTGGGCCGCTCGTGTCCGGTTTTAGTAGCTGTTATCACCAAAGACCTCCAGCTAATGAGGATCATGTAAACATTAGGCTCACAGATGAGGATAATGAAGCGGGATAAGGAAATTCTGCCATGAGAGGTCATTCTGTTCTGCTCTCCTGCTACCAGGGGATCAGTGTCAATGAAGTTTGGAATTCAGTACCAGTGCTCGAAGTTATGAATGGATTGTACTATCAGTTTTTTTGAACGATTTAGCACTTAAAATGTGTGTCTAGCTCCTCTCTCAGAAAACCCATTCTTATTCAATGGCTTGGAAAGCAAAAAAAATCCATAAAACCCTATTATTATGGAATGTCATCAGTGCATTTCATAGTACTTAACCCAAAGACCATATATTAACAAAATAAGTGTCATTTTTTTGTCAGTACACAACCACAAATTCCATTCCATCAGCGCTAAAAAAAAACTTCCATCTAGGAATTTCTCTGCTTATAATGGCCTTTTGGACAGCTAACGCCGCCAGTCAGAGGTCATCCAAAGATCCTTCAAGCCCCCGGTTCACGGAGAGGATGCCGCAGACGACAGCACGCGAGATGGATGCAGCCGCACATTATCTCAGCATGTGTTTCAAATTCGCAAGAAAGCCAGAAGCCAGTGCTTCATATCGTTAATTTGCAAAGACGAGCCAGGCGAAAAAAAAACACGCGTCGACAGTCATTACAGCAGAGCTACTCTGTTTAAAAGAGAAATTACTTCTGGGCGTCTTTTTACATGAACCATGCATTATTTTCCTCGAAAGGAACAGGATAACGACTTTAATCAACTGTTGACGGACCAACGCAAGTAGGATAACCAGTAATGACCACAAACATGCGTTCCCACAATGCATTGTTAAGAAAAAAACGAACAAAGAAAAGCAGAGCTCTGGAATTCATAACACTTTTGGGCCATTGGGGATAATTAACCAATTATCTTTGTTTATTTTGTTCTAACACTTACGAAGGCTACTACTGTATAATTTACAAGAACAGAAATGCAGCTACTAATTTTTCGCGAATGAAGACAATATTTAAACAAACACATAAAATATACAGAAATAATAAACATTTTATGGAGATAATAAAACACACAGTTCACAGCCCGGAGGAATCTTCAGAATTGTAGTTATATGTCGGGTGATTTTAGAAGTGGAACAAGACACTTTTGTAAACAGAAACACAAACCCCGCCAGTAATAAATACACGTGCTGTACAATGCAGTGCAGTCTATCTCTTATAAAATGCACTAAATAACCAGAACCACCTACAAATGATAAAGACTACCACTGTGCCCTTCAGGAAGCAAAAGAAAAGCCTTGAATGACACTGAAAACTTTTTCAGAACATTGCTTTCAGGCTGCAGTATCTCCATAGTATTATTAATATTCATATTGAAGCACTGTAGCAATACTGTGTGTTAAGTGTACGTTTTTCTGCCTGTTGTTTCCTTACGTAGTGATTCACCAATACATCTGGAATTACGTAATGGTAGGAGAAATGATGCTTGAAAACACACGGTGGGCGGGATTATCATGCATCATCAATTACTGATTAGTGTAATCTACGTCTCAGTTGGTTAAATTGTTAGCAGCGATTTTACGCGCACGGCAATCCCACCCCCCACGCCTTATGTCCAATGAGTTTACCTCAAGTCACCCCCTCATCCCGGTGGCTCAAAACAGTTAACACTGCCGCGGCAGGCAGATAAACCAGTTAAGTGACTTATTAACGGTGGCCAGAATGTGCTTGTACGCGTTATCGAACGCTTTTGGTGTATCATGCTTTGTTTCATCTGTAGCGTTTGAAGGCACTGTGCTCTACATCTAGTTCTGAGCTATGGATAAAATATAAAACATACAGATATACTTTTTCCTTTTATGCTGGGTAGTAAGTTTGTATAATGTCATTATAATGTGATCTCTTTCTGTTTAAATATCGTTAGCCTGTTAATATTTATTCTTACTTTTAGTTTGCTACCTAAATATTCATAGCTAACGTCATCTATGCATAGCGGCTGCAATTACATCAACACGGGGATTTCTTTTTTTCACTTGAATACTTGCCGGTTACTTGAATAGAAAGAAACAGCTAGGGATGAATAAAAAAAATATTGAGTACTGCACAGCAATGGACGATAGGAACAGAAATAACCAAAATGCTGTGTCACATTATGCATTGAGCTTTTGTAGATGTAGATGTGGAACCAGTTAAATATTGTGCACTGATATGTCCGTGTGCTGCTATATGACGTCACTGAAACAGGAAGTGAGTGACTGTATAGGACATGGTACAGGAAGTGACTGGGTGAATGTCAGTTTGCATACTTGACGATACTCGCTTCCTTGTGTACCTCTTTTACGTCATCTTCCATTGCTGAAGACCAGTTCCGATACTAAGAATGTAAGTACATAGGATGGTAAAAATGGGTGTTGTTCTTGCTTCACCCAAAATACCAATGACACATTATTTGCATCCTTGCCAAATGAGATCAATCCCCTAATTCATTGCTCCCCAAGTTCGTTCTTGGAAGGAAAAGTTTGCAATACCGGTCTTGGCAAGACCACAAGTAGGGTGTTTGCATTCTTGGTATTGAGATTCACCCATTGATTGTAGAACAAAAGACAGGAAGTGGGTGACTGTGTACGACATGGCACAGGAGGTGAGTGACTGTGTACGACACGGCACAGGAAATGAGTGACTGTATAACACAAGACAGGAAGTGAGTGACTATGTGCAGCACCAGATATAGTGTGACTGGGCAGAATGTGCATTGAGTAACTATATAAAAGAAATAATAAAATGTGAATGACTGTGTGGAACAGTGTGTATGAAGTCAATGGCTGTGTAGCAAATGGAATATCAAGTGAGATCCTGCAAACAACACAAGACGGGAAGTGTGTATGTACATTATGAAGACGTGGGAGCAAAGACAGCCACTGCAGAAGTGCAATCACATGAGGCAGGGAAAGTTGTACAGTTTGATTTTAGAGAAGGTAATGGTGATGATCTGAGCATGTGAGAATCGTCACGACCCAGGATGCACTGGCGAATGTTCAGGGCGCAACCCCTGGTGCTGCCAGTGCCAACACACCCTGTCTCTCTCATACAGCCCCCCCCCCCCCCCAGCTGTGGCGAGTGGTCCGTGAGCCTGCCATCCTGGCTGCCCTGTCCCAGAGCCCCCCGCCTATCGGCAGCCGCAGGTCTCCACAGACATGCTGGGGTACACCTTCAGGACCATATTCCTGCTCTCGTCCAGGAACAGGACACTCAGGGCCCCCATCCGCTCAGGGACACAGCAGGGCTCGGGCACCCCCGGGGTGATCCCCACTGCCCTCACGATGCTCTGGATGGTGGCGTGGTTGGAAGGACGAACAACCTGTGTGCAAGAGGGGCGAGAAGCTTTGTCAGTCGTCTACCTTCACATCAACCCACCGCATGCCTCCGGAGAAGGTTTATATCAGTGAATTCTGTTAGGTGTGTCCCCTTATACAAAACTGAGTCTGTCTGTCTGTCTGTCTGTCTGAGGGCCACCCCTAAAGGGGGAGAAAAGGGCAGGCCTTCAGGGGCCCAGACACTAGGGGGAGCTGATGAGTATGGAAGCAAGGATAATTTGGCCAGTTATAATTTAGTTTTGGCTTTGGGGGAGGGGTTGCCAGCAGGTATTGCTATTGGTTTGTTGTTTACCTTATATTATTCTGTATAAATTGTCACAGGGCAAACTCATCACATTGCTTATTATTATAATGCCCTTGCTTGCAATGGAACTGTTTCTGCATGGTACAAGGACCACGTTCAAGATCGAAATTATAGTCAGCTGCATTAAATAGGTTGTTAAGAACATTCAATGAGCTGTTAAGTAAGTGTTAAATAAGAACTGCGACCAGTAGTGAATTGCAGTAAATGCCAACTTTAAATGATGCTCGTCTGAAATAGTGGAAAACTGTTTTATACTCAATTACCCTTGTTGATGAAAACAGCTAAAAAGGACTTTATGTTGGTAACTGGTTAAAGCCCGGCAGTAAGTTCAGCGGTAAGCCCAGCAGTAAGATTACTGGTAAGCTCGACGGTAAGTCCAGTAGTAAACTTGGTAATAAGCCCGGCAGTAAGATCGGCAGTAAATTCAGCGGTAAGCCCAGCAGTAAGACCAGTGGTAAACTCGGTGGTAAACTCGACGGTAATCCCTGGAGTAAGCTCGGTGGTAAACACAGCAGTAAGCCCGGTGGTAAACTCGACGGTAATCCCAGGAGTAAACTCGGTGGTAAACCCAGCAGTAAGGCCGGTGGTAAACTCGACGGTA
Organism: Stomatorhinus ivindoensis; assembly: GCA_019775895.2. Classification (NCBI taxonomy): domain Eukaryota; kingdom Metazoa; phylum Chordata; class Actinopteri; order Osteoglossiformes; family Mormyridae; genus Stomatorhinus; species Stomatorhinus ivindoensis. Next base: position 4,034,498 of record JABFEB020000041.1, read on the forward strand.
ATCCCGGGAGTAAATTTGGTGGTAAGCCCAGCGGTAAACTCGGTGGTAAACTCGACGGTAATCCCTGGAGTAAGATCAGTGGTAAACCCAGCAGTAAACCCAGTGGTAAACTCGACGGTAATCCCGGGAGTAAGGTCGGTGGTAAACACAGCAGTAAACCCGGTGGTAAACTCGACGGTAATCCCGGGAGTAAGATCGGTGGTAAACACAGCAGTAAACCCGGTGGTAAACTCCACGGTAATCCCGGGAGTAAGCTCGGTGGTAAACACAGCAGTAAGGCCGGTGGTAAACTCGACGGTAATCCCGGGAGTAAGCTCGGTGGTAAACCCAGCAGTAAACCCGGTGGTAAACTCGACGGTAATCCCGGGAGTAAGCTTGGTGGTAAACACAGCAGTAAGATCGATGGTAAACTCGACGGTAATCCTGGGAGTAAGCTCGGTGGTAAACCCAGCAGTAAGCCCGGTGGTAAACTCGACGGTAATCCCGGGAGTAAGTTCGGTGGTAAACACAGCAGTAAGCCCGGTGGTAAACTCGACGGTAATCCCTGAAGTAAAATCGGTGGTAAACCCAGCAGTAAACCCGGTGGTAAACTCGACGGTAATCCCGGGAGTAAGGTCGGTGGTAAACACAGCAGTAAACCCGGTGGTAAACTCGACGGTAATCCCGGGAGTAAGCTCGGTGGTAAACACAGCAGTAAACCCGGTGGTAAACTCCACGGTAATCCCGGGAGTAAACTCGGTGGTAAATACAGCAGTAAGCCCGGTGGTAAACTCGACGGTAATCCCGGGAGTAAGATCGGTGGTAAACCCAGCAGTAAACCCGGTGGTAAACTCGACGGTAATCCCGGGAGTAAGATTGGTGGTAAACACAGCAGTAAGATCGATGGTAAACTCGACGGTAATCCCGGGAGTAAGCTCGGTGGTAAACCCAGCAGTAAGATCGGTGGTAAACTCGACGGTAATCCTGGGAGTAAGCTCGGTGGTAAACCCAGCTGTAAGCTCGGTGGTAAACACAGCAGCAAGCCCGGTGGTAAACTCGACGGTAATCCTGGGAGTAAGCTCGGTGGTAAACCCAGCAGTAAGCTCGGTGGTAAACTCGACGGTAATCCCTTGAGTAAACTCGGTGGTAAACCCCGGGTAAGGCCGGTGGTAAGACCGGTGGTAAAACCGGCCATAAAACCGGCAGTAATCTCGGCGGTAAACTCGGCAGCTCAGACCTTGGGCATGGGGAACCCGCAGGTCCCAGCGCAGTAGTAGGCGTCGAAGGCCTTGGGGGCAAGAATCCATTCGCTCCAGCCAATGTCGGCAAAGTCAACCCTCAGGTAGCGCCTGGCGCAGACCCGCGGCTCGCTCCACTGCCGCCGCCGGGCCTTCCGCATGGTCTCCTCATCGAAGCTGAGCACCTGGGGTGCCCCCAGGTCCAGGCCGCCTTCAGGATCCCTTCTCCTGTGCTCCTTCTGTGGGACCTTGGGCTTCGGAGCCAAGTTGGCGCTCTCCCACATCTTGTTATTCTTCCAGGTGCCGTGCTCCACTTCGGGGAGCTCATTGTTGCGGATGGGGTCTGAGGCCCGGGCATCCCTCCTGACTCGTGATTTGGGGTAGGCATTGGGGGAATGAGCCGGCTCCTCAGCACCTGGGAATGGGCCATAACGCTGCAAGCTGGAGGCCACGCTGTTGGGCTCTGAAATGGATAGGTCTTCAGCAAAGACCAACAAGTAAGGAAGGGCCAATGAGGACAGCCGCTCGGTACGCCTCAGATACTTCCTACTAAAATCGAACTCCGCCATGATTAATGGCTCCTCTGTGGCCTGGGCCTGCTTGACAATGTCTGATATGTCCCTTGTAAGCCATGCTCCCCTCCTGGGCGGCATGAAGGTGACATTTCCCAGAAGCTTGCCGTCAGCACCCTCTCGGGATTGGCTCCAGAAAAGGACTCGGACTGGCGCCATCTGCTGGAGGACTGGGACATGGCAGGCCGGGCTCTGGGAGCGCTTACAGAGCCAGGACCTCTGCCAGGGACGATGGTCGAAGAAGAAGTGGAAAGCAGCAGAGAGTATCACCTCTGAGTCTTGGACGAAGGTCACGTTAAACTGGAACAAATCCTTCTCCTTCCCGCCGTCTGTGAAGACAAGAAAGTAACATGATTCTGAACTTGAAAGCTGAGTGATGAATACTCACCCTTTGGCCCTGAGCAACAGTGACATTTTTTGTCTATGTTTGACTCCTGGGGAGTTATGAAGGGATATTGCAGAGATATATATTACCTCTGTCATATGGAAATGCTTACTCAAGCAGCCCTCAAAACACTTTTTTCTTCAGCCACTGGTGTCTAACTGCATTAACAGCCTAATCACGTCCTCTCACATACATCAAAACTACGGAGGAAACTTGATAGCATTGCCGCGCAGCCATCATTAATGAAAATTCAAGGCGCCGTTGCTAGGAGATACGTAGCGCGTAGTACAAGCTGGAGCGGAGGGTAAACGGCAGCCGATCTCAGCAGAGACGCCAGCTTGTTTGAACTGTATGAGTCACTTCCCCTGAGACGACCAATTCCCTGCCGTGAGAAAGTCCTAATGAAGTTTATAACTGCCACCATTCTTTGATCAGAACATCGCACGTCAGCGTGAGATGGAAGAATGATCCACCTGCACATTGCTGCGTCGTATTTTCGTTACATTGATATCCTATAATTATTTTTTCTCCCGGACTTCGATTTCAATTTCAGTTTTTTCTCTAGTGGATTGGCAGCTTGATCGATTCAGTTCTACCCCAAAAGCAGAGATTATGTTTACCACATTTCACCATATGTATTGTTTTATTGCGGAAACCTACACCATGCCGTGTAATGTTATCTATACATTTAGGAAAACTTAGCATTCCGAAAACGATGAAGGATAATCATTCAAATCACTGTATACGGTTTTTGCCCCTATGCGCAGTGATTGAACGGACTATTTGCAAATAGTCCACACGCTGTTACGTACATCGTGCATGGGTTTCAGTAATACACAAAAAATTAATTTTCTAAAACTGCAATTTGCGAGTCAATTGTTTGAACATAAATCACATTTAAGACAATATCCCTAGATGGCGCCAGAATTCTCGAACATTCCCCCGCGGAACCGCTGATGCTGAAGCCCCAGCATAGGGACAGTTACGGTGATGTTGAGTCCAAGCATTTCATCATCATTATTACATTGGGAAATGTGCAAATGTATATATTAAGGATATAAGTACACACACATTTATATATTATGTACATTATTAATGTACAGCACGAAAGTCGCTAATTGATGTCATTATTATCCATTAATATATTTATTTCGTCATTATTATTGACCATATCGGACCAGCAATATATGATGGATGGAAAACGCGCTCACCTGGAGTCGCCCTGAAACTTCGCACTGTATTTCCGTCTCTCGGACGATTAAGTTCTCGGCTGTATTTGTCATACAGTTTGAACATACGGCTCGTCAGCGTGTCCCGGGTAAAGCTGTCGGACGCCGGTACGTCATGCCCAGCCGCGGAACCGCTGTCCTGGGTGCCTCGGGGGGGGTCCTCGGTTGCCACAATCCCAAAGTGATAACTCAAGCACACGGACAACTGCAGGACTAATACCAATTTTGCGGCCATTCTTTAAAAATGCAGCATGGATTGAAAACCGTACACAAGGGAAGACAAAAAGCACAGGCAAAAGTGCCCGGTAATCTGTTTCCTTTCTGCGTCGGTAGCACTTTGAGGTTCCCCTCGATAACTTTTCCCTCGTCGGATACCTAAGCGTCTAATGACATGATCTTTTCTCCCACGCGCTTATGCACTTGTTGCTCCTTGCAGCCGGAATACAGTGAGCGATTCGTAGAAACAGAAAGATCCTGGCTCTCCGGCAACAAGCCAGCGAGGGGTTTTGCTGGTGCTCCACATATCCGCTGGAATGAGGTGCCAGCTACGATTGCTGGGCTGCCGATGTGCGAAGCCAGCCCACAACGCGCATACATGGGATTATTAACTCTGGGTGTATCGCGGGTCACCATCGCTTTTAGCACGTATTCTTGAAGTGTATACATTCAGGAGTATCATTGTCAAATATCCGTCTGTTTTACTTCAAGTGGGTGCTTCTGTACGAGCAGTTTTGTGTTTTGTCAAAAGAATAGGTAGACTGTGTTTATATAGAACTAGTTTAAATGTCGAATCTAATTTGGAATCGATGTGTAATCGTTGGTATTCGCGTAGACGCGTATACGGCATTAATCATCTGGGTCTGTCACGTACCCTAAAACATGTTTTATTGAGTGAGATGGAAAACAGTAGCATATAAAAGTTATGACAATATCTCCATAGTATTTACAATTTATAGCTACACAATAACTTCCAGCTGCTTATCCAATACAGGATAACACATAAATCACGGCGGTGTTCCTGCGTGATTAGATATATTTTAACAACGCATGATAATTTTAGAGGAACTATTCCTGCGGTTTGAAAATCATCCTACTGACTATTACGCATTTTTACTACTTTTGTTACATTTTCGTATTCGTGAACCCATCTAAACATTTTGGAAAATAAGTACAACAAAACGTGTTTTGTTTTATGATTGAATTATTCAGTGCATGAATGCTGGATTGGCACATAAAACAAGCCTTTTCAATTCTAGCCTATTAAACGCTGCCGACTATTCAGTGAGTTGACTGTTTTTGTCAGCGTCGGATTACCATGATCAATTCTGTTGACTTTCTGACCTACTTGATATGTATTGCGCCAGTCCGGTAAAACAAAACTCGGAGTATCACTTAATTTCTTTAACGTAATTTATCATGGGTGGATAGATGCTTCTGCATGTTCATTTAGATAAATGACTGCGCTGATCCAAGTAATGAATGAAGTGCTTATTTGCGAAGCATTCACAAGCTTCATAGCATATACGAGTTAATGACATATTATGAGGTTATTAACACTGTAAACACAAGGAGTACCCAAGACAGAAATGAACAAAACCAACTCGACTTTCTCCATTTCCATACAATTCCTGTAAATTCCCTTTTTGGGCTCTTTGCGGGAATGTCTGCAAAGAGTCTTATTTCATGTAGGTCATAATGTGCATTCAGCCGTTGGGCTATGACATCCATTGTCGGAGTTGTTTGATTTTTTTTCCTTAAGGCGCTCTGTACATGACCTCTGCGGGGGGGTGAATCACCTCTGCTGTTTTGTTTTGCCGTTTAGAAACCGCTGCACAATGCCGCCCTATGAAACAAACAGGGCTGTTTGGATCAGTGTGCCATTAAAATACCCTCCCCCGAGCCCGCAGTGCTCATCGGGGATGTCTTTTCAC
>JABFEB020000041.1:4039931-4053933 GCA_019775895.2 Stomatorhinus ivindoensis
ACAGGGCTGTTTGGATCAGTGTGCCATTAAAATACCCTCCCCCGAGCCCGCAGTGCTCATCGGGGATGTCTTTTCACTTCAAGATTGTAAGTGTTTTAAATCTACATTAAAACTCCCCAGACCTTTCCACCCTGACATTTACTACCTAATCAAAATATAAATCAGGCGCCTGGTGACGACCGTTTCCCGGTGAACTACCTATATTGTAAATCCGATGGCCTGGCGTAGCCATTGACGGCGTTTTCAGGCCAAGGAATTCAAATTAACTCCGGGTCACATAATTCCCCTTATTGAATCTAATCCACGGCGAGTCAAAAGCACCGTGGAAAACTAGCGGCGCAGCTTCTGCGCATGCGCCAGAGCCGCCGTGGCGTGACAGTTTTGTTAATTAAGCTTCTTGCCAAGAGAAGATGTTACTGAAAGTCCCGACTCAGAGCCGTGTCTCTGTGGGGACTCACTCGATGTTTTCGTCCCCGATTGCCAAACAGTCAGTGGTCCAAAGATCCCAAGCCAGACAGTTACTCGCATTCGGCGTCGCCCCCCCCCCCCCCATCCCGGCAAGGGAGTCGGTAACAGCCAAGTAAAATGAAATATGCGATATTATATATTCCAACGCGTGAAATATGGATTTATATACTGCAGCGATCACAACGGTCAATACAGTTGTGATAAATGAAAACCACAAATGAAATCTAACGAGAACAAAAAAAAAATACAGAGAAATATTAAAATTTCAATATCCAATTCGTGCACAGAGGTGAAACCCACGCTCTTTTTCAAACGTGTCGTTGTTGGTTGGTTCTCCGGTTCACTGAGCGCAAAGAAGAGAACGACTGAAGCAGCCTTTCACTGACCAAAGTGGTTCAGACTATATTACTGTATAAGTCTGGCCTATTTTTGACAGCGACTAAAGCGCCCACCTGCAGAGAGACTCTAAACATTGGATTAACAATCTCACACTGCGACTTTTTCACGTGAATAATTTCTAATTAATTAAGTGTAAACGAGTCGCCATGTACTATGACAACGGGAAGAAAAAGTCACAAATCCACTTACCTACATGCTAAGTGCTTCCTCAATGTTAGACTTATTTTTTATTTTTCGTTTAGGTATTATGAAGTTTATTATTAAGTGCCAGCTCTGCTACGGATTTATAGGCCAATTATAGAAATGATAAACGATTCTCTCTAAGACTCGAAAAATGTGAAGAAAATTCATTTAAACCTAGTAAACTGTAGAACTCTTTACAAATCATGTGCCTTGATTCGTTCTTCACTCAAAATAAAACAGACTGTTTGTCAAATTTGTATCCATTCACAGTTATTAACGTCTACATCGAATTAAACAGCCCTTGGCCAAGTCCGTGGAAGTGATGAATTCATGTGTGAAACTGAGGAGCAGATAAGTGTTCAGATGTGAAATCCGTAACAAAGGCTGATCGCATCCGTCCCTGATTTATGTCCTCAGTCGCAATATTATAATTCGCTTGACTGAGCTTCTTTATCACACCGTGAAGCACCTTAAAGCTGTATCCTCGTGCCACTCCGTCCACCTGTGGCATCTTCAGGAGATTACGTGCCGAATGCGATTTACAAACATTTTTTTTTAAAAAAAACGTCCACAATAATTAATCACTCCTATAGAATCATCCCAAAACTTCACGTTTATTTTTAAATCTTCTTTTTGCTCGCGCCTGGTAACCAATTACTCTTACAAGAATATCGTGATACTTTTAAAAACGGTATAAAAGAATGAGTTTGAAATAAGCTCAATAAATGTCCTCAACATATGAAACGACTGGCAAGAATCCAGTCAGATGTCGGTGCACTTTGGCCTCATTTGACCTGACTGGTTAATATGTTTTTGACAGAGGTGTGGAATATGCACTGAGAGAGCCCCGAATCCCTGGACAATGTGGTTTGTGTTTAATACTATCAAGAACACACGTCATGCCTCCTCTAGTGATTCGACTATTTGCGGACATACAGCAGGACAGTGAAGCAATTCTAAATTCGAACTATAACAACCCATACATCAGGATACTATGGTACGCTCAGTTAAAAATGCATCTATTTTCCAGACAGTTCCAAAATCCGTTTTATTTAGCAAGTTATTTAAGCTTTTAAGATCCCTGGAACAATTCAGGCGTAATTAAGATAAGTTTAGTGCCGGCAAAGTTGGATTTCAAAGCTACAACTGAAATTAATGAGCTTTTTATAGACTTCATTAGTAAATCAAATTATGTGCTACTGACAAACGAGCGTATTGTAATTGTCACTTTATGTTTATTATTATTATTATTTATTATTATTGTTATTATTATTATTATTATTGCTATTATTATTATTGCGATAATTTATAATGTTGATTTAAAAACCTACATCGGAACAAAAGGTTAGAGACCAAAAATGTCGAGAAATGCGTCAGTCATCCACAGACTTTTTTCATTAACGGAAAAAGACCCTGGTTAAAATCTGTCTTCGGGTTCACTTCTGACGTTCGTCAACAGTTACGCGACGCCGTATTGGGTCCAGGATGCCGCGTTAGATGCTGAAGCCTCAACCGTGAAATAACCATGATTTTTCTGCGTTTTCTATGCCTCCACATCGCGCGTCCAAGGAAAAACCAGTCCCTAAAAATTTACATAAATTACCTGTTAAACAGAATTAGTTCTATCATAAAATATAAATGATAACATTTCAGTTAAAGCAGTCCAAACGTATTTGCTTGTTTTTTTTCATGTAATGTTTGCCGAGTACAAGTTTCAGAAAAGAACGAGGAAATCTAGCTGTTTCACACACACGGGTAAGAGAGTCGGTGATTTCAATGCAAAAAGGCGAGATTTGGAAAAAGGGAGTAACGGCTGGCTGGCTTTTATGAGATTTTTTAACTTTATAACATAATGACACCGAATCTCTGCTTTTACTCTTTAACAAGCCACTAAAAACGTGGGGACAAGCATCACAGCACCCGAGGAACGGCAGCCTTCACTGTTACCAGTAATCTCGTGGTTTTACATTAAATTGGTTCGTGTACTTTTGAGTTGATAAATCCCAAAAGCAATACACCGCTAGTAAAAATAACTTCATATAACGTTTCCCGCAGATCACTCCATAATAGCCGTAACAATGGCGATAACCCTAATGTGACCTCACAGACGGGCACAACAGCAGCGGCTCCCACAGAGATGGGGGGAAGCGAGAGCGATCTGGGCCAGGGGCCGCTACCGGACAGCGATCGCTGCGAGGCCGCCACTGCTCCTCTTATGAGGAGAATTTAAGCGAGGAGAACTGCACACCGTAAGCCATCGATTTCACAGCCAACAGCCTTCTGCTCTCTGAGACAAATTTAAGGTGAAAGAAGTATAATAAAACGGCTGTAGTGGTTTCTTCACTCCTGTATCTTTAAGAATGCTCGTTGTTATTGTTCACCAGAGTCTCCGAGATAAAATCACATTTAATCTGGGAAAATATCAACCCACACTGAACTAGGAAATTCAGATATCGCGCAATCCAAAGGATACGTTTACGTTTTTTCATTTTAACAATGTTTTCTAGCATTTTTTTTTTACCGCTGGCCTGCGTCTCAGCAGGCAGATTGCAAACCGGCTCTTTTCAGTTCAGAGAGGCATCTCCGGCTTTACACATTCATTTTTCTTGGCTGCAGAAAGGCCACAGCAAATATGAGCACTGTTTACCTTTATGGAAAGATCTTAGCAGTGACACCTTGTTAAGTTTTGGCTTAGGGACATTAATTTAGGCGTGATTTGGTGCTGAGCCAGAAGCCATGGAAAATATCTAGTGCCCAAAGGATTCATCTCTGTGATTTGACGGATGCGTTCCTATATGCCTACCTTATATTTAGACTGTATCAAATTGCCAAATTGTTTTTAACAGATGTGCAGAACAGCCATGGGGAAAGAGACGTATGCTGAAATTCGAGCAGGAGAACAATATCTGGTCTCCGGTGAGATCACCTCAGACGTCATGAGGAATTGAGGGCCCCGGTTGTGGTTAGTGTTAGGAGACGGGCCCTTTGACATGCTTGGACTGATCAGGAGAAATGCTGTTTCAGCGAATGAACGCCTTGCAGTTGAAAACATATATTACATCATATAAATGGCAGCAGGTCCCGTACAAAGGACAGCCCGCCTCGGCCGCAGGTCCCGCACAAAGGACGGCCCGCCTCGGCCACAGGTCCCGCACAAAGGACGGCCCGCCTCGGCCGCAGGTCCCGCACAAAGGACGGTCCGCCTCGGCCGCAGGTCCCTTTCAAAGGACGGCCCGCCTCGGCCGCAGGTCCCGCACAAAGGACGGCCCGCCTCGGCCGCAGGTCCCGTACAAAGGACAGCCCGCCTCGGCCGCAGGTGCGCTTTCCCCTCCATAAAACTGACAGTCTCTGGCATATATGAAGGTCCTGTCTATCCCTTAGCTGACTTTTCGGTAACAGAAGCGGATCAGGGGGGCTATGGGAGTTTGGGGGAGGATGTGCAGCGTGGGCTGATGATATAATTTGGTCGCGAAGGGGGACACGGGGCTGCTATTGTCCTGGCTCGGAGGGGCAGAACACACCCACGGCGATCGACTGGGTGGGCGGAGCCCTTTATTACCGACGCGACTTAACCCCAAATGGCTGCGAGCAGCCGGCCTCTGGGACCCGGGCACCTTTCATCTTAGGCTCCCTGTCACTCAAAATTAGTTACCCTCTGAAATGGAAGCTGCCTGGTACAGCAGACCAAAGGTCTCGTATTTAGTTTGGTTACTTATGGTTAAGGTTAGGGCTGGGTAGGGGTTAAGGTCGTCATGTTGGGATTAGAGTTTTGCTCATAGAAATGAATGGAGAGTCACCACAAATAATTACAAACCTTCTGGATTATTGGGGTGTGAAAAAGTTACACTTTCTCCACATGTTCCCAGGTGCTGTAAACTCCAGGTTTACACCAGCTAGTAGGGGGAATGCAGGACCTGAACCATGAAACAGGCACCGCCATAGACGATTCACCACTATAAAGTTAGAAAGGGGGGGTGAAAAGTTGGGACTGGCCCATTTCAGCAATGCAGTTCACCCTTATGTTGCTGTATGAGGTTTGATTGATATATATATATAAGATGTTGGTTATAGAGCCATATAATCCAATGTATATTGTGTGTTCCGTCTGATTGTACAGTACCAATCAGGATCAGATAAACTGAGTCACCCGTGACATGCCCGAACCTTGTGATGTCTCTATGACATTTCATTCATGAACCTTGTGATGTCTCTATGATATTTCATTCATGAACCTTGTGATGTCTCTATGATATTTCATTTGCTCCCTTTCTAATGGATAACACAGAGCCCCATTTGGGTAGAATTACATCTATATCCTTTCTGAGAGACAAATTTTTCAACATCCAGGTTCTTTTTTGTTTTGTTTGAAAATACTTGTCCAACCACAGCGGTGCCTTTCATTATTTTTTTTCTGGAATTATGGTGGAAGACTGTTAAGTAACAGGGTCCGCGACCAGTTTGTGCTTCATGCATCCAGAAATAATTTAATCAGAAATTTGCAGAGAGGAGAACGCTTCATTAGTCAAATATTACAGCAGGTCCTTCAGCAGACCACAGACATTATGACGTTTCCTTTCAAGTTGTCTTGGCTCTCAGTTGTTTTGAAGAGTGATAAATGAGGGAGCCCGCCATACTCACTGAAATATTTGATACTGCTTCCCCCATGACTTGGGGGGAAATTAATTCATTTTAACACAGAACTCAATAGCAAGAAAAGCAAAGAACGGAAGGGTTCGAGAAGGTCGACTTGTATCTTATGGTGCACATATAGCACATTTAACAATTGATACATATATTGTGAGCAGTCGAGCATCAGTGTAAATTACGGACTGATAAATGGCGTTTGTGGAATGTGTGTACGCTGCGGAAATGGCGATCGTCTGAAAAAGGCCGAGGGTATACTCTCCGTTGTTCCACGTGCCACACGGTTTCTCAGCTACCGTTCATGCACTTTGCCCTCGTCGCCACATCCCCTTTGGTTTGCTTTGACGTTTCCGGATTACAGTGCATGTATTCTGTGTAACGGTAATATACCATGTAATTTTTAAACCCAGAGGCACCCTTCAGTCGAGACGCTAACCTGAGGCATTTCCCGCAGCGGCTCGTCACAGGACGCGGTCCTCTATAAAGGATTGGGTCTCCTTTACAGCGGCCGGATCAGCTGTCTGCACATCTTTCACACTTGTGTTCACCTGCTGAAGGAAGCATTTTGATCAAGAGGCCAATAACAGTAGACAGACTGCCAAGTCACCGGGCGGGTGGGGGGGTTATTGCTGTGTGCACTGATTTTGATGAGTCCAGCTTTTAAAATAAAGTTTGTCTCGGAGTGAGCGATCCAAATTGGTACATGAGGTAAAGCTGTCACGTCTATTTTAGGAGTTTTCCCATCAATGGTCATGCGAAATGTATATTCACTTTAAGATCTTACCTGAAACATGAACTGTCAAAATTATTGGAGTTCAGCTTCACCAAATCCATCATCTTTCAAATGAGCTACTAATAGCCCTCCTTAAATCCAATTTCTAAGCATTCATTTCAAGAACGAAAAGTAAAGGCCTTCTGTGGTATTAACTAGGCTAAATGTTACGTTGCAATTTGGTGACTGCTACATAAAGAGGAAAGAATGAGAAATATTTGTCTTTACTTAAGTTTAGTATAATTGCTTGCTTATTATAAAACCGAATAATAATCTGAGTACAGGGTGGTCAATAACATAGGCGACCGCCTAGGGCGCCAACTTCTGAGGGAGTGCCGACTTTCCAGCCAGTTTCGCTGTGTCTTAATCGGAGGGCGCCGGTGGTAATGCTCGCCTAGGGCGCGACATCGGCTAGGATCGGTGCTGTCTGAGTTATTTCAAAAACATTGTGGACAGACAGGGCAACAGGTTTCAATTAACCGAATGACAAACACGAGTTGCATACAGTCGATCCTTTGTGAAGTTTTATTGCGCTCATTTTGAACCAATGGATTGATAGATTAGGTGCTGGTGCACTACGAGAAAATATCAGAATCTCCTTTCTGCAGTCTGTTCCTCCAGTTGAATTTCCAAATGAAAGCGACTTAATGACAAACTTCGTTCAGGGGTACTGACAGAAAACAACGCCTGGCGGCTCCGAGAAAACTGCCGTATGAAGCCGGGCGGAGATTAAAAACAGGTTGCGTAACTAGAAGGAGGCTTTTAGCCTCGGATAAATGCCTTGCGGAGCTTGGTGTGACATGCCGATGACAGAGCTGTGATGGACCTCATATCGCCCGGGTGAAAAATGCAGCAGATCATTTTTACCAGAGACAGATTCCCCCAGAACCGTAGCACTCAAATGAACACTGTTACAGCTTTAAATCCTGGGTAATAGCAGGACAGGCCCACAGAGGCAGCCTGGCTCTGGCATTTTAAAGTTTATGTGAGGCTATTGACTATGTATTATTTCTGCACGGCTGCCTCGTATTAATGCTTTTATAGTGTCAGAATAATGCATCAGGCTACTATTCATTTGTAATATACATAACATGACCCCTACTTAGCTGCGGTCTAATGTAGGAGTGCGATACAATAATGGTAAATGAATTAGAGCTATTTGTAAACTTTTCCATTACAAAGTTGTTTTGGAAAAATTTGAGCCCCTTAGAAACAGCCAATAAAACTAAGTAACACACACACACACACACTGTTAGGGCTACTCGTTTGATAAGATAACGAGGACACGGGTGAGAAAATTACACGGACTGGGTTGTGAGTTGGTGGCTAGAGCCTTTCACAGCACTTCTTGGCAAGGAAACCAGACTGCCCGTTTTCCCACAGCCATGAAGACCTTCACAGACGAAATGCAAAATGGAACGATAATTGGTTGAAATGTTATTGAAATACGTAGTCACTTAAGGTAAACTCACAAGTAATTTAAGTTAAACTCACAAGCAATTTAAAATACAAATAACTAGTTGGCAGGTCTTAAATGAGAAATAAATGAACACTGAAATGATGTAAAAAGAATTCTTTCCCAGATCCGATCTTTCAGGTTGCATTAATTTAATGAGGTAGATTCGAATGCAGTTTAAAATGATCCAGATTGCAAAAATCGCTAAATTTACTTCCAGCACATAAATGTTAAGAATAAAATACTTATCCGACATACACACTTCCAGGCTAAACCTCGTAAGAATGTGTACTTTTCTTTGAGAAATACAAAATAAGGAAAGCAATTTCGAACAAGGAAGCTGAACATGGGTTTTATGTGACCTGCCATCTGGAATTGTATAAAACTTTCTTTAAAAAAGTAACGAGCTCTAATTTAGGTAAATATAAGCTATGTATATTTCCAAAAACCCTGACAGGATAATGTTACGGAGTAATGATTTTTTTAAAACCTTTTTTTAAAAACCTTTTTATGAGTGATTGGTTGCTGAACAGCGTTTTCTTTGTTTGCTTAAATATAAATTGTGCTGCGCAGAGCGGACTTCGACGCTGTAAAGTTAAAATAATTAAAGGAGTTGGCTATCAGCTTCAGAATGGAGTTTCCTCCCTGCTTGACTTCCACAGCGGTCCGGAGGCCTCGCTCCGAAGGGGAAGGTCGCACACCTCGGGGCTCAGTCAGGAAACGCTTGTTTATATACAACTTCGCTTTAAATGAGCATAACCGTTTCCTTGTTAATGTGACAACGTGATGGCGTCAGTCCTATCCGATTTTGGAAAACCTAGAAGATCCCCCCTCCAAGGGTGTTAACTTCACACGACCTGGGTAGAAAACGGCTCAGAAAACAGTAACAGGCCAGTGATTCGTACCATCACGTGTGGAAGTAAAGTCCAGCTTTCACGCCGGACCGTTTTTGCTTCGGAAGCTGTTCTCGATCTAGATCATGACCACACTCTAATTTCACTTTGAGCTTAAGGACATCACTCTTAAAACCTGGAAACTCAATTAACGGGTTTTCCAAAGGATTCCTATTTTGTACGTTTTTTTTTTGTGCAAGAAATCTCATAAACGAGAATACGCCCAGATATTTAGGTTTTGTAAACACGCTGGTCAATGAACAGTCATTGAATATGCTAATACAGAGGAAAAGCATATAAAAACAAGATGCTAATATTCGATAAACAATATGAACGATATGCGTTCATGACGTTTTTATTAAGCTCTTAAATGCAATATGAAACTAATGGACCATGAAGTAAGCAGGAAAAGGTTTTCAGCACATTACGGTCCACAAGGTCGGAGCTGAATCTCTGTAGGTCATTCCTCCCCATTGGCAGCATTAATAGTATCTTTTACTCTCGTTTCCCCGAGAATTGCCAAGGAGTTTTGTGAGGCAATTGCCTGAATTAGTCATGGTGGCCAGTTTGCCCGATGAGCCCAGCTTCTTCTGTGCCGCATGCTAATTGGTAACACTACACCAATAGCAGTGTTTCCCAACCCGGTCCTCTGGGACCTGCAGCAGTCCACGTTTTTGCTCCCACCCAGCTCCCAACAGACAGCAAAAATGTAGACTGTCTGGCAGGGAGCTGGGAGGGAGCAAAAACGTGGATCGACTGTGGGTCCCTAAGGCCTGGGTTGGGGATCACTGGTCTATAATGATCCATTATATTATATCATTTAATCTATATTCACTGTAAATATCAACATATTGTGTTACTTATCAAAGTAAAGCCTTGGTTTAGAGAATAGAAATGCTATAATTAGTATAGTTTGAATATATATTTACTTCTTGTCTTGCATAGACAAATTAAAATTCTATGGACAACTTCAGTACATACAGATAAACGATCCCCTCTGTCTCCCAAAAGATCTCTGCCAATTAGACAAGGCAGTGCACATGCTGGGAATTATAAACATTACAGTGCGCTCCTCCGGCTGCAAAAACAGGAAAAATGGGAAAAACATACTGTAGAGGCGTCCTGTCTGCTGGCCACGGCCGCCACCGGCGTCTAATTACAGGATGCGCTTGGGCCTTACGCCTCGGACGTCAAGACGACGCGGGAAGAAAAGGCCTCGCGGCTCACCAACACCTTGCGGTGTTGCTTCAGGGACGCATCCAAAATCTTACCCCACCCCCAATACTGGACTCCACCCCACAGTCGGGGGATGTTTCGAGACATCAGCAGGAGATACTCAGCAACCTCCTAACTTGGACTGGACCTTCGAGAACCAAGTCCAAAGCAAGCAGGGGGGTCAGCTGACTGCAGCTGCCTCTATCTCAGGGCTGCACGTGACCATCTCTGGCTGCACTTGGGTTGCTCTTATAGCTATTTTACATGCAGATCTACCTGCTGCTGCGTGTCTGTCCGCCATACCTGCCTTCAGCCGGATATCTGTGGGCGAACTTTCGAAACGGACCCACGGGAACGCTGTCGGTGTCGTTGTTAGCAGTCATGGTAATCTGAACAGTGATACGTAGTTACGTACCCAAGGGAGGGTCACCACAGTAACCAGTGTTTTTCACTCATCAAGTGATGCGTACATCACTTCTACGCACTGAACAGAGTTGCGTAGTTCAGGTCCAGTAAAAAGTAAAACTCCAGTCCATGATTTTGCTTCAACCAACCACCTGTGTATAAAGAGTCACAGTCATAGAGAACTCGACTGGTTGGTTGAAACAAAATCTTGGTCTGGATTTTTTCTTCCTGGACCTGGACTATTCACCTCTGAAAACCAGCCTAACAGGAATAAGTCTAGACAGGATATGTACTGGTAGCTGCAAAGCGTGGAGGTCTGTGTCACTGATAAGGATGCTTCTCCATGCAGTGCGGTCGTTTGGACAGTGCGATCTCTGTAGTGGAGACAAAGGAGTATCTCGCCTGCTGAGGAGTTGTCTAGGCAAGAGCAAGAATTCGTGCCGGATCACTGCCCCAAGCTGTCGGACATCGCCTGGGATCTGGCTGAAGACAACATGGCTACTGTACTCACTTTGGGTGTAAACAAGAAGTACTTTCTACCCATAGATCAGTCCCCCAGAAAAACACACAGCTTGCATACCTGCATAATTTGCAGAAGTGCTTATAATATGCAAGAGAATCATTTTTAGTTTCGTTGGAGGATGCAGGATGTTTATTGTAAGTCAACATATAGGAAGAGTTACCCGTAAAAATGAAAAATTATGATGTCAGGCACAAATATGAACTTTATAAAGAATAAGGTCATATATTACTGCTGCTTAGTGGTACTTTCATGAGATTAAAGTCACAAATTAATGTTTTTGTAGTGAGCTGCAAGATGTATTTATGAAGTTCCCTGTGGAGACACTTTTTTTTGGTCTTCAGTATTAGACTGATAAATTTATTAATGCCAAAGGAAATATTGGGAGACATTCCAACCCCAGGACCTTCTGTTCAGTAGTTAGCTACTTTAACTGGAACTGTGCAGAATGCCTGTAGGAAGGTCACAGCAAAATGATGGCGGCATGAAGGCGTTTTCATTTGAATGTTCAGAATATTATAAAACCCGACTATCCTGCTATAAACAGCAGCTCCTGTGTAGGTAGATGCTAGTTTAGGCACATGTTACTCCTTCAATACTCTCCAGATGCTGCAACACGCATTTTAACGCTCAAGTCATTTGGGGAATCTCTTTCACAGTTCCATTTCCTGTTTGTGTTTCGGTCTATAGATACTGTCAGTGATAGGGGGGCCCCCGCTGCTGTGTCCGGTAAGAAGAGACCGAGTGGGGGGTGCGAGGGCCGCAAATGAAGCCGAGGAGGCTTACAGCTGGAGAGGCATGGCGGCAAAGAAGAGGAATAATAAAAAAGGCTTCAAATTCCTAAGAGTTTTCAAGCAAAGTTGGAAAAAAAAAATGAAAAGCTGTGTGGTCGTCACTTGCTCCTTGCTCTCACTGTCACAATGACGGTATCAAACGAGAGAAGGTTGCAGAAGAACCTGGATTTTCTTTGGCAAACTGAGGGCTGCCCCCCCGCCCAGCATCTCGGCTCTCCATCCCCCACAATCCTCTGCTTCTACCGCTGCCCGATAGGATTGTGGCTTCCACACAGCAGTGGCACCCAGTCCATGGTGGGCAGTGCTGGCAGTTAGGGCCTTTCCCAGCCTTTGTGGTAAGAAGGCATTGAGATTTCCCAGAATCCCACTGGGCTCGCATAAAGGATGCCCTTACATCAGTGCAGGCATATTTAAACAAACAAACAAACAAACAAACAAACAGGAAAAAAGTCCAGAGCAGGCAAAAAGCACCATTAACACACAAGACGATGTCAAGAGCCTTAGTTTAGATTCACAGTTTGTTTTGGGTTATTTTCAACAAGTAGCTGTTTGGGTGGAATTGCCAGCATTCTCCCTCAGAGAGGAGAAAAAAACAAAAACCTTTTCATTACTCAAAGGACCCACAAAATCACAAATACTTACTGTTTAGCTGACATTTTTAACTTTTAGAATCCTTATGAAAAAAATCCCAAATTCAGGAGCATCCATGTCATTGAGAAACAAAGAAGGAGATGCTGACCAGCAGGTGGAATACTAGTTAAGGGATTTATGATCAAAAGGCTAAAGGATTTAGTGGACTTTCAATAGTACATAACCAGTCACACATATTGGCAAAATAATAAGGTATGAGTATGGTGTGTTCCCTGGCCTGTCTTAGGGCGACAAGCAGATTCATTTGATTCTTAAAAAAAGCATGTGTATTTGAGTTATGACATAAAATCCCAGACGAAGACTAGTTTTTGAGCTCTTGAGTCAGGTTCAGTAGCGCAGGCTGGAACCTGTCGAGATACAAGCTATATGCTGTAGGCTGCGTAACGCAGTTATCAGAGCCGACCCAGGTGAACGGCGCTGCGGTCGACCTGCTGACGGTAACTTTACGAGGTCATTAAACACCTCGGACATGTTTGGCAGTGAGCGGAGCTGGAAACGCGGTCACAGGAGAAACGGGAGTTTCCTATTCTTCAGAAAGCTTTCTGAAAGAAATTCAGCATCAATATGCATTTGATTAACCCGATGTGTGTGTGTGTGTGTGTGTGTGTGTGTATATATATATAAATGTATATAAAGGCACTGTGGAGGACTTTTGAACTTCTCTCGTTCAAACACAAATCCTAAGCTTTCCACCGGCACACTATTTCGCAGCAGAGGCACCTTCCCACAAAAAAGGGTAAAAATCAGAAGTTGAAACTCTGCCCCCCCTGAGAAGCAGCGGCTTTTCGGGACCCTCCAAACACCAGGACCAGTCAGTAGCATCAGCAGCACCTCCCTGCCCCGGGCAGCATGTGGCCCGCAGGCCCAGGCTGGGGTACCTGCCAGGGCCTCTCCCGGGTTTATCTTGGAGCGTGCCAGTATTTTTACACCTTTCATAACAGCTCCGAGTCTCCCGTGTGCCTACCCCCCCCCCCCCCCATCCTGCGCCCGCGGCTCCCTCACCTGGACCGCGGCCTCACGTCTACCTGCACATCCCTGCTGGGGGCCCACCGGCCCCAGGGAGGACGAAACTCGAGCTGCCCAGCTTGCCGGGAACACATCACCATCGCCAGCGGAGGCGGCCGGGGAGATGAACTGAGGTCACCTGACTCCCCAGGCTCCTGCGTTTACAATTCAGACAATTTATTTATAAAAACCACACTACAGAAACTCTCATAAAACCTGCAGCGGAGCCCCAGGACTGGTAAATAAGTTTTGCGAAATTTCTCAAAGCGGAACGTGAAACAAACACGACCCCCATATAATTGATGAGCATATGATCCATGCATGAAAAGGAGCAGCACAGACCAGAGAGGAAGGAAAACAGACCGTCCTTTCTGTAAGGGCAAGACCTCAAACAAGACTGAAATGTAACTCAACTAAGCCACTTAATATAAATATACTGGCCTTAAATGGACTCTTAGCTGGGGTGATGCTTTTATGCCCATAACCCATAAAGTACAGAATTTCCTAACAACACTTCATTGATCCCTTGGGCTTTCGCCTACCCCATATACATATATAGGTGAGAGCAATCATGTCAGCTGGGCTAATGGCACTGGG